>CM076578.1:611728723-612103729 GCA_034641835.2 Pinus albicaulis | reverse complement strand
AAGACAGAGAAAAACATTAACAAAGGGGAAATAACATCGCCATTAACATAGATCATGAATCATGTGAATAGTCTCTTGGTTATTGATGCCCAGATCAAAACAGTTACAGTGTTCCAATACAATTATCTTTTACCACACAGAGCCTAACAAGGTTCCACCCTTGATAATGAAAATTTGAGTAGTATTTAACTAAAACTTGAGTCGATAGCCCTAATATACTTCGGTAAAACTTCATTTATTACAAAAAAACTGAAATTAAACAAGCATCGCCATGCAAGGCTTGAGAAAAATATCTCTGACAACATATCGCCTGTAAAATTAATTATAACCAGCTCTTTATAGATCTAAAAGCTTTGATGACTCTGACATCTAGCCCTTCTTTTCAAAAGATCGATGTTGGGTAATTGAGTTTGGTGAAACACTGGCTACTTTCATTTATGGATGCTGGTGCTGATATGCTTGTTGCCCCTTTAGTCTCTGTTGTTACATCTTTGCATCAATGCCCAACTCGACCTTCTCTGTCTTTTTCCTTGTGACGTTCAGCCTCACCCTGCCTCTTGCTCCTTTGTCAGGTTCGACCCGAGTCTTTCTGTCGTGTGTAGCCTATTTCCTCATAAATAGCGCACAAACCTTATATGCCCGGTCGAGGAGGGATGGTGGTTGGCGGACGTGGATGGAATGGAGGACGGCAGAAACGGATTTTCAGAGGTGGCCTTAAGTGGTAAGCGATAATATAGAAAGGGGGTGGGAAATGCAACAAGGACCGTTAGATGAGGAGGGGTTGATTTCAAATGGAGGAAATATGGAGGGTGTTGTGGCGTGTTTGGTGCACGTATGTATGAAATTACAACAGTTTAAGGGGTGTGGTTTACCCCTTTAAACTTTTGGTAACAGGCAGAAGGAAGTGGAGGTAATGAGCATACTACATATAAAAAGAAGCATGAAAATGTAATCTAAAAACTAAACTAAAACTAAACATAAATAAATAGAAGCTCTAACAAGTCAAACGACACAATAATGCAAACGATGGCTCTAGGCCCCTCTTACTGAGTGTTGGTAGAAAGGGGTATAATACTTAACCCTCTTGCCAAAGGGCCCCTAGACAATGGTCTAGGTCCCGATGCAAGGATGTTATTCATTCCAAGCCTCTCGTCGGTGCAGTCTCCCTCTCTCTCTACTGTGTGGACTGAGCTTGTTGGATGGCCAACAAGTGAGTCCCCTCTATCTGCACCTCCGGGTCACACACTGCTGGTATTGTTTGGGCAATTATGGCCAGCATAACAATGTGATCACCAATTCTTCATCTCATGTTGGCTTTATATATGGGATTTCAAATCCTCCTTCCCTCCCTTGGTACATTATGGATGGTGACCCAAGGGAGTGGTATGATTCCTTTGTGTGCTCCAAATATTCCATTGTGTGCTCACATAGTGTCTAAGGAGGCGTTGGTGGTTGTCCTAAGGCGGCTTCAAGTAAGGAGTAACTTTTCCTTTGCTTTATGTGGTCCCGAATAGTGACATTTCGCCACTCTTAGGAATGTGTGCTTATCGAGCCAAAAGGCGCGCAGAAGGCACTCTTCTCGAAGGATAATGCATGCAATCAACATTTAAGACTAGTTCAAATTTGATTTCTTTTAAACCTTTGAGAATTTTAAATACTTTCCAGATCACGTAATGTCTTCCAGCCCTGTAAATCCTTTGGCTTGACATTAATTGATGTAATTTCTGTTGTACGATTTTCCAGTGTTAATAGAGGGCGATGAGGAGAAGGTAATGACGTGGCAGGTAAGGTGGGACCAAACTCGACCCTTTCAAATTCTCCTGGGTAAATGGTGGAAAACCCTTTGAACGGTGGTCGAGTCTTGTTATCGTGCTTAGCTCTTTTTCTTCACAAAATTGTGCACAAACAATTTCGCCCAGGCTTGAAAACCTTTAGGCCTTTGCTTTGAAATACATTGCATCCGCGCCAACATCACCCTTTGCACGACGCAAGACTTAACATTTACCCTTTGCACTTATCCTTTAAGTTTTGCGATTTGAAATTGCAATCGAGTCCCACCAGTCCCGCACATCGCACTTCGGCACACCCGCTGTTATATTGTAAAACTTGCAATTATAATCTCCGTCGTTGATGTTCAGATCCAACAGTCTTCACTTCTCCTTTGTTGTGTTTCTGCCTTAACTGCTTCCCTGTTTCCCTTACTTTTGCTAATGATATAATGCTTCTCCTTTTTTGACTTACTAGCAACATTTCCCCCTTCTACTGAATTGAAAGGCATAATAGATTCTTTTGAAGCTCTTGACAGTCAAGATTTCCCCTTTTCCTGAAAATAAATGATGGCCATGGAATATTATTTTCAGTATGGAAATCTAAGCAATAATCAGTCACCTCGTGATACTGTGAAATACAGGAGTCTAACACATGTATGATCGTTGTTAGCTCAGGATCATGCGTTTGATAGTTATATTTGTGCTTATTCAGTTTATATGACTCATATTATACCACCTGTCCATCCTGCATAAGGACTCCACCAATCCCTTTTTTGCAAGCATATGTACACACTATAAACTCTTTGTTTGGATCTATGATCTTTAACACTAGAGCATGTTTTAACAACTAGCCTCACACTCTTCCGTCCACTCAAACTTCTTGCCTTTCCTTTGCAATGATGTAGTCGGATAAGCAATCCATGAGAATGTCTTGATGAACCTCTTGTAATAGCCTACCAATCCCATGAAATATCACACCTCATCTACATTTCTAGGAGTTGACCGCTCCATGATAGATATTAATTTTTATGGATCCATTGTTATGCCCTCCTTGGAGACAACATGTCCCAAGTAATGTACCTCAGTCTGAAAGAAACTAAATTTGCTGAGCTTAGCATACAACTGATGATCTCTCAACAATCTCAACATTGTTGCCAAATGCTTGGCATGTTCTTCTTCATTCTTAGAATATACCAAGATGTCATCAATAAATACAATCACAAATTTTTACAGATAAGGATGCAACACACTATTCATCAAACACACAAATGTAGCTGGAGCATTAGTCAACCCGAATGGAACTACAACAAACTCATAATGCCCATACCTAGTCCTGAATGCAGTCTTGTAGATGTCCTCTTCTTTGATGTGTGCCTGATGGTATCGTGATATCAAGTTGATCTTAGAGAACATTTTTGCCTCCTTCATCTCATCCAACAAATCATCAATCCTCAGTAATGGGTACCTGTTCTTGATGGTCACTTTGTTCAACTGCCTATAATCAATGCACAATCTGAGAGTGTCATCCTTATTCTTCACGAACAACACTATTGCACCCCAAGGAAATCCCTGGCCTAATGTATCCCTTATCAAACATATATTTCAGCTGCAACTTTAATTCTACCAACTTAGGTGTGCTCATCCTGTAAGGTGCTTTTGATGTTGGTGATGCCCCTGGTACCAACTCAATAAAAAAATTTACTTCCCTGTGAGGTGGCAACTCTAAAATCTCTATGGGAAATACATCATGAAACTAATGTATAATATATACCTTCCCAAAACATATACATCCTCAATTTCCTTACCTTTGTCACTAGAGATGTACTACTAATAACACACACCCTTTCTTGTGAATACGCTTGGCCTGCATAGCTGTCACCATCCTAACTGATGTGGATTTCTTCTTTCACTGTAAGAATCTTGGTTCCCCATTGTCATCTAAGCACTCAATGGCTTTTTCATAACAATCTACCTTGGTCTTGTGAAGGTATAGTCTATCCATACCTAATAGCATGTTATATGATCCTAACGGCAATATGTTCAAGGGTGTTTTTTTAGGCATGCCATTCAACTCAAATGCACAAGCTCTTACCTAATGATGAACTCTTTTCTTTGTGCTTGTAGCCAATTGCACTAACCAATATTTTGCATGCATTTATTTTCTCAAACCACACTTATCCACGAGGTCAGGATCAATACAACTATTGTTAGATCCACGATCAATGAAAATAGAAACAACTTGATCAAAAAGCTTACCGTCCATCTCAATGATAGAAGCTTGATGATCTACATGCTTGTTGTCCACAAATGCATAAATATGAGGAATGTTATGACCAACATCCCCAACTGTCTATGCCTCCTATGCACTATAATTATGGGGTCTACCACCCTAATATTGCAGACGGTCCCTCTTATGGTGATGCTTGCCATGTTTCCAACACAACAACGGTGCTCTACCATCACCTCTAGTCTACTACTCTCCAGATCCTTTCCCAGTTGTATTGAACTTCTTTTAAGGAACTACTTTTCCCTGCTCACCTGCATCTTGTGGTATTTCCCACTTTGGTGGCCATTTCCCTTTAGATTTATCATTTCCTTTCAAATCACGCATAGGCTCAACTTTGAATTTTGACTACTCATAACAATTATTCACCTTTCGAATGGAATCCTCCAATGATCTAGGCTCATTGAACTCACTCTGGTCTCTGTAGGCTACTGACAACCCACTGATGAATCTTTGAACCTTGTCCTTCTCCTCCTTAAGGTAAGACACATATCTCAACAAATCCAAGAACCTGCTAGTATACTCATCATCTGTCATGGAACCCTTTTGCAACTCATAAAACTCCTTAGCTCTGGCATCGTAGTACCTCTCTGACAGATACTTCTTCCAAAATAACCTCTCGAACTCACTCCAATTCAATTTATCCTCATGAATAACCCCAACATTATTCACATATTCCCACCAAATATTTTCTTTGCCCTTGAGGATGAATGTAGTTATTCTAGCTTTCATGTTTTCTGAATAATCATGCAACCTAAAGAAATTCCTCATACCAAGCAACCATTACTCTGCATCATGTGGTTTCTTCATCTCTCTATCAAAGGTAGGTGGCTTTGCTTTAGTAAACTCACATGAAAAATATCCCCTGTCACTCCTCTTGTAAGGATGATAACGATGATGATCATAATGCCTTTCAGATTCAAAACTAGAATAGTACATGTGTCTGTCACCTCTCCTAACCAGAGTGTCCAAGAATCTGCCATCTCTAATTGTGTCATATCTACTCTACCTGTAACCACTAGGAGACCTACTTCCACATGCCCCATTAGTTCCATCCTCCTGTCAATAATTGATCTGAATTGGCCCCTCTCGCTGCAAATCTGACAAACTTTGAAGGATTTCTGCATTTACTTATGCTTGTTTTTCCTGTGCATGTATGATTTTGTCATTATCTACTTTACAACTCCTTATTTCATCCTTCAAACTTCTTAGCGTACCTGCTAAGTCAGAAGAGTGCCCAACACCATGTTGCTCATTTGATTCATAAGGAGAATCTGTTTAGTCTACTATCTTGCTAGTTGTTAGAGTCAGAATATGAATTCCGCCATCAATGATCAATATCATTCCTTTCATTTTCAATTCAGGTGTCTCATTCTGAAATTTTTATATCATTCCATTAGGTCATGCTAAAAATTGTTTCACTGATGGTAGTCTTCCTCAATAAAACTTCGCTCTCCCTGAGAAAATCACATTTGCTGGCTCACCTTCATGTCTTGTTGAGAATAAAAATACCTATGAAAAGCTCATTTCATCATGTCTCATCTCAGTCAAATTCAATTATGACAGTCAATTCATTCAAGGTCCCATTAGGTCATTAGGGTTTTGTTTTTCAAGGTGCGAAAATGCATCATTCCATCCCAGTAAAATTAGCAAACAAATGTGAGAATGATTCAATGACATTCTATTCCCATCTTCAGAAAATCATCAGTATGTAAATATTATACTTTTTAAGTTGTAATTTTTATAGATGTAATTTTTATTTTATTCATGTAATTTTATGTCAATTCAAATGTAATAAGTACTTAGTTCCAAAGGTTGCCAACTCAAATTTCCACATGCCAACACATTAAATGTCAAAGTGAAATATTTTTTAGTTCATCAATTGGTCAAATGTCAAAGGGAGTTGTCTTTTCTCAAGGGTGCCCAAGTCATCATTGTTCACAAGCACTAAACCCTAATGTCCTCTCCCACTGAGCTAGGGTTTTCTATGGAAACGAGACATTTGAGAAGAGGAGGCATAAGGTAGGTCATATAATTAAGTAAGAGGTCATTTCAGCTCATAAACATCATCTCTCCATAATTTTTTTAGAATTCATTACAAGAGTCAAGTCATAGGGTCTGTTTTTGTTCAAACTATGTTTCTAACCAAAAAAATATGAATTTAACAAAGGTAAGAGAGTTTTTTGTCCAAAATATACCAAAGAAGAAAAAGCTCCTTTTGTTTTTATAAATGTTTCATGGTTTTATAGAAATGTAAAAAATATAGGTGCGACAGGAGAGTTGTTGCACTTCTGGAGTGACCTTGGGAAAATCAAGTTTTCTCCTATTTTGAGTGTCCTAATCACTTTTGTGATAAGTCAAATGATAACTATACAAATATAAATTTCCAATGAGATATCATGAGCTCAATTTGGAGTTGAGGAAGACCTCCAAAAGTTTCCTGCAACAGCACTCTGCATTTATGCACCCTCATTCTGCACTTTTTGACCCGTCTTGGGAAAATCAACTTTTGACTAGGAAAATAAACTCTAATCAGAAAACCAAAGGTAGATTTGAAAAGTAGACAAGATAATTATTCCAATGACCTATCTTGGGCCCAATTTGGATCCCAAGAAGGCCTCAAAATGTGGTATGAAAAAACGTGTTGCACACAGAGGGCGCATTTATCTGAAATTGTGCAAAACAAAGTTGGACGATGCATGTTTAGCCTGGTCACTACGCATTTAACCAGGACGCTGTACATTTGGGAGAAATATTAGTGTAAATTATAACGATTCTACACATTCTGCAGGGTCGCTACGCGTTTAGCTAGGTCGTTGCGCGTTCACCCAGAAATTCCAAAAGACCCTCTGTCAACTTGCCACTCCACCAATTGCTGCTAAATCTTTGCACAACGAGTCTTCATTTTTCCATTACCAGTAAGTAACTAAACTTTCATCTCTTTGATGTATGATTGTGCTTCATTGAGTTCAATCCTAATTCTAATTTAAGAAACCCTAGTATTCATTAAAACCTAATTCACATCCTAAAGCTAGTCCTTAAACCTTCACACACTCTCCCTCACAATCCTAAAATATTTTCCCAATTCCCTAAAAAATCTTATCCCTTATAACCCTAAGTCCTAGGGTTTCACTTACCTAGGCTCCCTTCCATATTCCCATTTCCTTCATTTCCTCACACCTCCCTTCACCTCATGCACTTTCATTTCATTCCATCATCCCTAGGGTTTTTGATACCAAATACATCATGGAAATCTAGCAGAGGTGAAATTAGTAAGCCTAAGAGGGCTGATTTGGAAACATTGTCACATACCTATCAGAGAGGTCATAGGAAGGTGTTTTCCCCACATATTGTGGGAGGGGCCTTGCCTTCTTCACCAACAAATCAGGTACACGAAGGTAAGGAAAAGATGGTAGAAGTGGACATACATGAAGAGGAAGAACTCCATGAGAAAGAGGCAGATTTTGAACTTGTAAACTTAGACATAATTGATGATGATCCTTCCTTGATCATCCAAGACAAGGAAGCCAATATTAGAAACCTCCAAGCTAATATTTAAAGGTCCAATTTTGTCATTAACTTTCGCAAACAAGAGAACCAACAACTGAAGACCAAACACTCCATTGATGAAGTGAAATGCATCAAAGCACATAGAGAGGCAGAGAAGGCTAAAGCCTTGCTTGATGAGACATTAGAGAAGTATAGTGAACTTGATGATGATGAGGATTGCCTCCAAGACAAAAACCTAGGACTAGAGGGCTGAAAAGAGCTCTAGCCTTAAAGAGACAAGGGGAAGCCAAGCTAGCAGACCAACTTACACTAAATGAACAACTTGCCATAGAAATCAATGAGCACAGAGAATCATGGCTTGATAGAGTCAACCAACACTTGGAGTAGCTCTTGTAAAAGGCTCAAAAGGACAATGACATTCAAAGAAAGATGGCAAAGCATTATGCCATGAGGAACAAAATTGCAAGGGCCAAGCTCAAATGAGCCCACGCAAAAATTGAAGCCTTGACCAAGCAAGAAGAGAAAGAGAAGTTAGATATACTTGTTGAGTTGTCACTCCATGCCTCAAACACTTAATCACCAAGTATCCTAACAATTTTGACAAAATTTTGGAAAACATAGCATTTTAGTATATCTTTGTGTTTTTAAGGATATTTTTCACACATAAAACTTGCTAAACGTGCAACGCCTTGGACGCTACGCTCTTTTTTTGGGCATATAATGGAAAAATTTCCACCACCAACAGATTTTTAATGATGAAGACATCAACCCTGTGAAGTTTCTAAGCTTTTGGAGGAAAACTTGTCACTGAAAAAAAAAGTCAAAAAACCATCAAAAAATCATGTTTTTGCCTCAATTTTTGCTTGGTTGTTGCATGTTTACCAGTCTTGGGAGAAATGACTTTTGACAAGGAAAATGACCTTCATTTTGAAAAATTAAGGTAGTTCTGGAAACTGTACTTGAAGAGATTTCTAACAAGCTATCTTGGAGCCAATTTGGACACCTTCAACCTAGTAAAAAACAACCTGTAAGTTGGGGTAAAATGGCGCTGTGCGTTTAACAATTGACTGATTTTTTTCTGAAATTTTCTACAAATTTGAGTTTACCTTGGGGAATCATGTTTTTACCTCATTTAATTGATGATGGAAATGTAATTATAATGTTTTTACTATTACCTAGGGTAAATACATTAGGTAAATGAACTAAATGAGGTGTAATGAATCGGTTCACAAAAGTTGGGGATGAGTCAACTTGACCACCCTACACTCTAGGTTTCAGTTCAAAATTTGGTGGATCAACTCCTCCTCTAAGGGATTCGACCCCTGAGGTTGAGAGAGGTTGTTTGAGGCTTATATCATGTCATATTTGACTCATTTTCAAAGGCTGGAAGTTGGAGTCAGTTTCATTTTGCTACTTGATCAAGGGAACTTGTACTCAGTTTTGGCCAAGTTAATAAAGAGGAGTTGCAACTACATTTATGGGATACTTGTTGTATTGAATGTCATTCGTTGTTTATTCTTCAGTCACATATGTTTGAATGTATTTTTAATCTTCACTTTCATGTCTATGTTATGATCTTTTATAAGTGTGAAATTCATAATACATGCTTTGCACATGCTCTGTTTTGGGTAAGTGATCATATTTTGTTTCATTATCTTTTGTCTAAGAGAAATACATCTTTTATGCTTCCCTCAGCCTCCTTACATTTTCCAAACCATTCCATAACTATTATCTTCATGTGATTGACATTATACCTACCTTGCCTAATTCATCCCTGCAACCCTAAATCTATTACCCTGACCTAGCTTTTCTTTTACCTAATTCCATTATATGCTGATGTACCCAAACAAACCAAATCAAAACAACCCCTGCATATCATACCTAGCCTAAAACCCTAATTTCTCCTGCCCACCTGGCTGTGACCCTTTTGGAGAGAGCCCTATCCGTCTTGATAGGGCTAGCTATCAAGTCAAAAGCTTGGTTTGTGGTTACCTCTATTGGGATTCCTTCCTCAGCCTTGGGAATATGGTGGAGTGATAACACTAGCCATATTTGGTTTCTTCCTGCAAGGAATTTTATGTAAACTTAAACTAAAACACAATAAACACACGTACCTTATCATAATTCAGGGAGGATATCTCTTCTACAATGTAAACCAATCAGCATAATACAGGTATAGAAATAATCATAACAACATATAGACAACATTATAACTAGAGTCCAGTCTTCAATGCATGACAACCTCAAACATGCCAATGCAAACTTGACAACATGTAAGCACCTGATATGTATAACCAGTCATATTCTCATGAAAACACATTACAATAACAACATCAACTCTCCCATGGCGACATCACTGCCACCATGGCCAACATCATGCGGTGCAACAAGTACATAGACCACAAGCATGAGAAACACATTCATGACCGAGATGAATGCATGATGACAATAGAATTTTCCCAAGGAGAGTGCAACCATGCTCTGATACCACCTCTAACCTACACCTCCCCTCACATCTACCCAAGTAACTAGCCAACCAGGGTAAACATGAGTTGAGGGAAGTGAAGAGTAAACTGAACCACCTTGGTGACTTTGAGGAAGTGGAAACTACGCAAAAAACCATAACAAAGACTCTCTGCACATGTTGCAGGACCCCCATACTCTATCCCAGTCATCAAGCTCACTTGTCCCTGGGTCTCACTAACTTTTACTGAATAAAACCCCCAGATTCTCCCTTGATATGGGCAAGGGTGCGTCTAGGAGGCTCTAGATGCTCCCACTACATAGCAGGGACTCATTTTCCTAGACCTGTGCCTGCATCTATAGGATTTAGGAACTTTTTAAGCCTAGAATCTTGAACACTGCCCAAAACTTCCTGTAGCTTTCAAAATTCATCAAACACATGGCGATAATGCCAGATAGCCAAAAACTAACTCTAGGACTAGGCCTGACCATCTCCAACCGAAACTGACATTCTATTAAACACTTGGCACGAATGAGTTATATAGGTATAGGATACAAGATAGAGCACAATTGACTGCAAACCCTTGAGAGACATTTCAATAAGGATCACCACTCCCTCCCTTGAACTGATATGACATCAATTAGGTATTGCAACTGTTATATTAACATTTACAAGTAAATACATGAAATAACCATGACATGAACCAGTCATTTAACCATGCTTATAACCAGGATAAAACGATGGAGATAACAGTGAGATAACAACCATTAAATCCACACATTAATGAATAAAAAATCAAGAGAACTTACCTTTCATTAATCATAGGCAACAACTGACCAGGTTCGAGGCTTCCATGTACCATCCGGCCATAGACATGGTTGAGCCAAATCTCTCTTTAGCCAGTTGGTGAGCCCTGGTTTTGCACCAAGAGTGCTACAACTTCTAAAGGCTACTCTACTTTACTTTATCAACCCAGGGTTCATACAAACTTGGAGATGACAATGCTATATACACAACAGATGCATTCTACTAATGCCATCCTCTTCTCAGTTCTACGATGAGGTGCTACTTCTAGTTTTACTTATAGGAAAGGAAGTTTGTCACACTCCTGAATGAAATCTATTAATGAAAATAACTCATGACCATTACTCTATCGATAAGAAAATAAAATATTCTAGATCATAATGACTCATCTAGCTATCTTCAAGACAGTAAATTCACACTTAAGCTAATGCAAGAAATAAAGTTAAACTAAGTGGCATTCATGATTTAAATTGTTGAATTGAGCTTGCAGAAAGGGAAAATAATCTAGGCACACATGGTGAACGAAATGAATGATTGAAATCTATCTGTCCCATACTTAACTATTATGCTTAAAAATGCATCTATCAATTACCTAACAATGCTTTTAAATAACTATGTTTTGCAGTAAAAGAAGAAGGCGCTAAGGTGATCTAAGAGGATATTGGACTCAAGGTTTAAGGGCTAAAGGTGTCTTAGAGGCTATGTTAGGTCTAGATGAGGTGAATGAGAGGTTTTGGGCTGGCGAAGTGACTGATTGGAACTGCTACAGGATCTGCTACAATATTTCCTATAGTGCTACAAGATGTCCTGAAACGCTATAGGAAACAGGTTGATGGTAGTTTGAGGCCAGAAATGGCAAGGAAAGGGGTATGAGAGGTGGAATGTAGGTGGATATAGGTTGATGGAAGGTAGCCAACGCTTTGGCCAAGCTCAAAACTTATAGCAAAGCCCATCTTACGCTTCCATGGTGGCTCTCGGTGTGGTGATGGAGATTTCCAAAAACAGGGCTGAAGGTAATTTGATGGAAGTTGATTGATGAGGGGTGGAAACTGAAGCTAATGGTGTTGGGGAAGTCCTCCTCTACTGCTATACTCAAATCTACAATTAAAATACCTGTTCATGTATCCATCATTGACAAATAGATCATGAAAATGGTGGAAAAGATGAGTTGAATTTAAGAAAACCTACCTATGCACTTGAAACAAAAAAACTAACCCTGCATCTACAACATGTTCATGATAAACAAAGAAACCTATCTAACTTTTCCGAGAAATCATAAACTGAAAGCAATTTTGGGTATGTGGTGAAGATCTACCCTCCTCAAGCTCCAGTGGAGGAGGTGAAAGAGGGAGGCTTTAACACATAGTTTTCGAGTTTTATATGCTACTGCAACATGAACTGAAAGAGATTAACTAAAACAATCATGAAATGTAAAGAAACTAACTAAAACAACATGAAATGTAAAGAAACTAACTACAACAACATGAAAGGTAAGGAAACTAACTACAACAACATGAAATGTAAACACAAATACATAAGAGAGACTGAGTCCAATGGATTGGGCCCTAACCCCCAAGCTTAGCTTCCTGAAACTAACTCAGTGAAGCATAAATTGAATACTCATTTTATTTCATCACCAATCTTGTTACATAGCATATGAAAGTCACAAATGTCTATTACAAAAGATAAGAATGCTCTAGCTATCCCTGAAAATCAAATCCTAGCGAGCTATTGGTTTGCCCTATTTATCCTAAAGGGTGGCTACCAAAAACTCCCTAAAAAGTAGGTGGTTTGTCTCCTTGGAACTCGAGAGAAGTGGATCTTGGCACCCCTTGATCTTACACTTGCTTGGTTGCTTTTGATTTCAAGTTGTTGGAGGAGAATATCAAGGATGCCTTGGCGACCTTTAGGAGTTAAGGAGATGGTCAAACCCCTACAATCACTTATTGTTGTCTACTCCGAGCCTTGATTGTGCAATCTTCAGCAAAAATGGCATATTCTCTTGATTTTCCCGCATTTAAACCACATTAGGCCTCCGAAGTATGACACCCTTAATACACCATCTACACTAAGCAACATATGATCATAATGTAATTAAATGTGAGAAAGAGAGATTAATTAGGCTAAAAATGTGACAATTAACCCCTTAAAATGTACCTAATGATGGTGCTCATCATCACCCCCCTACCAAATAGTTGCTCATCCTCTAAGCAACTTAGTCCTCTTTCTTTATCTCTTTTAGTGCTTTAGTGGGATTTTTGACATCCCAAGGAATCAGGGAAGGAGTCCCCTCAGGAGGGTAGAATCCAACATTATTTCTTGCCTCCTCCCATTATTTGTATTTCAAGCTTGGTATTTTCCTTCACCTAGTCCCAACAGAAAAGGTGGATTGAGTTTTAAGCCAAGCCATTGAATCTTCATTGTCTGCATAGCCCTCTTGAACAAAGGTGCCCTTTCTAGGACATTTCTCAATCTCTCTGGAGTATGAAACTCCATGTTTCTTAGGCTAATAGGAAGGTCATTCCATCTTCTCTGACTTGCCATTACACATTCCTCTCCCAAAAGTCTATAAATGTAACCAAAGTGTGCAATGGCCTGTGCTTGGGTGCTGAGGTATTTATCTACAAGGCTGACATCATTTGATATCATTAGGTGATTGTTAATGATCACTCTAGGGCTGAATAATTTTTCCCTGATATGGAGAGGCTCCTTTCCTCTCTTCTCATCACCCTTTTGACCTCCTCTACCCTAGCCTCCTCATTGGTCATCCAAGAGGCCAGGGCCATCAATGAAATATCCCCCAACCTAGGGTTAGGGTCCCAAATGTTTATATGAGTCAAGAGAAGATTATGAATTTAAAATTCTGCCAAATTGGCCTTATCTGCTATGTTGGGCTGATTACAAAAGTCAATAAATTTCCTGCAATTTTGAAAAGGTAATGACCCATAGGATTCTAGTGTTTTCATCTGAAACTGTAACTACTGTTCCATCAGGTAGATGGCATAAGAGTTTGAGGGATGCCTGCATTGTATTTCCTCCATGCACAGGTATGCCATGGTGGCAATCTGCTTTTCCTTCTGCTGTAGTTGGATTTGTAATCTTGCATTTTCTACTTGTGCCTCTTGTAGTTGCTCCTTCAGCATTGCTTCCCTAAGTCTGACATCAGCCAAATCTCTCCCCATCTCAGTGAATTTTTATTCCACGATCCCTACATCTTGCACACTCTTTGTTTTGGAAATTTGCATCCAGTAACGTGTGTGTGCCCTCTTTTTCTATAGATGATAAAATAGGGGAACCGAGAGCTTTTGAGGGATTAACCTTCCTCCTTCAATTAATGTTTAGTAGGAGCTTAGATTTGGCTGTGGGCTAGGATGTCTAACTGCTGATATGTCTTTTGGAACATATTTTGGAGAGATAGGCTCCTCCTTTGGTTCCTCCTCTCCTTTCCCTTTGGCACCCTGCCCCTTAATTTGTGCCTCTTTTTCAACATCTTAGGCTTCTTGCCTTTCAAAAGGTGCCTTATCTTCCTCCCTCATGACTTTCTGCTCACCCTGTGGCACATTTGGAATTTCCTATAGCCTGGCCAGAGTTTCCTGTAGCAAACTCTGTTTTTCCTGTAGCAAACCCTCCTTTGCTTGCTGCCCCTCCTTTTCTGCCTCTTGAAGGTTTGTGGGTGCTGGTACTTGTTTTAGGGATGAGAGCCTTAAATAGTGTCTCCTAATATAGGTCACAGTTGTCTTCTCAGTTGAGGTGACGTCTTGAATTTTTCCCTCCTTTGCGCCTATTTCATCTTTCTTATTGGGTGACACTTCAATTGATATTGGGCTCTTATTTGGAGTTTTAGGTCGCGCTTGTTTCACCCTGGCACTCTTTCTGGTCCTGAAGTATATGGGGGTCTATCTTTTTCTTTTTTTCTTTATAGGGATTCTTAGAGGCTAATAAGGTGGCAACCACTTCCTTTTCTGAGGTCCCTGGTTATAGGTTGTTTTGTTGAGGAGAGATATCAGTGCCCAACATGGGGTCTAGTATCTCTTCCTCTCTTGTCTCTCCTTCCTTCTATTTTTATTTATCTTCCCCCTCATTTTCATCTCTAAAAGAGAAGAAAAGAGATATCAAAGCCTTAGAAATAAGCCACTTCGAGGGGGCAACCTCCAATACATTACATGAATGAAAATTTCTTGGATGATTTAAATTACAAAACCTCCTTTCTATATATAGGATTCCATGGGGCCACAATGTTATCCTAGCCGACCTAACAATAATAATTTAAGGGCACAATAATAACAATATGTGGGTTACAAGGGTACAATAATAACAATAAGGGGGTTCCACTAACAACAATAAGGGACTATACTAGTAATATAGGGACCTAACATGCCCCTCTCCTTCAAAAAAGTGTTGTCCTCAACGCTTGAGTAGTTATGGGTGCTTCTGTATAAAATTCTCATCCTCCCATGTAGAATCTTCAGTGGGTAAGTTCTTCCACTTGATGAGATACTCTGAAATTGATCGATTCCGTAGCTGTCGAGTTCTTGTTTCCATGACCGCTTCAGGTTCCAATATGATTTTTCCTTCGTCATCAAGTTCTGGCAATATTGTTTGAACTGGAAGATTTTCACCTATAACCTTCTTTAAGCATGAAACATGGAAAACTGGATGTACTCGCGAAGAAGCAGGAAGCTCCAATTTGTATGCCATAGTACCAATCTTTTGCAACACCTTGTAAGGACCATATTACTTTGGAGATAATTTATTATCCTTCTTAGCTTGCTTGAGGGACATTTGTTTGTATGGTTGTAGCCGTAAAAATACCCAATCTCCTACATCAAAACTTCTCTCGCTGCGATGTTGATATGCCCGTTGTTTCATTCGATTTTGTGCCAAATTCAGGTTATCCTTTAAGAGTTGGAGAACTTCTTGCTGATGCTCGATGTGATCTTCCACCGCTTGAACCTTCGAATTTTCCCTTAAAGATGATGTGATGGATGGTGGATGATATCCATAAAGTGCCATAAATGGGGTCATTTTTGCTGCAGTATGGAAGGAAGTGTTATACCACCATTCAGCAAGAGGTAACCACTTGACCCATCGTGTTTGTTTATCAGATACAAAACAACGAAGATATCCTTCCAAACATTTATTTACGATCTCAGTTTGACCATCAGATTGAGGATGATAAGATGAGCTATGAGCTAATTGATTACCCAAACAAGAAAATAACTCCGTCCAAAAATTTCCAGTAAAAATGGGATCTCTGTCGCTCACAATAACCATTGGGCTTCCATGTAGCTTTTGAATTCTATCCATAAATGTAGTAGCAACTGTACTTGCTTTAAATGGATGAGATAATGCACAAAAGCGTGCATACTTGGTAAGTCTATCAACTACCACCATGATGACACTCTTTCCTTCGGACTTAGGTAAACCTGTGATAAAATCCATTGAAATCTCCTCCCAACGTTGACTTGGAATGGATAAAGGTTGTAGAAGTCCCGGGGTCTTAATTGTTTCCACTTTATTCTGCTGGCAAACCAAACATTCCCCCACAAACTTTTGAATATCAGATTTAAGGCCATCCCAAAAAAATTCTTTCTTCACCCTGTGGTAAGTTTTTAAAAATCCCGAGTGTCCTCCTAAAGGAGAAGTGTGCAATTCCAGAAGAATCTTTTGTTTTAGATGGGAATTCTTACAAAGATATAAGCGATCTTTGTACCATAAGGAATCATTTTTCCAACTAAATGTACCAGATGTACTAGGATCTTGCTGCAACTTTTGAATGAGTGTCCATACATCTTTGTCCTTCTTCCATTCATCTCTTGCTTCAGTTATCCAATCTGGTTGGCTAATAGAAATGGCACAAAGCAATGCTTCCACCTCTTCATTCTTTCTTGAGAGTGCATCTGCAACAACATTAAGCTTTCCTTTTTTGTAGATTATTTCAAATTCATAACCCAACATCTTTGTGACCCATTTTTGCTGCTCTTCTGAAGATAGTCTTTGTTCCAAAAGTGTTTAAGACTATCATGATCAGTTTTTACCTTGAAGTGTCTTCCCATTAGGTAAGTTCGCCATTTCTTTAGTGCATGCAGTATTGCTAACATTTCCTTCTCATAAATAGGTTTTTATAAATACTTTCCTTTGATTGGACGACTTTCAAAAGCAATGGGTCTTCCTTCCTGCATTAAAACTGCACCAATTCCATTTCCTAAGGCATCACATTCCACAATAAAGGTTTTTGTGAAGTCTGGCGTAGCTAAGACCGGTGCATGGCACATTGCCTCCTTAAGATGTTCAAAGGCCTTAGTTGCTTCAGGAGTCCATGAAAATGCATCTTTCTTCAATAATGTTGTTAGAGGTGCTGTTATTCTCCCATAATTCTTAACAAACTTGCGATAATACCCTGTTAACCCGAGAAATCCTTGCAACTACTTTATGGTTGTGGGGACTTTCCATTCCTTAATGGCTTTAATTTTGTTAGGGTCTACCTTAACACCCTCGTGAGATACAATATGACCCAAATATTCCACCTCTTGTAATCCAAAGAAACATTTGGATGTTTTTTCATATAATTGTTTTTCCTGCAATAGTTTGAGCACCTTGTCAACATGTTGAACATGATCCTTCCGAGACCTGTTGTATATTGGTATATCATCAAAAAATACTAGCACAAATTTTTCAAGGAAGGGTTTGAAAATGGAATTCATCAAACCTTGAAATGTAGAAGGTGCATTTGTAAGGCCAAAAGGCATGACCAAAAATTCACAATGACCCTCATGAGTTCGAAATGTTGTTTTCAGAATATCTTTAGTCTTCATTCTAATCTGATGATACCCTGAACGAAGATCCAATTTGGTGAAATAAATTGCTCCATGTAATTCATCCAATAATTCATCAATCACAGGAATGGGAAATTTATCTTTAATGGTGAGCTTATTTAGCTCCCTATAATCTTGCCACATGCGCATGATCCATCCTTCTTGTGTACCAATACTACAGGAGCAGAGAAAGAACTTTGACTACGTTGAATTATACTCGCCTCTAACATTTCTGCAATCATACGTTCAATTTCGCTCTTTTGGACATAAGGATATCTATAAGGCCTGATGTTTGGAGGAACACTTCCTGGAATCAGATGAATAGCATGATCATGATCGCGAATAGGTGGGAGTCCTTTGGGAGTTTCAAACACCTTGGAATGATTGTCCAAGACTTGTTGGAGATCTGCAAAAATAGATGATTTTGATGTTGGAACTTCTAGTGAGCATAATTGTGCAATTACGCCTCGTTGTTCTTTCTTTAGAAGTTTTGTCATGACATTAGAGCTTATTATCTTTCCCGGCTTCCTCGCAATACCCCGTAATTCGACTTCCTTTCCTTCTAAAAAAAATTTCAAGAAAAGTTCTTGAAAATTAAAAGCTACCGTCCCCAAAGATTGTAACCATTGTACTCCTAGTACAACATCAGCACCTCCCATAGGAATGGAAAGCACTGGACTATTCAATACATATTCCCCCATGGTTAGCTTGATATTATGGCATTTTCCAGAGCAATTTATAGTTCCTCCATTTGCAACCATCACTTGACATTCTGGTGCTGGGTATAAGAAACAATTCAATTCCTTGGCTACCTTACAATGAATAAAATTATGGGTATTACCTGAATCAATCAATACTATTACCTTTTTCTTCTTGATATGTCCTTCTATCTTGAGAGTTTTAGGAGTGGTAATTCCTGCCAATGCATTACACGATATGGTCGGACTCATTTCTTCCTCTTCTTTGGTTGGTTCCTGGTGTATATCCTCTTCTTGTTCATTTTCTTCTTCCTCTTCACAATCTATGTAAAATAATTTCTTCTCAGCACACTTATGACCTTTAGTGTATTTGCTATCACAACTGTAGCAAAGCCCTTTTGCTCTTTTTTCCTCCAATTGTTGTGGTGTCAACCTTGTAGGTTGTGGAAATCTAGGCGTAGCAACACTTCCTTCTTTATAGAATTGAGTGGTAGGCTTCCTTGTCGCCATAATTTTACATTCAACTTTTCTTGCCAACCCGAATGCCTTCTCCAATGAATCAGGTTCCAAAACACGAACTTCATGTTGGATGTTATCCTTTAGAGTACCTAAGAAGAGATCAATCCTGTGTTCCTCTCGAATATTAGTTACCCTTATATTCAATTTTTGGAAGTCCTCAATGTGCTGCCCCACTAAACCCTTTTGTTTGAGATTTATCAATTGGCTAAAGAAGGTGTTGCTCTTTGTATCCTCATAATGTGCTATCATTTCCTCCGTAAAATTGACCAAGTGACAATTTTTTTACGGGAGCAAAGCCATTGATACCATACAAATGTATTTTGTTCTAAATGTAAAGTTGCAATGCGTACCTTTTGTGTGTTTTGTACGTTATGGAGATCAAAATATTGCTCCATCCGTAGGATCCATGTTACAGGATCCTTTCCATCAAACTTCCTCATATCCATCTTTGGAATATGGTGGTTCTTCCCGCCAACATTAGAGTTTATGAAATCACGATTAACCTTTATTTTGTTCTCATCATGAGGTTCTTCTACTATCTTTTCACCATTAGGAAACCTTTCTTGTATCAACTTTGTCAAACCTTCCATGTCTGCTTTTAGAAAATTCTTCATGTTTTCCATTTTCTCATCGATCTTAGCTTCCATGTCATCCATCTTAGATTCCATGCCAACCTCCATGCCATCCATCTTAGCTTCCATGCCTTTCTTCAAACCGTCCATCTTCACTTCCATGCCATCCATCTTAGCTTCCATGCCTTTCTTCAAACCGTCCATCTTCACTTCCACGCCTTTCTTCAAAACTTCCATTTCATTTTTTGTTGCTCTTTGCGAGAGTGAAATTTGTTGTACTTGCTCTTGTAATTTTGATAGATCATGTTGCAATTCTTCATCTTCATGAGTCATGGTAGAGCCTTCTGAAGGCTTAATGGGTGTTGAATTCTTTTTAGGGTCCATTTTAGAATCCAATATTGATACCTATTCTATAATATGCCCTTGGAATCAATTCAACTTGTTTCTGCAAACAAGACTTATGCAATTCGCAAAAAAAAAAAAACAAACAAACAAACAAACAAACAAAAAAACAAAACAAAAACAACAACAACAACAACTTAAACTTTTACTTGGCTCGATATTGAAATTGAATTATCTCTATAATTTTGGATCCTTAATATCTGAAATTCAGCCCTGTAGTAGCCCTCTGAAGTTTCTTTCAAATGCCACAGGTCTGATCTAATTTGGATTCTTCAAGGCAAAGTTATGTCTAATCTCCCACAATGACCCAATTTTGGACTGGTTCAGTAGAGCGAACTTGTACGACTGGCCACGTGTCACTGTTTCCTCCTTTGGCTCTGAAATTGATATACCAAAAATTGCAGTCCATGTACTTGCGGCCACTTTTTACAACATTCCAATCTGATGCTCAGAGAGAGAGCTATGAATATTTTCCCACGTTCACCTCTTTGAGATGAAATTCAGAAGCCTCAAAAAGCCCTAACTTCCACAGATCATTTCTCTGAAAATATTGCGAACCAATATCTGAAATTTTTCGACGATGTTCCTTAGGATTGCAGCTTCGCACTCTGAAAATTTCAGCTTCTGAACCTTCGTAGAAAAAAAATTTATAATGAAAATACCACGATGACCTGTTTAGGTTAAATTCAGGAGCTTGCAAAATGACCTAACTTGCACAGATCATATCTCCGAAAATATTGCGAACCAAGCTCTGAAATTTCGCGACGATGTTCCTCAAGATTTTGGCTTCGCACTCTAAAAATTTCAGATTCTGAACCTTCGTAGAAAAAATTTATAGCGAAAATGCCATGATGACCTGTTTGGAGCAGTGAAACCCTAGAATCTCAAAGCTCTGATACCAAATGTTGTGAAACCAGCTCCGAAAAGAGAAGAAAAGAGATATTAATGCCTTAGAAATAAGCCACTTCGAGGGGGAAACCTCCAATACATTACATGAATGAACAATTCTTGGATGATTTAAATTACAAAACCTCCTTTCTATATATAAGAGTCCATGGGGCCACAATGTAATCCTAGTGGGGCCACAGTGTAATCCTAGTGGGGCCACAATGTAATCCTAGCCGACCTAACAATAATAATTTAAGGGTACAATAATAATAATATGGGGGTTACAAGGGTACAATAATAACAATAAGGGGGTTACACTAACAACAATAAGGGACTATACTAGTAATATAGGGACCTAACATATTTGGAGTTTTAGGTCTCCCTTTTTTCACCCTGGCACTCTTTCTGGTCCTGAAGTACATGGGGGTCTGTCTTTTTCTTTTTTCCTTTATAGAGGTTCTTAGAGGCTAATAAGGTTGTAGCCACTTCCTTTTATGAGGTCCCTGGTTATAGGTTGTTTTGTCGAGGAGAGATATCAGTGCCCAACATGGGGTTTAGTATCTCTTCCTCTCTTGTTTCTCCTTCCTTCTATTTTTATTTCTCTTCCCCCTCATTTTCATCTCCTTATCTTTTTCATCTTTATCTTCCTCCTCTTTTCCTTCCTTTGTTCCTAGTGCTTATGCGTGTTTTGCTTTTGTCTCCATCTCCTCTTCTTCCTTTGTCCCTTCAGTCTCTTCCTCTTATTCTTTCATACCCCTCTCTCCAAGACTATAGGCAAGCATTTGTTCGGAAGTGACACCTTGTGTCCCAATGAAAGCTTCTCTATCCATATCTATGAAGGTGGGCCAAGGTACATGGATGTTCAGTCTATTGAGAGCATCTCCCACTATAAATTTAATGAGGCTATGTTGATCTATGTGTTGATACTTTCTTTCCCTCACTCTTTGGCTCATGTCTCTAATGGAATGTAGGAGGAAGTATGGAATGTTTAATCTGTGCTCTATTGGCATATCTCCTTTGAATTTAAGCTCATGTAATAATATGAAGTGGTATCCAGAAACCATACTGAGTATTCCTTCACAAGAAATATATTTCATGATGTGATATGCTACTTCATCCCATGGGTAAGGGCGACTTTACCTTCTCACTGCATTTTTATACTCAATGTACTCCTCATTAGGCAAAAAGAAGCTCTTCTTAAAGGATGTGCTAGAGACTCAATCCTCTCTGTTCCACTTGACTCCTAGAGGCAAGGTTGTAACTCTGCTAGTCAATTCAGGAGTTATGGTAATGGCTAGTCCTCTAACCACAGTGGTGGCCCTATCATCTTCTTGGGAGTGTAAGGCCACTGCAAATTCTGGAGCCACTTTATCATCAAAGCCCTTGAGGAGATCGAAGAATCCTAGCCACTGATGATTTCTAAAAATGTCAACCACTTGAGGGTGTAATCTAATTCTCTTAATATCTCTGGGTTCCCTTATGTTAAAACCTATCCCCATATTATTACCATGTTATGGAGATGGTTGGATGTTTTTTGTCTTAAAACACTCATGATATGCGACCTCAAGGCTTTAATTCAACATAAACTGAGACTTTCTTAACCCTACTTTTCTTAACAACCTCTTAAATTCTGAATTATTGTTGTGATTGTGTAGATTTTTTTCATGAAAATTTTCATAACTTGGTGGGGTGAAATCCACTTACCTTTGCACTCTGATGTTTTCTTGCTTAGGAGATGGTGGGGTTGGGCATCAGTACACTATGAGTGGCCCTCGTAGCAGTTCTTATCACTGTGCAACCTTCCTGTAGCATCAACAAACTTCCTATAGCACGAGCTTGCATGCAAAATTCGGCCTTGGTGCAAATTTCCTCGATGGCTCTAGTCTCTTTCCTACTATAACTATTTTCGAAATGCACAACAGAATGAAGGAGAATGAGCCAAAACACACCTTTATTACAAATTGAGCAGACTTAGAGCAGAGTGGTGATTTGGATTTGGTACGAGGTTTCCTCATTTGCACCATTGGTCCCACTCAAGCCAATAATTTACATCTGTCTCATAATCACCTCCAACTCCTCGTGATCTCTTCGTTAACTGATTTGATAGCCCAAGTGGCATGCAAAACTCCACTTCTCCTTCACTTTAACTTTATGAGGGTGGCCAAGTTAACTCGCCACCTTTTTGCCTCTTTAACTCTCTATTCTCGACATTAATTCACTTTAGCCAATATGATGCATAGCGAGAAGGCGAGGGAACCATACTTGAGCCTACTTGTTGTTGAGGAGTTGTAGAATTTATTTGATGTAGGGAGTTGGAGTATTGTGATGGATATGAGTGTTTTTCCTTTTGTTGTGTTTTTGCATATTTTTCTGAGTGAGCAACTTATTTCTGAGTGAGTTGCTTATTGTTTTTGTTTGCTAATAATTTTGCAGGTGCTGCTACTGGTGTGCCTTTCCTCTTGGCATCCTCTGGTGATCATCTGGAACCATCTTCATTAGCTACCTCTTGCATTTTTGACTTGTTGTTACAAGTGCAGGATTGCGACAGGAAGTGATCATCTTCCTGTAGCAGTCCCTTTTTCTGTTGTTTTGGAGCCCCACTTATTTGAGAAATGAGGAGGAGTAGTGTAGGAATGCTAGGGATGGATTTAAGGAGTGAATGGAGTGGAAGATAAATGAGGGTAGAGTCCATGTGTAAGGTTTTAGCTAAACTAGCTCACAATTGCGAAAGAGAGGGTTTAGTGAGTGCATATGTATGCATGGAGTGGAGTGATGGTTAAGAGTGATAGGTATGGAAAATAAATGATCTTCATGTCTCCTTTTAGGGTGAGGTGTCCTTGAGCGAGTTTTTTCTCTCTTAGATGACTTTCCTCTAGCACTACAAGAAATCATGTAGTGGCCTAAGACATCCTGTAACACTGCAGAGAGTAAGAAAAACATGGGGTTTTTTCTCATCTAGAGGGAGAAATGGATGGATAGATGCATACTGGGGTTGATCATGGAGTAGGTAAGTAAAGGAGAGAGAGAAGAGAGAAAGGATGTTGCTCCTATTTGTCCAAACCATCCTTGATCAACAACTTGTAAAACATAAATAAGTTAGTGTATAGGTGTTGTTTCATGCCTTTTTATTTTTCTCTTTTTTGTTTGTTTGTTTTTTTTTTAATAGGTGGGCTGCCTCCACAGAGGTTTTCAACCCACAAGCCTGCCTTGGGCGCCTCAAAGAGGTTTTCACCCAAGGATATTTTATTTCTCTGTTTCTTTCCATTTTTTTTTGCTCCACGATCGCCTCATGGAGGTTTTCAACCCAGGAGTTGGTCTTGGATTCCTAAGAGAGGTTTTCACCCATGCCTCTTTATTTTCCCTTTCTCTAGGAAGGTGAGAGGCTAGAAACTATGGAGCTTCCATTGACATTCACCTCCATGTTTATTGAATTGATAAACTCATCCCTAGACAGAGGCATCTTATACATTTTTAGCTTGTAACCATTGACAAGCAGGGGGATTCCCTCCTCATTTATGGTTATGATATGAACAACCCTATTATCATGGCATTTATTGACTTGATAAGGTCCTAGCCACCTTGTCATTAGTTTGTCTCTGAAGTCCTTGAATCTGGATTCATATAGTAACACCCAATCTCCTTCTTGAAATGTATTTTATTCGATGTGCTCGTCATACCAAACTTTTCTTTGCAACTGGATTACCTCTGTGTGAAGGAGGGTCTGCATTATGAACTCATCTAAACCATTTAGCTGCAAACACCTTTATTGTTGTGCGTTTGTGATGTCCAGGTCTAACTGAGCTGCCATTCTCAAGGTGTTGTACTCAAACGTAATGGAAAGCAGATCATTCTTCCCATAAACCAAATCATACGGAGTAAACCCTGTAATTGTCTTCCAAGTAGTATTGTAAGCCCAAGTGGCTTCCACCAATATGTCTGCCCAATATTTTTTTCTGTTGCTCACAACCTTGGTGAGGATATTATCCAAGGCTCTATTTTTCACTCCCACCTAGCCATTTTCTTGTGGATGATAGGTAGGGAAAGTCTTGTGCTTTATCTTGTGCTGCCTTAGGAGGTTATCAATTATATGAGATGTAAATTGAGCCCCATGTTCAGTGACTACCCTTATGGGGTATCCAAACTTGTAGAACACATTCTATCTCAAAAAATGAACTACCTTTTCTTCTGTTGATACCTTCACATATCTTGTTTCAGCCCACTTGGTTATGTATTCGATGCAGACTATGATATACCTCTTCTGCCCAGATGGTGGATCAATGGGTCCAATGAAGTCCATACCCCACTTGTCAAATGGCTATAAAGCCACCTGAAGGTGCAAGGTCATTTCATCCCTCGGATTAGGTCTCCCCATCGTTTGGCATTGATCACATCTATTGGTGTATCTCCTGGCATCTTGGCA
Source organism: Pinus albicaulis (assembly GCA_034641835.2). NCBI lineage: Eukaryota > Viridiplantae > Streptophyta > Pinopsida > Pinales > Pinaceae > Pinus > Pinus albicaulis. Next base: position 612,078,584 of record CM076578.1, on the reverse strand, counting down.
GAGGGTAGGCCAATAGTAACCTGCTTGCAAAGATTTGAAGGATGTCCTCTTAGCAGAAAAGTGGCCCCGACAAGGACCATCATGACATGTCAAGAGGATGTCAAAAAAATCTTCTTACCTCACACATCTTTTGAGAATTTTTTCAGGACCTAACTTGAAGAGATTTCCACCAATGTAGGTGAAATGGGCGCTTTTCCTAATAATCTTTCTCTTTTCTCTGGATGAAAGGTTTGGAGGAAACCTTTCAACAACCAAGTAGTTACCTATGTCAGCAAACCAATGAGAGAGTGTTGTGATAGCAAATAGGTGTTCATCTGGAAGTTGATCATCCACCATCCCTTCCTCATCTATAGGTAAAGTCAGTCTTGATAAGAAATATGCAACAACATTCTCCTTTCCTAGTTAATCAACAATTGTTAAATCAAACTGCTGTAATAACATCAACCATTTAATGATTCTAGCATTAACATCAGGTTTATTCATTAAGTACTTGATGGATGCATGGTTAGTATGTACAAAGATATGATAGCCAGTAACATAATGCCTAAATTTTTTTAAGGAATGGACAATGGCTAAAATTTCCTTGTCTATGACAGTATAGTTAAGCTCAAATTTGGACAGATTATTGCTAATGAAATAGATGGCACAGGGTAATTTGTCTTCTAGCTGCCACAAGGCTACCCCCACAACTTTATCTGATGCATCTGTGTGAATGTGGAAAGGCAGAGCCCAGTTTGGACCTCGAAGAATGGAGGCAGTAGTTAGCTTTTCCTTAATGAGCTCAAAATCTTCTTGACAGAGAATAAATCAGAAAAGCTCAGAATCTTTGGCCAACAATCCAAATAATGGCGAAGCGACTTTGCTAAAGTCCTTAATGAACCTCCTATAGCAACTAGCCAAACCTAGGAAACTTTTGACATCTCTTTGCTTTTGAGAAACATGCGTCATTTTTATGATGGTGATTTTGTCTGGGTCTACCTGTATTCCTGTTTGTGATATTGAGTGGCCTAGGAATATCCCTGCTCTCTTTAAGAATTCACACTTTTCCGACCTCAGGTAGAGATGCATTACAATGCACTTTCTCAGCACTTTTCCCAGATTGGAGAGAGCGTCCTAGAAATCATACCCATAAGGTGTGAAATCGTCCATGTATAATTCCACAGAGTCATGGAATAGTTAAGAAAAAATTCTCAAGACGGCTCTTTAGAAAGTAGAAGGGGTGTTGCACAACCCAAAGGGAAGGAATATGTAAGTGAAAGTGCCCCAGGGACATGTGAAAGTGGTCTTGTCCTGGTCCTCAGGGCTAATTTGGATCTGGTTATACCCACTGAACCCATCTAGGAAAGAAAAAAACTTCTTCCTGCAAGGCCATCTAGGACTTGATCTATGACGGGCAAGGGGAATTTGTCCTTCTTAGTGGCTTTGCTTAGTTCCTGGTAGTCAATACAGATTCACCACTTTCCATTCTTCTTTGGGATTAGAACAAGAGGAGACACCCACTCAGTGTCTGATATGGGATAGATGAAACCTGCATCCAACAACTTTTGCAGGTCATCCTTCACTATGTCCTTTAGAGCTAGGTTCATCCTCCTTTGGGGCTGGCGCACAGGCTTGCATCCTTATTTAATATAAATATGATGTGTGCACACCGAGGGATGCACCCCTTTCATGTATTTGTAGTCCCAAGTGAATGCATCAAGGTTTTCTTTCAAGAGTTGGCATAACTGTTCTTCTTATTTGGCTGAGAGGGATGAGTTAATCTTCAAATATTTTGATGGGCCAAATTCCACAGCCATGGTGGTTTTAGAGGTTGAATCAACTGAGTGAAGTTCCATCTAAGGGTGGCTTTCAGATTCTTTGATTAAGTCATCGAGTGGAATGGAAGTGGGGGACTGGTTTTGAATGATGTGGTCGATGAGATCATCCTCATCGGGTTTTCCCCCTCTAAGAACAATATCTATAGTAAAAATGGGGTAGGGTGTAGTAGTGTGTACTTCATCTTCTTCTTCTTCATCCTCCAACCACAAAGGTAGGTCATTGTCAATGGAAGGCAGGGCAGGAGGATATAATGCTCGTTGTTTAGACAAGGGCCCATTCTTTATGGTCATGTTTCTGACCCTGGAGTTGATATAAGCATCAACAATGACTAACCAAGGTCTTCCTAAAATGAGAGGATATCCATTAAAATTGGATTTTAGCTGGAGGACCAGGAAATCTGTAGGGTACTCCAAAGAGTCGATTGAGACCATAACATCCTCAACAATTCCTTCCAGAGCTACTATGGACCCGTCTGCAAGTTGCAGAACAATGTTTATCTTTCTCAAAGCTCCTTGGAGGTTGAGTTTAAGCATAGTTTCATTGGTCATCACATTGATGGCAGCCCCAAGATTAATCAGATTATTGGGGACTATGACACCATCAATGTGTACATCTACTACTGAACTACCAAGGTCCAGTTACTTCGGGAAGATCACCCTTCCCAACATTAGGTCAGAAAATTGTCCCACAACATTAATGGTGGGGGTGTCTTCTTCTTTATCCCAGTTTTCTTAAAGCACTTTTATTTGATGAGCCTATTGTAAATAGGAACATCCTTAATGGCATGGAGAAGAGGTATTTCACTCATAATTTTTTCAATTCTCCCAGAAGTTTAGTCTCTTCTAGGGTGTGTTGACTAGAGTGGATCAAGTGCGCAAGAAAAGAGGGTTGTTGGTATGAGTGTTTCTTTCTTCCTTTTCCTCCTCAGGCTCTGCAGGTGGAGATGGAGGATGATTACCTGGGAGTACTCTTCCCGAATTGAGGTTGATCTCATGTATATCTACAACATAAGATGGATAGGATGTTTCACCACTGTAAACCTGTTGTGCCTGCTTTTTGTTCGGGTTCGGATTGGGCTGGCCAAGCATATGAGGAAACTTAGGTGGAGTAGAATGGGTGATCTGAGTTTGATGTTGGGGTAGAGGCAGTAAAGTAGGTGGTTGATTGTGTTACAACCTCCACCCTTGTGATGGGTTGCTCCACTAAGGTGGTTGAGGAACATATTATTGGAATGGTTGGTTGACAGGATGAGGGTGATATGGAGGGTTGTAAGGCCAAGTAGGAGGTGCAGGGCATGATGGAGGAGTGGATGTGTACCAACACTGCATAGGTGCATTCTGGTTTGTATAATAGTAGGAGTAAGGTGCACCTTGCATACCCTGCTGATATGACCGAGGCCCTTGAGGCCTCCTCTGATTTATGAAATAGAGTTGCTCGGGTCCTCCTTCCCCACCTTGATATACAACTTTGAGCCCAGGTAAGGAGGGAAACTTATCTGTGGCATGATTATCTTCACAAATTAAGCAAACCTCTATGACATTTAATGGACATTCATTCTGGGGGTGTTTTCTAGAACATATAGGGCAGAAGCTAGCTAAGGCCCTCTCTGCTTCCACTTGATCTGCATTATGTCCATTTGCAAAGCAAAGGTGTGAAACATCTCAATTTTAAAGTCCTCCAATATATTTCCAATCTCATTTTTGATGGAGGTGGACGCAGAAGGGGTGTTGGTCCATCAGAGAAGTACCAATTTAAGTGATCCAGGATCAAGGGTGCAGTTGGCTCTTTTATAGCTAAGCTGTAATCTTTCTTCATAATCCTCCAGTGATTCATCAAGTCCCATAGTCATCCTAAATATTTCCTCTTTGGTTTCCTTAGACCTACAATAGCCTCTATATTTTTTGTTAAAGGACTCTTGCATCTGTGCTCAGGTAGTGATGTTGTTCCCAGGAAAACCCATGAACCAATGCAAGGTTGCATCCTTGAGGGTGGATGGGAATAGTTTTAGCTTCTGGTCATCTGAGGCATAGTCATAGGTCCCGTAGACAACAATGAATTTGAACATGAAGGTGTCAGGATCCTCAGAAGTAAGTCCATGGAAATGTGGAAGGGATGAGGGACTGATGTTCTTCATTCTAGTTTCCCTGTCTATTTCTCTAATAGGAAAGACTCCTTGGGTCCCAATCTCAACCATGACTTGAATTGGTGAAGCAGGTTCCTGTTCTTCTCCAATAGGTTCTTCAAAATTTTCAAGTGACTCACCTATGGTGTGTTCAACCTCACAGTCATTGAAGAAGAGTGAAGGGTGACTGTAGGGGGATGTGGGGGTTTTTCGTAAAAAAATTCCTTGGCTATCCCTACTCCTACGAGGCATGAAAGTCAAACTGTTTTTGTATTTTCCAATATTTTGGCACTGAATTCAAAAGAAAAGCAAAAAATAATGCTAAAGAAGAATCAAGGCATCTACTTAAACACCTCTTTGACAATGGCGCCAAAAAGTGGTGAGCCTTGGTATTGCACCAAGAGTGCTGCAACTCTCAGAGGCTACTCTACTTTAATTTATCAACCCAGGTTCGTACAAACTTGGAGGTGACAGTGCTATATACACAAAAGATGCATTCTACTCATGCCATCCTCTTCTCAGTTCTAAGATGATCTGCTACTGCTAGGGTTACTTCTATGAAAGTAAGACTGTCACACTTATGAATGAAAGCTAAGACTAAAAATAACTCATGACCATTCCTCTATCAACAAGAAAAGAAACTACTATAGATCATAATGACTCATCTAGCTATCTGCAAAAAAGTAAATCCACACTTCAGCTAATGCAAGAAATAAAGCTAAAATAAGTGGCATTCATGATTTAAATTGCCGATTGAACTTACAGAAAGGTAAAATAATCTAGGCACACCTGCTGAACCAAATGATTGATTGAACTCTATCTATCTCATGCTTAACGGTTATGCTTAAAAATGCATCTATCAATGACCTAACTATGCTTGTAAATAACTTTGTTTTGCAACAAAAGAAGGAGGCGTCGAGGTTGAAGTTGTCTTGGAGGCTATGTGAGGTCTAGATGAGGTGAAAGAGAGGTTTTGGGTAGAAGAAGTGATTGATTGGCGCTGCTATAGGATCTGCTACTGGATTTCCTGTAGTGCTACATGATGTCCTAAAATGCTACAGGAAACAGGACAAGGGTAGTTTGAGGCCAGAAATGGTTAGGAAAGGGGTAGGAGAGGTGGAATGAAGGTGGATCTAGGTGGATGGAAGGTAGCCAACCCTTTGGCCAAGCTAAAAAATTCTCTCAAATCTTGTATTGCGCTTCCATGGTGGCTCTCGGTGTGGTGGTGGTGATTTCCAAAAATAGGCATGAAGGCGATTTGATTGGAAGTTGGTTGATGAGGGGTGGAAACTGAAGCTAATGGTGTTGGGGAAGTCCTCCTCCGCTTATCTACTCAAACCTGCAAGAAAACTACCTATTCATGCATTTATCATTGACAAATATATCATGAAAATGGTGGAAAAGATGCGTTGAATTTAAGCAAGCCTACCTATGCACTTGAAACATAAAACTAACTCTGCATCTACCACATGTTCATGATAAACAAAGCAACCTGTCTAAATTTTCCAAGAAATTATAAACTGAAAGCAACTATGGGTCTGTGGTGAAGATCTACCCTCCTCAAGCTCCAATGGAAGAGGTGAGAGAGGGAGGCTTTAACACATTTTGGAGTTTTATATGCTACTGCAACATGAACTGAAAGAGATTAACTACAACAATCACGAAATGTAAAGAACTTAACTACAACAACATGAAATGTAAAGAAACTAACTATAACAACATGAAATGTAAGGAAACTAACTACAAGAACATGAAATATAAACACAAATACATAAGAGAGACTGAGGCCAATGGATTGGGCCCTAACCCACAAGCTCATCTCCCTGGAGCTAACTTAGCAAAGCAGAAACTAAATACTCATTTTATTTCATCACCAATCTTGTTACATAACATATGAAAGTCACTAATGTATATTAAAAAATCTAAGAGCACTCTGGTTATCCCTAAAAATCAAATCCTAGTGAGCTCTTGCTCTGCCGTATTTATCTTGAAGGGTAGCTACCAACAACTCCCTAAAAAGTAGGTAGTTTGTCTCCTTGGAACTCGAGAGAAGTGGAGCTTGGATCCCCTTGATCTTCCACTTGCTTGGTTTCCTTTGATTTTGAGATGTTGTAGGAGAATCTTGAGGATCCCTTGGCTGCCTTTAGGAGTTAAGGAGGTGGTCAACCCCCTACAATCACTCCTTGTTGTCTACTCTGAGCCTTGATTGTGCAATTTTAAGCAAAAATGGCATATTCTCTTGATTTTCTTGCATTTAAACCACATTAGGCCTTCAAAGTATGACACCCTTAATACACCATCTACACTAAGCAACGTATGACCATAATGAAATTAAATGTGAGAAATAGAGAGTAATTAGGCTAAAATGGTGACAATTAACCCCTTAAAATTTACCTAATGATGGTGCTCATTACCAATCACCCTCATGCCATATTCCAAGCATGAATGTGGGATCTCGTGGATAAACCAATCCCAAAACAATTAATGGAATCCAGAGGTTAAACCACCTCCACCCTCACCATACCGTGATAACACCAAAACCGGTGCCTCAATCACAAAATCGAACCGAGCTCGGAATGCCTCTAGCATCCATCACTATCCTTGAGGAGTTTTTCATCTCCTTGTCTCTTAGGCTTTACTGCAATCGAATCCCATATCACTAGGCCCTAATCCGAGACACCACACTCAGTCTTTACCATGCATCCTACCAAAACCAGTCAAGGGATTCCTAGGCCTTTAGGAATTTTCCTTTAGACCACCTCCTCCCTAGATTCTGAAATCCATTCGACAATTCCAAAGCTAAAAACCGAGATCAAAATCCCAACACACCATGGCATCCGAAAAAAGGCACGGCAAGGTTGAACACCACTTTCAAAACCTGGAAAAACCATGCCACCGATAATAAGAGAACCAAATACCAACATGCATAAGATTTGCATGCCCAAACCAATTAGGAAATCACACGTGCAATATGTTACATGTGAGTATCCATGATGAAGCTGCTAGATCTTGCTCTTCCTTGCTTGATCTTTGCTTTGCTTTCCTTTCCTTGTTACTCCTTTGCTTTCTTTCCTCCTTCTTGGCTCAATGCTGAAATGCTCCAAGAAAACTCTAATTATCTAAGAGTACGAGAGAGAGAGACTGAGAGAATAATGAGAGATCTCAAAAATTGAACTAACAAAAGGTACCAACTGATCCTTAGAAGCCTTTTTATTAATTATGCCTCTATTTTTTACTTCATTTTCCTCCTCACATGCAACCTATGACATTTTACATTCCTTTTCTCCTGATTTCTTTTATTTTCATAAGTAAATGTGCCAAAAATACTTTTTGCCTCTTTAATTCCTCACCCATTGCCTTTGCTAATTTTCCTTAGCCATAAACACATACCCAGTGATGCCCACTAGGATATCTTTGCCCAAAATTCAACTTGTAATACATGTCCCTTAACCGTGGTCTTATTTTGACTTTATTAACTTTTATTTCATGAATATTTTGCTTGGGTTTGTTACACACACCCCTTGATGTCTATGATACATCGAACATTGGGACACCTAACATCGCAACGAACCATATGGAAGTCCATGTGAAGAGAAAATATATGAGAACACATAATCAACATGCAAAGACACAAGCACTGAACTATGACATGGGCACCTTATCATTTATCGTGTGTTATAATTCTCTTATTATAATCTCATGCATGTAAGGTGGGAAGCTATGATGGGTTGGGAGGAAAGGCATGATGTGAAAGTTAGTTTCAACAATTCTATTTTATCCGTTTCGATGATTAGTATTCCTAGGTTGTTTGTTGTGGTAGCTAAGTTTAGGTTCCTACTCTACATTCTTCACTCTCAAATTTCTCATTTCTCAAGAACGGTAATGGCCTCCCTTATTGGGTGATTCTTTCTGTACCATTGTAGTCATCTTTAAGCCATTAGAAGGATTCATATAGCTCATTTAAAGGTATGAATTGTTGGTTTTAGCTTCAAGATATATATTTTTAGCTTCAAGATATTTTTTTTTAGCTTCAAAATTCAAGGACTGGGGCTTAGGAAGACATTTCCCAAGCTTTGAGTTATGTTCACTTACTTTTCAATTCTTTGATATTTTCCATTTTTTAATAATATTTTATGCCCCTCGGCCCTCAATAGTGGGCTTGAAGAAGCATATCTAAAGTTATATTAGAGTATATTTTAAAAATATAGAATTTCAATGGCATCTATTGTGAGCAATGGTTTATGAGGCTAAGTCACAAGCCAGGGGTTCTTCTATCTTGTGTTGTATTTTTGGGTCTCTTCATTTTGTCTCCAACATATTATGGTTCAAGCTCATTAGTTGGTATATAGTCTCAGGCTTTGGTAGTTATCCTATTATTGAAGTTTTTCTTTTTGCATTTTACATACACATGGGTTAATTTAGGGACTTGTTAGAAATTAGGAGGATACTAAGAAGGTACGAGGACATGCTTTAGAGAAAAAGTATAATGTTGTGGTTAATGTTTGTGTGTATCCATGGTAATGAGAAAGAGCATGCTTTTAAAAATGAAACTATAATGAGTTTATAAGCATAGTAAAAACATAAAATCGATGAGTTATATCAATTTCTCTCCCGCGTTGCCTTCTGCCTCTAAGACTACGACCTAAACCTTCCTTTGTCTCCTTCTCACATGGCCCCTCCAAAGTTTGATTCAGAAGGGGATTGCTCTTCTGCTGTGATCCCCCTTGATGTTGCAGCTCTAGCTTTTCCAATGTCATTTCATCTCTTGGTTCTCCTCAAGATTGTATTTCTATTTCCAAGTTTGTAAAAAAACTGGAGCAAATTCCTGAAATCGTTTTGCCTCCTACGATGCCTCGAAGAGCTGATCTTTCTTTGTCTGAGAGGGGCTTCGTTAATCAATTCACGGGCCTTTGGGTCTCTCCAAAAATAATGTAAAATTTTATGGAAAGAAATTAGGCTCCTTCAAATCAAGGGAAAATATCCATTCACTTTTCTGGTAGAGGCTACTTCACTTTCTATTTTGAATCAAGGGAAGAGAAAGACCTTATCTAAAGAAATGGTCCATATTTCATGGACACCATAGGTATATATATATGAATAGATGGACCCAAGACTTTGATCTCGAACTTGATGTCCCTAATGCAGTTCTGGTTGTTGAGAATTTGTAGGGATGGTGTTTAAGAAAAATTCTCTTCTTGATAATTACTTGTGAGCTTACTTGAGATTCTTATCTCTCCTCTTATTTATATTATTTAGTCTTTCATCAAGTCAATTATCAAAATACACTAGACACAAATTTAGGCTCCTAGAGCCAAGGAAAAACCTCTCCCTCTTGGAGAGGAAAACCCGTAAATAATTCTTCTTATAGATCTTCAAATGGCAAGTACCATGACCAAGACTGAGACCCTTGACCTAGTTATGCTCCTTGAAGACCTTGTCACTGCTTCTTTGTCGACCTCCAACGTTGATTCTTCTTTTCTGCACCAACCTACACTATCCTACACCAACACTAGAGAGCTCGATCTCTATGGTTATCTTCAAACACTTCTTCTTGTTTATTCAGTTATTGGAGACAAGATCATTCAAGATCTTATCTTTCACTTCTCATATCTTTGAATATGAAGATATATTAATTTTCTTATAAACTGTGATTAGGAAGGTAAATCACAGATTTACCTTCCTCTTTTCTCACATTGCAATAACCCTTAGACTTCGTATCATAGCATAGTCATTAATCTTATCCCTTCGCATTACATGACATCCGAATGTATAGAACACAAACTTTATTGAACTTCTGTTTGAATTATCTGTAAGTATCTCAGATTGGCCGCACACTAATTAACACCACAGATCCGCACTCTTAGCTTTAGACCTGTCCGCATACATTTTTGTCATTAAATCTGTATTTTGATTTGTCTTAAAGTCCGCACTCAAACATAAACTTGTCCGAGGTATTTTATTACTAATCCGCACTTTGATTTCTGAGCTATCCACAAGATGCATCTCCTAAAATCCACATTCATATGACTTATGAAGTCCGCTTTTGTTTATCTTATTGAATCCGCAATAGTCATCCACATAATGGTCCATAGATCCTTGTTCTCAAATGGCCACAAATTAGGTTATATATATAGTGCATATGTTCCTTTCTTTAGGCTGACCACATGTACGCTGGCTTGTAGGCCGACTTCAACCACCTTTATCACATATTTTCCAGCATTTGAAAGAGAGTTGTTTTGAGGGTTGTTGGAGCCTTTCTTCACGAAGTTCATGACAAGGTCTTGGAGCTTTTAATGGTGACAATATTCTTCACATACATGACTCTAATTATACTTATAAACATAAGACAAACCCTGAATGGACATCAAGAATAAGTCCATTAACCTAAGATAAAATCTTGCTCATGAAACCCATGAAGAAAGTGCAACAAATATACATTTTATTATCTTTGTCTTCTTCTTTACATAAAATACATAATTACATAGTCAATATGAAGACCGACCTAGTTACACTTTTCAACACTCTCTCTTAACTAGGGAGTTATTCATACAGGTACATGGTCACTTTCAAACTGAATAATCTCATAAGAAGAATCAGATTGGTAATCAATGAGACAATGGGCTACAATGTTGGCGAGACACATGACTAATATACACCATATTCATTGTCTCTCCAAGGTACATACCCCACCTAGGTGTTCCTAGAGTATGACCTTCTTGGACTATCATTCTCTTGCATAGCCAACCCTCAAATAATATCAGTCCAAGATTACTCTTATCTTGAATTCCCTATCTCATTCTCAAAGAGTATCGAATGTCAGATGATTACCCAATCCTCCATTTCGTCTTCCTAGTGAAGACCAAAATGATGTGTCTATCCATTCTCTTCACATGGCCTTCACTAAGTCTTACAGTTGTTAGTCCTGGTCTAGTGCATGGAACATGTAATAGAGAATCACATATGTCACTCCCTCTCAACATAGGAAGGACATACTTCAAGTTTCTTCCAAGTAAAAAACTTACCACCAGGCTCCCTCTCAACGAGGGTCCTGTAACAACAATCCAGCTACTCATGAATAATTCCTCCCCTCGATTTCATGGATTTCGATATTGAAGAATCTTCAACTTTTGGCTTCATAGGGCATAGATCATCCATCACTTTCAGTCACAAGTTATGTCCACTATCAGAAAGTGATTCATCATTCCTTCTCATCTTGTCCACCGTTATGCCATGTTGCTTTTCTTCGAATCATTTCCAAGGATCATGCATCCTTTCTCATGATTAGCAGCCTTGCAGAAATTCATCTAGATAAACATATACACATGAAATTTTAAAACAAAAGTTACCTCAGTGATGATCTTTCACCATGACATATTCTTGTAGGCATCAACATCCTTTATTCGGATTGACACATCTCCTAATGATATGTTTTGTCAAGGGTCTTATTATTTACCAGACTTCTGTCAGAGTCTACGTATCCTCCCAAGAGATCTCCTAGTCACATCTTCTTGGCTTCCGGATGATAAATTCCTCTTGACATGGTTGCATTTCATGATATATTCCTTTCTGCACATTCTCCATTCTCAGAAAATTACAAATTTTCTAGTTTCTCATTCACATACAACCACCTCATATTCCATGAGGAAATATTATGTTTATTTCATCTATCAGTGCACCGAGAGATACTCCTCCATAGATCATACTTCTAAATACAGAAGTCCATTACTCGCAACCATATGACATTACTTCCAGCATCTAGTGTCAACATATAAATATATACATACCTCATACCTTTTTCTCTTGAGTCATCCTGTAGCAATTTATCTAGAATGAAGAGATTCATTCCCTTGGCCTACTCCATCAATATGTCATCACATCCCATAAATATGTTTCCATGATGACCCTTGCTCTTGATGACTACTTTCCATTAGTAATTTTGTTTAACGCCCTCTAATGAATACATATTCACAAAGTCTCATCCTTCTTTGTCACAATGATGATGGGTGACCCACATGGTGAGGTACTTGGTTGAATCACACCTTATTTCAGTAGCCACTGTAACCACTTCCTCACCTTGTTTCTATAACATATTCCATGTACAACCAAATGTTTGGCAATGGGTAGTCTGGCAATAGTTGGATCTCGTGCCTCACTTTTCTCTTGGGAAATGGCCCTTTAGGCTCTTGGAAAACACCCATGTATTCCTCGAGCAACTCTTCCATTTGTTGTTTTTGTTCCTTAATGCATCACTTCAGGCATGACTTTGCTCTGATTGACTCTTCAACAAACTGGTTTTCTCTTAAAAATAATAAAACATACTTCTTGCTAGAACTAATCAATTTATTGCCTTAGGTATCACTTACCATTGAAATTTTGGACTTGTCGTTGTGCGCATTGATGGTGAAGGATTTTTCATCCTTAATGAGGCAGTACTAGTTGGCTCTCTACTTGAAGATTTCATCCCTCGTGTACAAATAGGGACTTCCAAACATCACTCCACATACATCAAGGGGAACCACATATAGTTCTCCTTCATCAATAAAATTAGCACTAATAGAAAATTTGATTTTACATTGTTTGGTTACCTTTATTTTTGCATCACTATTTACGCATCCCAATGGATATGGGCATGGATGATTCAAAATGTCCAATCCTAATTTGTTGACCAGCCCTATAGCAATGAGATTCGTCTGTGATCTCGACCAGAATAGAGTGTCAGTCTTTGTGTTCTTGATTTGTATCTTTATGTGGAAGGGTCTAATCTTTGTGTTTTCTTTTTATTGTTAAAGTCTACTAAGATTCACCTCCTTCTGCACTAATGTACAAAATATCTTTTCATCCATGTTCAAGTTGACTTCAGCCTGGTTTGTCAAATTAGTAACCATGAGAATCTTCTTTTTAGTATATTTATCTTCATTCTTCAGGTTGAGCTCTTAATGTCACTTCCAACACTTCTCCTTTATATGACCACCAATGTTACAATGGTTGCAATGGTTGTTGGGATCTTTGTTCTAATGTGTCGTGGTTGTTGCCTTCTTTCCGTTTTCTCTTTTACACTTCTTTTCCCCCTCCTTGGGAACCTCCTGGTGCTCTTTTTTCTTTAACCCACTCGATTTCCCTTTCTTCAAGCCTATGTTCTCCATGTACTATGCTTGTACACAAGAATTGTTGTAACAACCTTGGTGAAAATTCCATGTAATAAAAGTTAACAAAGGAAAAAATAATAACCACGGTTGATGGGACACTTATTCCAATCTTAATGTTGGGCAAAAACATCCTAGTGAGTGTTCATTTGGTTTATTATGGCTAAGTAAATTGGCAAAGGCAAAGGAAAAGGCTTTGGAAAGGAAAATTGGCATTTTGGAACATGTATTTATGAAAAATAATGCAAATTAGGAGAAAATGGAGGTGAAAGGTCAAATGTTGCATGTGCGGAGGAAAATGAAGGAAAATAATGGGAAATGAAGAAAATAGAGGCCTCATCAATAAAACAGCTTATGAGGATCAGTTGGTACCTTTTTTCAATTCAGTTTTGGAGCTCTCTTAGTATTCTCTCTCTCTCTCTCTCTCTCTCTTGGACACAGAGTTTTCTTGGAGCACTTGGGAATTGGATCAAGAAAGGAAAAGAATGCAAGAGGAAGGAAGGAGCAAGCAAGGAAGAGAAGGATCAAGCAACTACAACATGATTTTTTGCAGGTATTAATTTTCATGTGTGATTTCCTTGTTATATTGAGTTCCTTGTTATATTTGGCATGCATGGTATTGCATGTGGTTCTTTTCTGTCATGGCATGGGTTTTTCGAGGCGTGACAATGTTTTATCCCTAGCCTTTCCATTTCCGGATAGCCTTGATGTGATGCGTTCTCATGTTTTGGTTGAGCTGGATTGTTGGATGGATTCGAAGCTGAGTGAGGTGGACCTTTGAAAGGAAAAACACATGGCCTAGTGATCCCTGAACTGGACTATGGATTACAGTAAAGCCACTGGCCCAGTAACCCTGAACAGGACTGTGGGTTGCGGTAAAGCCAAGATTGTGTGCCTCGGTCGGCCTAAGAATCCTTTCCGGTGAATGACAAGATATATAATAAATCCAAGAGGTGGATCGCTCTCAATTGGGCCTAGTAGTCCCAGGAGAGGATGTAAGATAAAGGGAGAGTGGCTCTTGGTGTAGGGCCTAGTGATCCTCGGATCAGACTATGGATTACAGTAAAGTCTTAAAGACTAGGAGGCAGTAAAATTCTTCATGGTGTAGGTGGAGAACTCTGGTAGCTTCCTTGCTTGTTTGGTTCCTTTTGGTTGGTTATGAGTCCCAAATTCATGTTTGGAATATGGCACGAGGGTGATTGGATGAAGAGAGATTTGGCTCAACCAATCTATGGTCGGGTGGAACGTGGTAGTCCCATCCCTAGTTGGTTTCTACATTCATTAATGAGAAGTTAATTTCCTTGGCATTTGATGTGTAAATGTATTGGTTTATATGTGGATCCTACGGTTGATGTATCCCTGGTATTTCTATTGTTATTATGTTGGTGATGAGAATGTATTTTGATAGTGATTATGTATGGATCTCCTCATGTTTTTATTTGTAAATGAATAAGCAGATATCTCAGAGTTTCCACCTCACAGGGAGGTAGAATTTTCTATTGAGTTGTACCAGGGGAAGCTCCAGCGTGAAAAACACCTTACAGGATGAGCACACCTGAGTTGGTAGAATTAAAGTTGCAGTTGAAAGAGATTCTTGACAGAGGATACATTAGGCCAAGTGTATAACCATGGGGCACACCAGTATTATTTGCGAGGAAGAAGGATGGTACTCCCATATTGTGCATTGAATACAGACAATTGAACAAAGTGACCATCAAGAACAAGTATCTGTTACCGAGGATTGATGACTTGTTTGATCAGTTAAAGGGAGAAACAATGTTCTCTAAGATCGACTTGAGATCAGGATACCATCATGTACACATCAAAGAAGAGGACATCTACAAGACCGCATTGAGGACTAGGTATGGGCATTACAAATTTGTTGTAGTTCCATTCAATTTAAATAATGCTCGAGCCAAATTTATGTGTTTGATGAACATTTGTGTTGCATCCTTATTTGTACAAGTTTGTTATTGTGTTCATTTATGACATATTGTTATATTCTAAAAATGAGGAAGAGCATGTTGAGCATAGGGAAATAGTATTGAGATTGTTGAGAGAGCATCAATTGTATGCTAAGCTCAGCAAATGCAATTTCGTCCAGATTGAGGTACATTACTTGGGACATGTTGTCTCCAAGGAGGGCATTGTAGTAGATCCAGAAAAGATAAGGGCGATCATGGAGTGGGTAGCTCGTAGAAATGTAGATGAGGTGAGATCCTTAATGGGGTTGGCAGGTTATTACAACAGGTTCATCAAGAACTTCTCACAGATTGCTTATCAAATTACATTATTGTAGAGGAAAGGTAAGAAGCTTGATTGGACAGTGGAGTGAGGCCAATTTTGAGAAACTTAAGCAGTTGTTGACACGTTCTCTAGTGTTAAAGATTTCAGAACCAGACAAGGAGTTTGTAGTATGTATAGATGCTTGCAAGAGAGGACTTGGTGGGTTCCTTACGTAAGATAGACATGTGGTATGCTATGAGTCATGAAAACTAAACGAGCACGAGCAAAACTACCAAACACATGATCTTGAGCTAGCAACGATCATACATGCATTGAATATGTGGATGCACTATCTTCTTGGAAGGAGGTTTGTACTGATGAGTGATCACATTGGGTTGAGATACTTGTTTGACCAACAAAATCTAAATTCCACACAAGCTAGATGGTTGGCCATGATCAGTGAGTTTGACTTCGAGATCAAGTACATCAAGGGAAAGGAGAACAAGGTTACAAATTCTCTTAGCAGGAGGATACAGGTAAATAACATAGCAGCTATGAGCTCCTATCGGATAAATTTACACGATAGGATCTTGCAGGCAGATCTGCAGGATGATAAGTATATGGAAATTGTGCACAGGTTGTAGCAAAGTATAGGTACAAGTACAGGTAGTGGTATAGGTACAGGTATAGGTGCAGATGTACAGGATGTGGACTATCGTCTCACGATAGATGAATTGGTTAGGTTTAGTGGAAGGATATATGTGTCAAATAGCAGTGATCTCAAGAAGGTGATCTTGAGGGAGTTTCTTGTGAAACCATATTCGGGTCACTTAGGGTATCTTAAAACATTGACTGTGGTGAAGAGGTTATATTATTGGTCGAATCTAAAGAAGGATGTGGCAGAGTTTGTAGCTAGGTGTTTGGATTGTCAAATGGTTAAGGAAAAATGTAGGCATCTAGGTGGACTACTACAACCAATTTTAATTCTAGAGTGGAAATGGGAGGTCATTTCGATGGATTTCATCACAGGTTTTCCTAGACATCTAGACAACATGATTCCATCATGGTTGTGGTGGATAGGTTGACAAAAGTTGCACACTTAATTCTAGTGAAGACTATATATTCTGTTAGTGATGTGGCACATGTGTTCATTACAAATGTTGTCAGATTGCATGGTGTTCCAAAGAAGATTGTGTTAGACAGGGATGCAAAGCTGACTTCCAAGTTTTAGAAGGAGTTGTTTGTAGGTTTGGGCATTGAGTTGGCCTTAAACATAGCTTATCACATGCAAACAAATATTGGACAGACAAAGAGGGTCAGTAGGATATTGGAGGACATGTTGAGGATGTGTTTGATGCATCAACAACAGAAGCGGGAAGGGTATCTTCCACTAGTAGAGTTCACATACAACAATGGGTATTAGGAATCCTTGAAGATGAGTTTGTTTGAGGCATTGCATGGGTGGATTTTCAATACCCCCATCAGTTGTAGTGATCTGATTAATCGGGTATTGATTGGAACAGACATGTTAGAAGAAATGGAACAGGAAATACATGTAATCAAGAAGAATTTGAAGGTAACGCAGGATAGGCAGAAGCGTTATGCAGACCAGAACATGTTGTTTAAGGATTTTCAGGTTGGGGAACAAGTGTACTTGTGCATCAAGCCCAAGAATATCTCTTCGTGGATTGGATCATGTGCCAAGTTAGCACCCCGGTTTTGTGGACCTTTCAGGATTATTGAGAGGATCAGACCAATATCCTATTGACTTGCACTACCTTCCATAGTGAAAGCCCACGATTTTTTTCATATATCATTGGTTAAGAAGAATGTTAACGATGTTGATCATGTGATTGACTGGTCTGTATTGCAGGTGGAGCCAGACGGAGAATTCCAACCGAAGCCTCAGTGTATATTGCAAAGAAAGGTGCTCATGCTCCATAATCAATCAATAAAGTAAGTTAAAGTGAAATGGAAACACTTTGGGCCCGATGAAGCTATGTGGGAGATGGTGGATCATATGTGGGCTATGTATCCTTCCTTTTTTGTCGGTTGAGACAAAACAATATTGGTACGATGTTTGGTATATGTTTTGGCATATGCTTTGGTGTGATGTTTTGATATATGTACATATGTATATGGGTGTAAATACCACCATGAGCTATGTTATAAATCTCCAATAAGCGGTATGGGTGTCATGTTATTATATTCATCATATTATCATGTTGTCATGTTGGTTTTCTTTCAACAGGGTGATCATTGTAAATATTGCATCGAACTATGTTATAAAGCTCCATGAGTAGTATGTTTTATTCTAAGCGGTTTTTTTAAGGTATATGTTTGAATACCGAGGACGGTGTCCCTGAATGAATGTTGTGAAAAAAGAGTCCTACTGGGTGTTCATTTGGTTTATTACAGCTAAGGAAATTGGCAAAGGCAAAGGCTTTGGAAAGGAAAATTGGAATTTTGGCACATTTATTTATGAAAATGATGGGAATTAGGAGAAAAGGGAGGCGAAAGGTCACAAGTTACATGTGAGGAGGAAATTGAAAGAAAATAATGGTAAATGAAGAAAATGTAGGCCTCATTAATAAAAAGGCTTTTGAGGATCAGTTGGTACCTTTTGTCAGTTCAGTTTTGGAGCTCTCTCATTATTAGCTCTCTCTCTCTCTCTCTCTCTCTATTGGACACTTAGATTTTTCTTGGAGCACTTTGGCATTGGATTAAGAAAGGAAAAGAAGGCAATAGGAAGGAAGGAGCAAGCAAGGAAGAGCAGGATCAATCAACTACATCAGGATTCGTTGCGGGTATTGATTTGCATGTGTGATTTTCTTGCTAGATTTGGAATCCATGGTATTACACGTGGTTATTTTCTGTCATGGCATGGGTTTTTCGAGGCGTGAAAATATTTATGCCTAGCCTTGCCATTTCTGGATAGCCTTGATGTGATGGGTTCTCATGTTTTCGTTGAGCTGCATTGTCGGATGGATTCGAAACTGAGTGAGGTGGATCTCTGAAAGGAAAAACACATGGCCTAGTAATCCCTAAACAGGACTATGGATTACGGTAAAGCCAATGGCCTAGTAACCCCTAAACCAAACTGTGGGTTGCAGTAAAGATAAAATTGTGTGCCTTGGCGGGCCTAGGAATCCTTGCCGGTGAATGGCAGGATATACAGTAAATCCAAGAGGTGGATCGCTCTCTGTTGGGATGATTAGTCCTAGGAGGGGATGTACGATAAATCCTAGAGAGTGGATCTCGGTGTAGGGCCTAGTGATCCCTGGATCAAACTGTGGATTACAGTAAAGCTTGAGATACTAGGAGGCAGTAAAATTCATCAAGGTGCAGGTGGAGAAATATAGTAGAATCCATGTTTGTTTGATTACTTTTGGTTGGTTATTAGTCCCACATTCATGCCTGGAATATGGCACGGGGGTGATTGGCTAAAGAGAGTTTTGGCTCAGCCAATATGTGGTCGGGTGGAAAGTGGTAGTCCCATCCCTGGTTAGTTTCTACATTCATTAATGAGAAGTTAATTTCCTTGGAATTTGATGTGTAAATGTATTGGTTTATATGTGGATCTTATGGGTGATGTATCCCTGATATTTTTGTTGTTGTTATGTTGGCTATGAGCATGTATTCTGAGAGTGATGATGTATGGACCTCCTCATGTTTTTATTTGTAAATGAATAAACAACGTATCTATGAACTGGTAGATGATGCTGCAGCTAATGATGTGAGGGAATATTGCTTCTTAGTGATTCTCAGATAAGTATGAGATCCCTATGTTCATATTTGTTATTTAAACCTGTAGACTACATATTTGGACATGTTTGAAGAAATGTTTGTCATGGATAGTAGGGGTCCAATCAATTCCTTATTCCAATATTTTCTTTGACACTATTGTTTCATTGTTATATTTCATGTCTGACCTTGTCATTGAATTCTGGGCAGTGACTTGGGCTTTGGGCCTGAAAAAGTGGCTCAAAACCCGGTGACATTGACATAGGTATGTGGAAAAAATCCACTAGACGCATTCTTGCAATGTGCATATGTTGTGGGAGCATCCAAATCCTCCAATATTCACCCATGCCTATACTGTGGGAGCATCCTGAGGTTTGAAGGCCTAAAACCTCAGTGGGACCCAAGGTTTGGATGCCTGAGTGGTTTGGTTGTCTTCTGGGAGTCTTGTTTTTGATGTGTAAGGCATGTGTGATATGTTTTCGTCAATTCCACTTCCTTAAGGTTACTTAGGATGTTGAATCTAATCATAGTAACTCTTCGTCACATTTTTACCCCGGTTGGTCAATTACTTAGATATATGTGGGATGAGGGTGTTACAATCGTCCACTGGTCTAGGATTAAACAACATCACCTGATTTCGCATATGGACGTGTAGACCCCCAAGTTGATTTAGGAGTATGTTGGGTTCTTTGGGGAGATACGTAAGATTATGGACATATTTCTAAATTATATTATGTACTCCTATATACGTTGACCTTAGTTCTTCCTAAAGTAATGCCATTGGATCCAGTAGTTCTCTACATATTTGATAGGATAAAATTTTGACTTTATGAGGGTTTTGAAATCCCCCCACTTAGTCACTAGAGGATATCCCTCCAAATTGTAGGTTTTCATGTGGATTTCCTAACAGGTAAGGGAATGGCCCTCTAATTTCAATCGAGCAAACGAAATCTTCCGTTGTTCCTCTATATGATGAACATTAGAAATAAACCTCTAATTGTTGCAACTAGTGATGAGGTTTCAAATCATCAACCTCACCTTTATATAGCTTGATGTTGACCATGACTTCCATTTTGAATAGGGACCATGAATGGTTCACATCACTCGAACTAATTGATCCTTTTTGGGTTCTTTCTTAGTGTCCCTCTCTAGATATTCTTGATCTGGCAATTTTCCCTATAATCTGACCTATGTGTCAGAACCTCCATCTTCTAGGAATATCCCAAGCTTATTGTTCAAGGCCACCACGAGGAGTCTAACATTATGGTTTATCTACGACTCATGCTTCCATCTACACAAAGCTCTCATCTATAGGATCTTGAGAGTTATTCATAGATTTGTTGGCCATGATTAGTTTTTTGTGACTTTTGGCTTAACTAGTTTGGATCCCTTCCTACTCCCCACAATATATCCAAAAAAACATACTCTTGTACCAATATGGTTCGCAAACTATCGTGGATATTCCATTGGACAAATCATCACAACATACTAAAATATATTATAAATCTTGAATACATTATGAGGTTTCTCCTTAGATTAATGGATTTTTTAATTATTGTTGAATGTGTATGCATGGAAATTATAATCATGCACAAAATAAAGAATAGTTAAATAAACCTCATAAGCCACAAATTAATACAAGATGTAACCGGGGAAACCCTTTCTAGAGAAAACCCAAATGGATAGTGAGGTTGCTTTTCTTTCTTTCTCTGAATGGAAAATGGATGTAAGTACAAATAAGTGAGGCTTGTGGCCCGTGGGTTGCTATGATGCATAAACCCTCTCTGTTTTCTCTCTCCTTATCCACTCTCGGCTACTCTGCTCGTTTATGGAACAAAATTCACTTGAATAGACTGGAACCCCTTTTCCTCCCAATGGTTTGATTATAACGTGACCCAATAGCCTACGAGTGGTTAAGTTTGACACCTTGAACTCTTAACTAGAGTTACAACATGGACTCTTCTAGAATCTTCTTCATTGTGATCATGTGGCTAGCCCCTTTTCCATGAATACTAGAGACTAACATGGTATCCCCTCAAATTATAGTGGTCAAACATGAAGGTCAAGTTTCAACTAGCATAACTTTTACATACTAACATCGATTGAGGTGATTCTTATTCCATTGGAAAGATGTATGTGTGTAAAATAGTGCTAAAGGTCTTGCATTGAAGCGAAAAAAAATAAAAATAAATACATAAATAAATAAATAAAAATAAAAATAAAAATAAAATAATAATAATAATAATAATAAAAATAAAATAAAAATTACCCCAAAAAATATCATTTAAATGCCTTGAATTCCCTCCGTAATGTATCAAACTCCAATTTTCCAAACTCAGAACCAAGAGTAAAAATGGTATCGTGAGTTGATTCTTTCACTTTCTCCACTCAAAAAGCATAAAGATTAATGAAAATAATATAATTATCCAATTTGTATCACTCGGGGGTTGTTAATTACAATTTTAAGTATCCTCATCTTTATGACCGGGGTTTCTAAGGAATTGCTTGAAAGCGTCACCCCTCTTTTTTTACAATGACTCCTATATTGCAAGCAACTACTATGTTGGCTAGTGAATAAGACTCATGGTCATGTTCTTTGGATACCTAGTAAAATCAAATTTTATGTAGAGTGCCAATCTCCTTTTATACTTGGGCTATAAGAAGGGATTGTTTTTTAAACCATGAGATTGATTATTATGCTTGAATCTCTTATAACAACCAAATAATTTGTTATGATTTCATTTGTTGGGAGAAAACCTTTGTAAAGTGCTTAAGCCTTTGTTTTATTATTTGCAGGCTTTCAAGACCTCAACCATATTGTTTTTCTAGGCTTCTGCAAGGATTCAATATGATCCCCCTCGCGTCAGCCACCCTTAAAAATTGCCTCAACCAAACTCATGAGCTCCTTATGAAGTATTATTTTAACAAGAATAATCGATATTTAGTTCTAGAAGCTTATATGCATATTATTTTGATATGTTATTTTATGTAAAATTACTATAATGTGAATTAAAAAATTGTAAAGTAGAGAAATATTGTACATTATGAAACAAGTAGTATTTTATTGTGAAAATGGTTTAAAACATAGATGGAATTTGGTAGGAAAAATATTTGTTATGGGGTATTTTGATTGTTAAATCTGGTCAAAATCTAAGCTTCCCATTCTAAAATATATAACAAATTAGTGAATTCATTTTCATACATTGTTATACTTTTAAAGTAACAAGTACATGGTGATTACAAACTTTTACAATGCTTTAAAGGTTTAAAAACACATGGAGAATGTATAATAAATACACATAGAGAATGTATAATAGGCTTATAATGAGAATTAAGCATTAAGCATGGTAAAAAGTTGAAAAACTACAAAAGGAAAAACAAAGTTATGGACAATATTTTCACGAGCTCCTTAAAATAATAAATATTTTCTTAAAATTTCCCTTAAATAGAATGAGGAGAGAATAGGGGTCATAAGAAATCCCGTGGTGAAATATTACATAGAGGTCAATTGTATTGATCGACACAAAAAGTGCAACTTCTAAAAGTAGCATATAAAATGTGTATGATGTTTATAGCTGCTTGAAACTAACTATAAATACATGTATACCATTTTGTAAAGGATATCCAAAATACATATGATTCTAAATACCATGAAAACTAAATAAAAAGGTGTTAGTTGATTTATGCTTTTCGTTGATATAATTCCATCACTTGCTTAGATTGTTGGACAATCTCTTCCTCTTGTGCTTGAACCGAAACATTAGAGGCACATTGATTGAAGGTTCTTGAAAAAGAGTCCTTACAAGATTGATAACCAAATTCCTCAACATTCCACACTCAACTTCGAGCTTATTGATTGATTTGTTTGTCTGTTTGTTATTTATTTTGGTTTTTGTTTTTATTTTGTTTTTATTTTTTTAGTTATAGTATATTCATTCCAAAAAAAGGGGAGATAAATTCGATAAAATTTCGAGTACATAGAGATTTAACAGATCAAGAAAGAGAGAATGGAAAAATTCTCGGATCTGTTTTTTCCTGCTTTTACATATAGTTCATAGATTCCTTATTTGCCTACAACATTTAGCTTAAATATTATAACAAACTGCTGAATAAAATAAATACATTTGTTGATCATATCTAACTAAAGAGAGAATCAAGTGCAGGGATAGAGGTTGTATTATGTTGAAGAGAGAAGCAAGTCATCATGATTCCTGAAGCTGACTGGTTCTTTCATTCTTTGCTAATGGACTTCTCCTCATTCTACTGATATTTGCTGCTGAGATCCATCGAGTTTGAATTTTCTCCTGGTTTCTTGGCCACCATGTCTTGTAAAGTCTAAAGGGCACTCTCGATGTGAGCACAACAATTGTTGAGCTACTGAATGGATTTCCTATGCTCATTACATTGGAAATTAAGATATCCAATCTCTGATCTGCATTTTTCCTTCCATTGATTATGTAGAGCCCGAATTTGTTCCAAAACCACTTTGAGGGACATGCAATGCAGGCAACATTGGATCAGATCCACGCAAGAGGGAGCGGGGATAAATAAGAATGGGGGAGAAAAGAGATGATAGGAAAGATACGGTGTAGTTGAGGAATAGGAGGAGAAATAAGGGAATCATGCAGAGAAGCAAGGGGAAACATAGAGTTGCGCGAAGAGGAGAAGGAAGTAAGGGGGATATAAAGAGAGAGGTGGCCAGTTGGGGAGCCCAAGAATCCAAAGAGTCATCATACTAATGCCTTTGATATGCGTAGTAGTTAGAGGAGCGAAATCGAGGAGGGTCTCAAATCTGCATTGAAGATGGAGCATTGACTGAAGGGGGATATGAAGAGATAATGACATTGTCAGTCTTGGAAAGGAGGAGAACAATGTGTGATTATTTCTAAGAACAAAATGTACATTTGATAGGGGAGAATTATGGAGTGGATTTAGTAAAGATTTCTTGGTTTATTATGGCCTCTAGTTGAGGTGTGACTCTAGATTTGTTTGCATATTTATCAACAATCTTGTTGTTTTCTCTGAAAACATGGAAGTAAGAGACCTCTCCTAGATTTTTCAAGTGGTGTTGCATTCTAGAGATTATGTGGGAAAGATCAACTTTTTTGGGCTTCAATTTCATGACCATTTTTTGAACGAGAATATTGAAATCCCTAATTATAATGGATTCATATAGTTCATTTCTAAGGATTTGGGAACCCATTAGAAAATCACAGGTCTCCACTTTATTATTTGAGTTAATGCCAAGGCCCCACTTAAAGGAGATTGTATTTGCACTCAAATGATCAATGATAATACCCCTTTCTCCTGCATAACCAAGATTTGACTTGGAGGCTCCATCGAAAAAAAGGCATGGTCTCTTAAGGGATTTTAACCAAGCTCATAAGTCTTGTTCATTCAAACGGATCTTCTAATTATCAAGCCTATGAGGAGTTATTTTGGGAAGGCAAGCCACAATTGAGGGACGATTCAACATGAATTTGAACCATAATTTTTTTTCATGTTGGAGAATGTTGTTATCCATATTTTTTATCCCTTTTAATAGAATGAATTCTGATGTCAGGCTCCAAGTTTTGGCTAATATTTTTCGAGCTTCTAGCTTTGTGCTTTGGAAAATGAACTTGCTTCTAGCTAGCCATATCTGCCAACATAATAATTAAGGGAGACATGCCCAGAATCTCTTTAACATGTTTTTTTTTTTTTTTTTTTTGTAAAGTAGGGATAACTTGAGTTCCACTTAGCAAAGAAATCTGATAAACTGAGACTTGATATGATGTGGACCTCAAGAGGATTAACCAATATTTGCTAGCATTCAACAGAGAAATTGTAATTGATGGAATTATGATGGATGGTTTCTTTTTCTCTGAGGCACGTAGGGCATCTGGAGAGACCATGAATGCCGATTTTCATAAGATTGTCTGCAGTTAGAATTTTCCCTTTAAGCATGGTCCGAATAATTTTATTTTATTTTAGTTTTAGGTAGGCTCTCACTTTTCGAGACTGATTTCTAGAGAGGCCATTCGGAACGATGATGGTCTTCTTGTAGCTTTCCATAACCTGATTTGACTGAATATTCACCACCTTTTGGGTTCCATTTAAATTTATCTTGTTGTCCAAAAATAATTGGGGTTGCTCCCTTTAGATGAAGGAGAATAAGATTGCATTGGTAGCTAAGATCAGGGGGAAAAGCAGGGGGGTTCCATCTATACCAAGGATTGTCTTGTTGATTCCAAGAGGAGATATGGTCGAGAGAATAAAATCGTATGTTAATAATCCATGTCTTGAGAGGAAGAATACCTTGAAGGTCAGAGAGAGAAGTGTTGCTCAGAATGTTGTCATTCCATATATTTATATCCTACCCTCCACCAGGGATTATGGAAATGTTATCTTTGACTAAATGCAAACCTTTTTTTTCATAGTTTCCAGATTTGCATGCAAGGTCTGATGGGAAGTTTTGTTGTGAGAAGAAACTGTCGAGAAGAATTCATATATTTTGTCTCTAACACCTACTTCCACCAAGTGGTTTCACCTGAGATGAGCCTCCATATAAGTTTTTCACCAAAGGAAATGTTCATTAAACCAAGGAATCAAATAGAAGTTCATCCCTTATCATAAGTGGTAGTGACATGTTTCCAATTGACCAAACTGAATTTCTTGGTATCTGTTTTTCCACCTTGCCATAAGAAGTTTCTTATAATTAATTCTATCTACTTTTGGATTCCAACAGGAGCTTGAATGACTATAAATTGATATAATGGAAGGGATGATAGAACATATTTGATTAGGGTTATTCTCCCCACTATATTAAGCCAGTGCATTCCCCAATTTTGAATTTTCTACTTCATTTTTTCTACTAAAGAATGCCAAATCTTGACCTTCAAAAACTCTTTTGATATTGGAAAACGTAAGTGTTTAAAATGAGACCAATTTGTTTTGAAAGGAACTCTGAAGATTTGAGAAATGTGTAGGAGAATTCTTGCAGGGGTGTTCCATCCATATATGTTTTTCTTTGAATTATTTAAGAGACCTCCTTAGGCCTCCAAAAATTTGTCCAAATGATTTTTAATCTTCTTGCTACAATACATGAATCTCCCCCCATAAACAAGGTATCATCGGCAAATAGGGAGTGGTTCAAGCTCTTAACTCCTCTACTGAATTGGATGCCAGTGATAGAACCACTATGTTTTTGGTGCTCTATATTCCTACTTAGATATTTTTCCATGATGATATAAAGGAAAGGATATAGAGGGCAACCTTGCCTGAGACCTCTAGAGCTTTGGAAAAATTCCCCTGGTCTTCCATTAATTAAGGGCGCAATCCAGAGACCTTGAATACAAAATTTTATAAGTTCTATGAAATGAGGGGCACACCCAAACTTTTGCAGTACAACTATAAGGAAGGAATGGCTAACTTTATCAAATGCATTGGTCATATCAAGCTTCAAAATGAGGCCTTGCTCTTTTCTGGTTATACTGGAATGGATAGCTTCTTGTACAAGCAAAATATTTTTTATTATTTGTTTATTTGGGACAAAGTCGCCTTGATTTTCAGAAATCAAGATGGGGGTATATAAATAGATAATTAATCAGATCACTACAACTGATGGGGGTATTGAAAATCCACCCATGCAATGCCTCAAACAAACTCATCTTCAAGGATTCCTGATACCCGTTGTTGTATGTGAACTCTACTAGTGGAAGATACCCTTCCCGTTTCCATTGTTGATGCATCAAATACATCCTCAACATGTCCTCCAATATCCTACTGACCCTCTTTGTCTATCCAATATTTGTTTGTGGGTGATAATCTATGTTGAAGGCCAACTCAGTGCCCAAAGCTACAAACAACTCCTTCTAAAACTTGGAAGTCAACTTTGCATCCCTGTCTGACACAATGTACAATGTACAATGTGGAACCAATCCTCTTGGGAACTATTTTGTTTGATCAAAGAGAAACTCTGGATAAAATCTTAACTTAGAAAAAATAAATAAAAAACAAGAAATCTTTGGATCTCAAATAAGCATATTTAATCTCTATGCCCCCTCTCATTTCAGAGACAAGGATCAATGTTGGCAATCATTAGCTAGTTGACTAGACTAAAAAACCATCAAGAAAATTATAGTTGGAGGAGACTTTAATCTGATCCTGAATGCATAAGAAAATCATTTTTCAGTCAGATCCTTTTAGAGACAATTTAGAGAACATCATAGAAGCCCAAATTCTAGTGGATATAGCTCCTAATAATGGAAAACACACTTGGAGGAACAGAAGATTAAGCCCATGCAACATTAAAGAAATACTGGAAATTTTATTTTATTTTATTTATTTATTTTTTTCAAGTCAACCTCATCTCTAATTCTACATCGATGACATAAAAAACAATTCTCTCAGCAACATCGGATCATAAGCCCATTTATTTAAAATTTGGGGAATGCGAAAATATGGGATCGCTTCCTTTCCAATATAATCCTCTTTCGTCCAATATCGAAGAAGTTAGATCACTTCTTTATTAAGCATGGAATCAAAGTACCGATGGTTACCCAAGTTTCATTTGGGAAACAAAGTTAGAGAAAGTCATAAATGAACTAAAGGAATGGGTCAGATTGCAGTACAAAGAGCCAAATCAAAAGAAATTTTAGCTACAAATGGAGTCAAACCATGTCTAGGGGAGCATGGAAGGAGGAGAGGTTACAAAATAAATGCAAATGAAAGAAAAATAAATGTACTTGGGATTATACAAGAATAATAGAAGAGAGGAAGAAGCCTGGAGATTAAAATCAAGAACTTATGGATGGAGGTCAGAGATAATAACACAACCTTCTTCCATAACACCACCAAAATGAGAAGGGTCAAAAGTCGCATTGAGTCAATCATAGTCGAAGTTAACGTTGAAATAAAGGGGCAAGAAGAAATAAAAAAGGAAGCACATCAACACTTCAAATGCTTGCTATCTGTCGATATTGGGAGCTCTAACTATGAAGGCTTCATTAGACATATTCCTAATTTAGACTAAGAGGAGGCTAACTCTGATCTTTGCAAACAAGTAGAAGAAGATGAAATTCAATTTGCAATGTGGAATATTCATCCAGATGGAGCTCCAAGGTCTGATGGCTTCTCTATTTCCTTCTACTGCTCATTCTAGATGCTCATAAAAAAAAATCTCCTAAAAATGATTCGTTGGGTTTTTAGAAAAGGGAAATTAGGAGGCAACACCAATTCCACCTTCTTGGCTCTTATCCCTAAAGAATCCATACCCTCATCTTTTCATCGCTTTAGACCTATATCTTTGTGCAATTCATCCTACAAAATTATCTCCAAGATATTACCAAATAGGCTCAAATGCCTCCTCCCCATCTTGATTTTTGAAAATCAAGGCGACTTTGTCCCAAATAAACAAATAATAAAAAATATTTTGCTTGTACAAGAAGCTATCCATTCCAGTATAACCAGAAAAGAGCAAGGCCTCATTTTGAAGCTTGATATGACCAATGCATTTGATAAAGTTAGCCACTCCTTCCTTATAGTTGTACTGCAAAAGTTTGGGTGCGCCCCTCATTTCATAGAACTTATAAAAGTTTGTATTCAAGGTCTCTGGATTGCGCCCTTAATTAATGGAAGACCAGGGGAATTTTTCCAAAGCTCTAGAGGTCTCAGGCAAGGTTGCCCTCTATATCCTTTCCTTTATATCATCATGGAAAAATATCTAAGTAGGAATATAGAGCACCAAAAACATAGTGGTTCTATCACTGGCATCCAATTCAGTAGAGGAGTTAAGAGCTTGAACCACTCCCTATTTGCCGATGATACCTTGTTTATGGGGGGAGATTCATGTATTGTAGCAAGAAGATTAAAAATCATTTGGACAAATTTTTGGAGGCCTAAGGAGGTCTCTTAAATAATTCAAAGAGAAACATATATGGATGGAACACCCCTGCAAGAATTCTCCTACACATTTCTCAAATCTTCAGAGTTCCTTTCAAAACAAATTGGTCTCATTTTAAACACTTACGTTTTCCAATATCAAAAGAGTTTTTGAAGGTCAAGATTTGGCGTTCTTTAGTAGACAAAATGAAGTAGAAAATTCAAAATTGGGGAATGCACTGGCTTAATATAGTGGGGAGAATAACCCTAATCAAATACGTTCTATCATCCCTTCCATTATATCAATTTATAGTCATTCAAGCTCCTGTTGGAATCCAAAAGCAGATAGAATTAATTATAAGAAACTTCTTATGGCAGGGTGGAAAAACATATACCAAGAAATTCAGTTTGGTCAATTGGAAACATGTCACTACCACTTATGATAAGGGATGAACTTCTATTTGATTCCTTGGTTTAATGAACATTTCCTTTGGAGAAAAACTTATATGGAGGCTCATCTCAGGTGAAACCACTTGGTGGAAGTAGGTGTTAGAGACAAAATATATGAATACTTCTCGACAGTTTCTTCTCACAACAAAACTTCCCATCAGACTTTGCATGCAAATCTGGAAACTATGAAAAAAAGGTTTGCATTTAGTCAAAGATAACATTTCCATAATCCCTGGTGGAGGGTAGGATATAAATATATGGAATGACAACATTCTGAGCAACACTTCTCTCTCTGACCTTCAAGGTATTCTTCCTCTCAAGACATGGATTATTAACATACGATTTTATTCTCTCGACCATATCTCCTCTTGGAATCAACAAGACAATCCTTGGTATAGATGGAACCCCCTTGCCTTTCCCCCTGATCTTAGCTACCAATGCAATCTTCTTCTCCTTCATCTAAAGCGAGCAACCCCAATTATTTTTGGACAACAAGATAAATTTAAATGGAATCCAAAAGGTGGTGAATATTCAGTCAAATCAGGTTATGGAAAGCTACAAGAAGACCATCATCGTTCTAAATGGTCTCTCTGGAAATCAGTCTCGAAAAGTGAGAGCCTACCTAAAATAAAATAAAATAAAATTATTCAGACCATGCTTAAAGGGAAAATTCTAACTGCAAACAATCTAATGAAAATAGGCATTCATGGTCTCTCTAGATGCCCTACGTGCCTCAGAGAAAAAGAAACCATCCATCATAATTTCATCAATTACAATTTCTCTGTTGAATGCTAGAAAATATTGGTTAATCCTCTTGAGGTCCACATCATATCAAGTCTCAGTTTATCAGATTTCTTTGCTAAGTGGAACTCCATTTATCCCTACTTAAAAAAAAAAAAAAAAAAAAAAAAAAACCCATGTTAAAGAGATTCTGGGCATGTCTCCCTTAATTATTATGTTAGCAGATATGGCTAGCTAGAAACAAGTTCATTTTCCAAAGCACAAAGCTAGAAGCTTGAAAAATATTAGCCAAAACTTGGAGCCTGACATCAGAATTCATTCTATTAAAAGGGATAAAAAATATGGATAACAACATTCTCCAACATGAAAAAAATTTATGGTTCAAATTCATGTTGAATCGTCCCTCAATTGTGGCTTGCCTTCCCAAAATAACTCCTCATAGGCTTGATAATTAGAAGATCCATTTGAATGAACAAGACTTATGAGCTTGGTTAAAATCCCTTAGGAGACCATGCCTTTTTTTCGATGGAGCCTCAAAGTCAAATCTTGGTTATGCAGGAGAAAGGGGTATTATCATTGATCATTTGAGTGCAAATACAATCCCCTTTGAGTGGGGCCTTGGCATTAACTCAAATAATAAAGCGGAGACCTGTGATTTTCTAATGGGTTCCCAATTCCTTAGAAACGAACTATATGAATCCATTATAATTAGGGATTTCAATATTCTCGTTCAAAAAATGGTCATGAAATTGAAGCCCAAAAAAGTTGATCTTTCCCACATAATCTCCAGAATGCAACACCACTTGAAAAATTTAGGAGAGGTCTCTTACTTCCATGTTTTCAGAGAAAACAACAAGATTGTTGATAAATACGCAAATAAATCTAGAGTCACACCTCTACTAGAGGCCATAATAAACCAACAAATCTTTACTAAATCCACTCCATAATGCTCCCCTATCAAATGTACATTTTGTTCTTAGAAATAATCACACATTGTTCTCCTCCTTTCCAAGACCTGACAATGTCATTATCTCTTCATATCCCCCTTCAGTCAATGCTCCATCTTCAATGCAGATTTGAGACCCTCCTCGATTTCGCCCCTCTAACTACTACGCATATCAAAGGCATTAGTATGATGACCCTTTGGATTCTTGGGCTCCTCAGCTAGCCCCCTCTCTCTTTATATCCCCCTTGCTTCCTTCTCCTCTTCGCGCAACTCTATGTTTCTCTTCCCTACTTCCACGCTTTTCCTTGCTTCCTGTAGTGGAGCTCTCCCCTTGCTTCTCTGCATGATTCCCTTATTTCTCCTCCTATTCCTCAACTACACCATATCTTTCCTATCATCTCTTTTCTCCCCCGTTATTTTTTATCCCTGCTCCCTCCTGCGTGGATCTGATCCAATGTTGCCTGCATTGCATGTCCCTCAAAGTGGTTTTGGAACAAATTCGGGCTCTACATAATCAATGGAAGGAAAAATGCAGATCAGAGATTGGATATCTTAATTTCCAATGTAATGAGCATAGGAAATTCATTGAGCAGCTCAACAATTGTTGAGCTCACATCGAGAGTGCCCTTTAGACTTCACAAGACATGGTGGCCAAGAAACCAAGAGAAAATTCAAACTCGATGGATCTCAACAGCAAATATCAGTAGAATGAGGAGAAGTCCATTAGCAAAGAATGAAAGAACCAGTCAGCTTGAGGAATCATGATGACTTGCTTCTCTCTTCAACATAATACAACCTCTATCCCTGCACTTGATTCTCTCTTTAGTTAGATATGATCAACAAATGTATTTATTTTATTCAGCAGTTTGTTATAATATTTAAGCTAAATGTTGTAGGCAAATAAGGAATCTATGAACTATATGTAAAAGCAGGAAAAAACAGATCCGAGAATTTTTCCATTCTCTCTTTCTTGATCTGTTAAATCTCTATGTACTCGAAAGTTTATTGAATTTATCTCCCCTTTTTTTGGAATGAATATACTATAACTAAAAAAAATAAAAAAATAAAAACAAAAACCAAAATAAATAACAAACAAACAAACAAATCAATCAATAAGCTCGAAGTTGAGTGTGGAATGTTGAGGAATTTGGTTATCAATCTTGTAAGGACTCTTTTTCAAGAACCTTCAATCAATGTGCCTCTAATGTTTCGGTTCAAGCACAAGAGGAAGAGATTGTCCAACAATCTAAGCAAGTGATGGAATTATATCAACGAAAAGCATAAATCAACTAACACCTTTTTATTTAGTTTTCATGGTATTTAGAATCATATGTATTTTGGATATCCTTTACAAAATGGTATACATGTATTTATAGTTAGTTTCAAGCAGCTATAAACATCATACACATTTTATATGCTACTTTTGGAAGTTGCACTTTTTGTGTCGATCAATACGATTGAACTCTATGTAATATTTCACCACGGGGTTTCTTATGACCCCTATTCTCTCCTCATTCTATTTAAGGGAAATTTTAAGAAAATATTTATTATTTTAAGGAGCTCGTGAAAATATTGTCCATAACTTTGTTTTTCCTTTTGTAGTTTTTCAACTTTTTACCATGCTTAATGCTTAATTCTCATTATAAGCCTATTATACATTCTCTATGTGTATTTATTATACATTCTCCATGTGTTTTTAAATCTTTAAAGCATTGTCAAAGTTTGTAATCACCATGTACTTGTTACTTTAAAAGTATAACAATGTATGAAAATGAATTCACTAATTTGTTATATATTTTAGAATGGGAAGCTTAGATTTTGACCAGATTTAACAATCAAAATACCCCATAACAAATATTTTTCCTACCAAATTCCATCTATGTTTTAAACCATTTTCACAATAAAATACTACCTGTTTCATAATGTACAATATTTCTCTACTTTACAATTTTTTAATTCACAATATAGTAATTTTACATAAAATAACATATCAAAATAATATGCATATAAGCTTCTAGAACTAAATATCGATTATTCTTGTTAAAATAATACTTCATAAGGAGTTCATGAGTTTGGTTGAGGGAATTTTTAAGGGTGGCTGACGCGAGGGGGATCATATTGAATCCTTGCAGAAGCCTAGAAAAACAATATGGTTGAGGTCTTGAAAGCCTGCAAATAATAAAACAAAGGCTTAAGCACTTTACAAAGGTTTTCTCCCAACAAATGAAATCATAACAAATTATTTGGTTGTTATAAGAGATTCAAGCATAATAATCAATCTCATGGTTTAAAAAACAATCCCTTCTTATAGCCCAAGTATAAAAGGAGATTGGCACTCTACATAAAATTTGATTTTACTAGGTATTCAAAGAACACGACCATGAGTCTTATTCACTAGCCAACATAGCAGTTGTTTGCAATATAGGAGTCATTGTAAAAAAAGAGGGGTGACGCTTTCAAGCAATTCCTTAGAAACCCCGGTCATAAAGATGAGGATACTTAAAATTGTAATTAACAACCGCCGAGTGATACAAATTGGATAATTATATTATTTTCATTAATCTTTATTCTTTTTGAGTGGAAAAAGTGAAAGAATCAACTCACGATACCATTTTTACTCTTGGTTATGAGTTTGGAAAATTGGAGTTTGATACATTATGGAGGGAATTTAAGGCATTTAAATGATATTTTTTGGGGTAATTTTTTTTTTTTTTTTTTATTCACTTCAATGCAACACCTTTAGCACTATTTTACACACATACATCTTTCCAATGGAATAAGAATCACCTCAATCGATGTTAGTATGCAAAAGTTATGCTAGTTGAAAGTTGACATTCATGTTTGACCACTATAATTTCAGGGGATACCATGTCAGTCTCTAGTATTCATGGAAAAGGGGCTAGCCACATGATCACAATGAAGAAGATTCTAGAAGAGTCCCTGTTGTAACTCTAGTTAAGAGTTCAGGGTGTCAAACTTAACCACTCGTAGGCTATTGGGTCACGTTATAATCAAACCATTGGGAGGAAAAGGGGTTCTAGTCTATTCAAGTGAATTTTGTTCCATAAACGAGTAGAGTAGCCAAGAGTGGATAAGGAGAGAGAAAACATAGAGGGTTTATGCATCATAGCAACCCACGGGCCACAAGCCTCACTTATTTGTACTTACATCCATTTTCCATTCAGAGAAAGAGAGCAAAGCAACCTCACTATCCATTTGGGTTTTCTCTAGAAAGGGTTTCCCCGGTTACATCTTGTGTTAATTTGTGGCTTATGAGGTTTATTTCACTATTCTTTGTTTTGTGCATGATTATAATTTCCATGCATACACATTCAACAATAATTAAAAAATCCATTAATCTAAGGAGAAACCTCATAATGTATTCAAGATTTCTACTATATTTTAGTATGTTGTGATGATTTGTCCAATGGAATATCCACGATAGTTTGCGAACCATATTGGTACCAGAGTATGTTTTTTTGGATATATTGTGGAGAGTAGGAAGGGATCCAAACCAGTTAAGCCAAAAGTCACAAAAGCCTAGTCATGGCCAACAAATCTATGAATAACTCTCAAGATCCTATAGATGAGAGCTTTGTGTAGATGGAAGCATGAGTCGTAGATAAACCATAATGTTAGACTCCTCGTGGTGGCCTTGACCAATAAGCTTGGGATATTCCTAGAAGATGGAGGTTCTGACACATAGGTCAGATTACAGGGAAAATTGCCAGATCGAGAATATATAGAGAGGGACACTAAGAAAGAACCCAAAAAGGATCAATTAGTTCGAGTGATGTGAACCATTCATGGTCCCTATTCAAAATGGAAGTGATGGTCAACATCAAGCTATATAAAGGTGAGGTTGATGATTTGAAACCTCATCACTAGTTGCAAAAATTAGAGGTTTATTTCTAATGTTCATCATATAGAGGAACAACGGAAGATTTCGTTTGCTCGATTGAAATTAGAGGGCCATTCCCTTACCTGGTAGGAAATCCACATGAAAACCTACAATTTGGAGGGATATCCTCTAGTGACTAAGTGGGAGGATTTCAAAACCCTCATAAAGTCAAAATTTTATCCTATCAAATATGTAGAGAACTACTGGATCCAATGGCATTACTTTAGGAAGAACTAAGGTCAACGTATATAGGAGTACACCATATAATTTAGAAATATGTCCATACTCTTACGTATCTCCCCAAAGAACCCAAAATACTCCTCAATCAATGGGGGGGTCTACACGTCCATATGCGAAAGCAAGTGATGTTGTTTAATCCTGGACCAGTGGATGATTGTAACACCCTCATCCCACATATATCTAAGTAATTGACCAACCGGGGTAAAAATGTGACGAAGAGTTACTATGATTAGATTCAACATCCTAAGTAACCTTAAGGAAGTGGAATTGACGAAAACATATCACACATGCCTTACACATCAACAAAAAGACTCCCAGAAGACAACCAAACCACTCAGGCATCCAAACCTTGGGTCCCACTGAGGTTTTAGGCCTTCAAACCTCAGGACGCTCCCACAGTATAGGCATGGATGAATCTTGGAGGATTTGGATGCTCCCACAACATATGCAAGCATGCATCTAGTGGATTTTTGCCACATACCTATGTCAATGTCACCGGGTTTTGAGGCACTTTTTCAGGCCCAAAGCCCAAGTCACTGCCCAGAATTCAATGACAAGATCATACATGATATATAACAATGAAACAATAGTGTCAAAGAAAATATTGGAATAAGGAATTGATTGGACCCCTACCATCCATGACAAACATTTCTTCAAACATGTCCAAATATGTAATCTACAGGTTTAAATAACAAATATGAACATAGGGATCTCATACTTATCTGAGAATCACTAAGAAGCAATATTCCCTCACATCATTAGCTGTAGTATCATCTACCAGTTCATAGATACATTGTTTACTCATTTACAAATAAAAACATGAGGAGGTCCATACATCATCACTCTCAGAATACATGCTCATAGCCAACATAATAACAACAAAAATATCAGGGATACATCACCCATAAGATCCACATATAAACCAATACATTTACACATCAAATTCCAAGGAAATTAACTTCTCATTAATGAATGTAGAAACTAACCAGGGATGGGACTACCACTTTCCACCCGACCACATATTGGCTGAGCCAAAACTCTCTTTAGCCAATCACCCCCGTGCCATATTCCAAGCATGAATGTGGGACTAATAACCAACCAAAAGTAATCAAACAAGCATGGATGCTACTAGAGTTCTCCACCTGCACCTTGATGAATTTTACTGCCTCCTAGTATCTCAGGCTTTACTATAATCCACAGTTTGATCCAGGGATCACTAGGCCCTACACCAAGACCCACTCTCTAGGATTTATCGTACATCCCCTCCTAGGACTAATCATCCCAACAGAGAGCGATCCACCTCTTGGATTTACTGTATATCCCGCCATTCACCGGCAAGGATTCCTAGGCCCGTCGAGGCACACAATTCTATCTTTACTGCAACCCACAATTTGGTTTAGGGGTTACTAGGCCATTGGCTTTACCATAATCCATAGTCTAGTTTAGGGATCACTAGGCCATGTGTTTTTCCTTTCAGAGATCCACCTCACTCAGCTTCGAATCCATCCGACAATGCAGCTCAACGAAAACATGAGAACCCATCACATCAAGGCTATCCAGAAATGGAAAGGCTAGGCATAAATATTTTCACACCTCGAAAAACCCATGCCATGACAAAAAATAACCACGTGCAATACCATGGATGCCAAATCTAGCAAGAAAATCACACATGCAAATCAATACCCACAACGAATCCTGATGTAGTTGCTTGATCCGGCTCTTCCTTGCTTGCTCCTTCCTTCCTATTGCCTTCTTTTCATTTCTTAATCCAATGCCAAAGTGCTCCAAGAAAACTCTAAGTGTCCAATAGAGAGAGAGAGATAATAATGAGAGAGCTCCAAAACTGAACTGACAAAAGGTACCAACTGATCCTCAAAAGCCTTTTTATTAATGAGGCGTACATTTTCTTCATTTACCATTATTTTCTTTCAATTTCCTCCTCACATGTAACTTGTGACCTTTCGCCTCCCTTTTCTGCTAATTTCCATTATTTTCATAAATAAATGTGCCAAAATTCCAATTTTCCTTTCCAAAGCCTTTGCCTTTGCCAATTTCCTTAGCCGTAATTAACCAAATGAACACCCAGTAGGACTCTTTTTTCACAACATTCATTCAGGGACACCTTCCTCGGTATTCAAACATATACCTTAACAAAACTGCTTAGAATAAAACATACTACTCATGGAGCTTTATAAAATAGTTCGATGCAATATTTACAATGATCATCCTGTTGAAAGAAAACCAACATGACAACATGATAATATGACGAATATAATAACATGACACCCATACCACTTATTGGAGATTTATAACATAGCTCATGGTGGTATTTACACCCATATACATATTTACATATATCAAAACATCACACGAAAGCATATGCTAAAACATATACCAAACATCGTACCAATACTGTTTTGTCTCAACTGACAAAAAAGGAAGGATACATAGCCCACATATGATCCACCATCTCCCACAAAGCTTCATTGGGCCCAAAGTGCTTCCATTTCACTTTAACTTACTTTATTGATCGATTTTGGAGCATGAGCACCTTTCTTTGCAATATACACTGAGGCTCCGGCTGGAATTATCCGTCTGGCTCCACCTGCAATACAGACCAGTCAATCGCATGATCAACATCTTTAACATTCTTCTTAACCAATGATATATGAAAAAAATCATGGACTTTCACTATGGAAGGTAGTGCAAGTCAATAGGATATTGGTCTGATCCTCTCAATAATCCTGAAAGGTCCACAAAACCGGGGTGCTAGCTTGGCACATGATCCAATCCGCGAGGAGCTCTTCTTGGGCTTGATGCACAAGTACACTTGTTCCCCAACCTGAAAATCCTTAAACAACATGTTCCAGTCTACATAACTCTTCTGCCTATCCTACGTTACTTTCAAATTCTTCTTGATTACCTGTATTTCCTGTTCCATTTCTACTAACATGTCTGTTCCAATCAATATCCGGTTAATCAGATCGCTACAAATGATGGGGGTATTGAAAATCCACCCATGCAATGCCTCAAACAAACTCATCTTCAAGGATTCCTGATACCCGTTGTTGTATGTGAACTCTACTAGTGGAAGATACCCTTCCTGCTTCCGTTGTTGATGCATCAAATACATCCTCAACATGTCCTCCAATATCTACTGACCCTCTTTGTCTGTCCAATATTTGTTTGCGGGTGATAAGCTATGCTGAAGGCCAACTCGGTGCCCAAACCTAGAAACAACTCCTTCTAAAACTGGAAGTCAGCTTTGCATCCCTGTCTGACACAATCTTCTTTGGAACACCATGCAATATGAAAACATTTGTAATGAACACCTGTGCCACATCACTAACAGAATATATAGTCTTCACTAGAATTAAGTGTGCAACTTTTTTCAACCTATCCACCACAACCATGATGGAATCATGTTGTCTAGATGTCTAGGAAAACCTGTGATGAAATCCATGGAAATGACCTCCCATTTCCACTCTAGAATTGAAATTGGTTGTAGTAGTCCACCTAGATGCCTACATTTTTCCTTAACCATTTGACAATCCAAACACCTAGCTACAAACTCTGCCACATCCTTCTTTAGATTCGACCAATAATAGAAACTCTTCACCACAGTCAATGTTTTAAGATACCCTAAGTGACCCGAATATGGTTTCACAAGAAACTCCCTCAATATCACCTTCTTGAGATCACTGCTATTTGACACATATATCCTTCCACTTAACCTAACCAATTCATCTATCGTGAGACGATAGTCCACATCTTGTACATCTGCACCTATACCTGTACCTATATCACTACCTGTACTTGTACCTATACTTTGCTACAACCTGTGCACAATTTCCATATACTTATCATCCCGCAGATCTGCCTGCACGATCCTATCCTGTAAATCTATCCGATAGGAGCTCATAGCTGCTATGTTATTTACCTGTATCCTCCTGCTAAGAGCATTTGCGACCCTATTCTCCTTTCCCTTGATGTACTTGATATCGAAGTCAAACTCACTGATCATGGCCAACCATCTAGCTTGCGTGGCATTTAGATTTTGTTGGTCAAACAAGTATCTCAACCCAATGTGATCACTCATCAGTACAAACCTCCTTCCAAGAAGATAGTGCCTCCACATATTCAATGCATGTATGATCGTTGCTAGATCAAGATCATGTGTTGGGTAGTTTTGCTCGTGCTCGTTTAGTTTTCATGACTCATAGCATACCACATGTCTATCTTACATAAGGAACCCACCAAGTCCTCTCTTGCAAGCATCTATACATACTACAAAATCCTTGTCTGGATCTGAAATCTTTAACACTAGAGAACGTGTCAACAACTGCTTAAGTTTCTCAAAATTGGCCTCACTCCACTGTCCAATCAAGCTTCTTACCTTTCCTCTACAATGATGTAATATGATAAGCAATATGCGAGAAGTTCTTGATGAACCTGCTGTAATAACCTACCAACCCCATTAAGGATCTCACCTCATCTACATTTCTACGAGCTACCCACTCCATGATGGCCCTTATCTTTTATGGATCTACTGCAATGCCCTCCTTGGAGACAACATGTCCCATGTAATGTACCTCAATCTGGACGAAATTTCATTTGCTGAGCTTAGCATACAATTGATGCTCTCTCAACAATATCAATACTATTTCCCTATGCTCAACATGCTCTTCCTCATTTTTAGAATATAACAATATGTCATAAATGAACACAATAACAAACTTGTACAAATAAGGATGCAACACAAATGTTCATCAAACACATAAATTTGGCTCGAGCATTATTTAAATTGAATGGAACTACAACAAATTTGTAATGCCCATACCTAGTCCTCAATGCGGTATTGTAGGTGTCCTCTTCTTTGATGTGTACATGATGGTATCGTGATCTCAAGGCGATCTTAGAGAACATTGTTTCTCCCTTTAACTGATCAAAAAAGTCATCAATCCTCGGTAACAGATTCTTTTTCTTGATGGTCACTTTGTTCAATTGTCTGTATTCAATGCACAATATGGGAGTACCATCCTTCTTCCTCGCAAATAATACTGGTGTGCCCCATGGTGATACACTTGGCCTAATGTATCCTTTGTCAAGAATCTCTTTCAACTGCAACTTTAATTCTACCAACTCAGGTGTGCTCATCCTGTAAGGTGTTTTTCATGCTGGAGCTTCCCCTGGTACAACTCAATAGAAAATTCTACCTCCCTATGAGGTGGAAACTCTGAGATATCTGTTTATTCATTTACAAATAAAAACATGAGGAGATCCATACATAATCACTATCAAAAAACATGCTCATAACGAACATAATAAAAATAGAAATACCAGGGATACATCAACCGTAGGATCCACATATAAACCAATACAGTTACACATCAAATGCCAAGGAAATTAACTTCTCATTAATGAATGTAGAAACCAACTAGGGATGGGACTACCACGTTCCACCCGACCATAGATTGGCTGAGCCAAATATCTCTTCAGCCAATCACCCCCGTGCCATATTCCAAACATGAATGTGGGACTCATAACCAACCAAAAGGAACCAAACAAGCAAGGATGCTACCAGATTTCTCCACCTACACCATGAATAATTTTACTGCCTCCTAGTCTCTAAGGCTTTACTGTAATCCATAGTCTGATCTGAGGATCACTAGGCCCTACACCGAGAGCCACTCTTCCTTTATCTTACATCTTCTCCCGGGACTACTAGGCCCAATTGAGAGCGATGCACCTCTTGGATTTATTGTATATCCTGTCATTCACCGGAAAGGATTCTTAGGCCCACCGAGGCACAAAATCTTGGCTTTACCGCAACCCACAGTCCTGTTCAGGGTTACTAGGCCAGTGGATTTACTGTAATCCATAGTCTAGTTCAGGGATCACTAGGCCATGTGTTTTTCCTTTCAAATGTCCACCTCACTCAGCTTCGAATCCATCCAACAATCCAGCTCAACCAAAACATGAGAACGCATCACATCAAGGCTATCTGGAAATGGAAAGGCTAGGGATAAAACATTGTCACACCTCGAAAAACCCATGCCATGACAGAAAAGAACCACATGCAATACCATGCATGCCAAATATAACAAGGAATTCAATATAACAAGGAAATCACACATGAAAATCAATACCTGCAAAAAATCATGTTGTAGTTGCTTGATCCTTCTCTTCCTTGCTTGCTCCATCCTTCCTCTTGCATTATTTTCCTTTCTTGATCCAATTCCCAAGTGCTCCAAGAAAACTCTGTGTCCAAGAGAGAGAGAGAGAGAGAGAGAGAGAATACTAAGAGAGCTCCAAAACTGAATTGACAAAAGGTACCAACTGATCCTCATAAGCTGTTTTATTGATGAGGCCTCTATTTTCTTCATTTCCCATTATTTTCCTTCATTTTCCTCCGCACATGCAACATTTGACCTTTCACCTCCATTTTCTCCTAATTTGCATTATTTTTCATAAATACATGTTCCAAAATGCCAATTTTCCTTTCCAAAGCCTTTTCCTTTGCCTTTGCCAATTTACTTAGCCATAATAAACCAAATGAACACTCACTAGGATGTTTTTGCCCAACATTAAGATTGGAATAAGTGTCCCATCAACCGTGGTTATTATTTTTTCCTTTGTTAACTTTTATTACATGGAATTTTCACCAAGGTTGTTACAACAATTCTTGTGTACAAACATAGTACATGGAGAACATAGGCTTGAAGAAAGGGAAATCAAGTGGGTTAAAGAAAAAAGAGCACCAGGAGGTTCCCAAGGAGGGGGAAAAGAAGTGTAAAAGAGAAAACGGAAAGAAGGCAACAACCATGACACATTAGTACAAAGATCCCAACAACCATTGCAACCACTGTAACATTGGTGGTCATATAAAGGAGAAGTGTTGGAAGTGACATTAAGAGCTCAACCTGAAGAATGAAGATAAATATACTAAAAAGAAGATTCTCATGGTTACTAATTTGACAAACCAGGCTGAAGTCAACTTGAACATGGATGAAAAGATATTTTGTACATTAGTGCAGAAGGAGGTGAATCTTAGTAGACTTTAACAATAAGAAGAAAACACAAAGATTAGACCCTTCCACATAAAGATACAAATCAAGAACACAAAGACTGACACTCTATTCTAGTCGAGGTCATAGACGAATCTCATTGCTATAGGGCTGGTTAACAAATTGGGATTGGACATTTTGAATCATCCATGCCCATATCCATTGGGATGCGTAAATAATGATGCAAAAATAAAGGTAACCAAACAATGTAAAATCAAATTTGCTATTAGTGCTAATTTTATTGATGAAGGAGAACTATATGTGGTTCCCCTTGATGTATGTGGAGTGATGTTTGGAAGTCCCTATTTGTACACGAGGGATGAAATCTTCAAGTAGAGAGCCAACTAGTATTGCCTCATTAAGGATGAAAAATCCTTCACCATCAATGCACACAATGACAAGTCCAAAATTTCAATGGTAAGTGATACCTAAGGCAATAAATTGATTAGTTCTAGAAAGAAGTATGTTTTATTGTTTTTTAAGAGAAAACTAGTTTTTTGAAGATTCAATTAGAGCAAAGTCATCCCTGAAGTGATGCATTAAGGAACAAAAACAACAAATGGAAGAGTTGCTCGAGGAATACATGGGTGTTTTCCAAGAGCCTAAAGGGCCATTTCCCAAGAGAAAAGTGAGGCATGAGATCCAACTATTGCCAGACTACCCATTGCCAAAAATTTGGTTGTACATGGAATATGTTATAGAAACAAGGTGAGGAAGTGGTTACAGTAGCTACTGAAATAAGGTGTGATTCAACCAAGTACCTCACCATGTGGGTCACCCATCATCATTGTGACAAATAAGGATGAGACTTGGTGAATATGTATTCATTAGAGGGTGTTAAACAAAATTACACTTAAGAATAGGCACCCTCTACCCAAGATAAACTATATCTTGGATCAATTGTAGCAAACCAAATACTTCACTAAGATGGAATTAAAGTCTTGATATCACTAAGTTTGAGTCAGAGAAGAAGATACTTGGAAGACTACCTTCAAAACAAAGCAAGGATTGTATGAGTTGTTAGTCATGCCATTTGGCCTATGCGATGCACCAGCTATTTTTATGATGTTAATGAATGATATATTGTGCCCTTTTATAGATTCCTTTGTTATTGTCTATTTGGATGATATAATATAGTGCCACCTAGGAGGAGCACATATCCCATTTGATGTGGGTGCTAGAGACATTAAAGAAGCACCAATTGTTAGGCAATCTCAAGGAGTATGAGTTTGCTCAATAGTCTTTGGTGTATCTAAGGTATGTGACAGGTCAAAGAATTCACAAACTAGGCAGTTCACGACAAAATTTGGATATAGAGCCTAGTGCGAAGTTAACTATGAAGGTAAAAAGTTATGATGGTGGAAGTTGATTTGGAAAGTTAGATATCCATTCAAAACAAAACTTTCCCCTTGGCTAGATCTCAATGGAAAACTTCTTACTTGGGTTATTCTCTTAAAGCATGGTTGGAACAGGCCCAAGAAATGTCCTCTGTGTAAATCCCAGGAAAAATATTCTTTGCATATGTTTGTTCAATGTAGTTGTGTTTCTCATATTATCACTATCTTTTGGAGAGAATTCAATCCCAAAACTAATTGGGTTGGTCATGCTCTTGCATATTGTTTTAGATTATAGTTATTAAACAAGTTATTCAGATGTTATCAAGGCTTGCCTTACATACTTGTAAATTGTATATGGAGAGCTCTGAATTTGTGCCTTTTCTATGACTTGCATGCTCCTGCTAAACCTTGTGTTTCCAAGATCATTTTGCTAAATATGGAATTTAAATTACAGCCAAAGAAAAACATTATGAAAACATCTCAAATTCTTGAATTTTATTTTGACATGCCATGGGGGTTTTTAGACATGGCTAGTCAATGGAACCCACCTCATTGTGGAGTGGGAGTAGTATTATATTTTACCCACTCTCATTTGATGTATTGTATATATGCTCCAGGTAGAGGATCCAACAACAAGGTTGGGTTCATAGCCCTCTGGTTCCTCTTGGAGCTAGCATGAAAAAAGGAAGTAAAAAAGCTACAAGTAATGGGTGATTCTAAATTGGTAATTAATTGGGAAAAGCATAGAGCTTCAATTATCAACATCAACCTTGGGCCTATTTTGTGGGATGATCGAAATCTGGATTGGGGGCAAAAATATTCCAAAAATTAAAATTACTCAGAATCAAACCAAACCAGAACGACCAGATCGGGCCCGTCGCCAGGAATCCGGTGCACTTCGTTTCATCAAAAACCAACTCTATATGTGAATGTTATAGCCTATTGATCACCATGTCAAACATGCAAATTTTCAAAAAAATGGTCAAAGATAAAAATTTGGGTTTTCAAAGGCCCAACGACACGATGACAAGTGTCAGATTCCCATTGGCCTGAATTCTTGGCACATGGGAAATTTTTGATTGGTTTAATTTTTAATCCAATGGGAAGAGGATACGTGGCAAGCCCGGAGGCTGCCACATGCCCCCCCTCCAAGGCCAAATTTGGTTTAAGTCGTATCGGAATTTGAATTTATTTTGGCGGGAAATTTGAATTTTTTTTTGGCAACAAATTTCAAATTTTATTTGGGCAGCAAAATTTTTATATGAGGCTGGGTAGAGGTCGAGGCTCAAACCCGT
This sequence comes from Pinus albicaulis, assembly GCA_034641835.2. Lineage (NCBI taxonomy): Eukaryota > Viridiplantae > Streptophyta > Pinopsida > Pinales > Pinaceae > Pinus > Pinus albicaulis. Next base: position 612,033,693 of record CM076578.1, on the reverse strand, counting down.
GACCTCCCCCACACAACGTGTCAACAATACCAACCCTCCTCTGCATTGTTTCTTATTCATATAAGCCATTCACATTTATTTAAAGGTTTAAATATGTTTGGGTAGAGGGGTATAGGGGCCAGCCCTAACACACATTCCATAGAACCGTCGTTCGTGACCAAATAAGGGGGCCAATTCAAATGGCGGAAATAAAAGTTTAAACATGGTTTGATTAACTCGTAAACCAAGCCTATGCGCTAATCCTTCATTAATATGGATTTTGTTAAGTGGGGATTAACAACGCCTAAATTGTGCTTATTGTTAGTTAATATCCAGTTTAACCTTAAGTGTGGTTAGAACTAATTGGCGTATTTCTCCATTTTCAGCGGAGCTCCAATTTTGTCGGACTTAACTGGAGTTTCTCCAGTTTTAGTGGAGATTCCTAGGGAAAAATTGAAGGAAGCATAACTTTTCCTAATTTCGACCAAATTCAGCTCAAGAAGAGTTATTCCTAGATGATTTTGATGCTCTAAGCATGATGGAACATGTTGCAGAGGTGTTGGAGCACTTATGAAAGTGTTTTTTCCACTTTGAAGCTTAAATAAGCCTAGGACCACGACGAGAGGAGGTCATGCCTAGATCAACTAGAGATCATTTTCAGAGATTGAATAGTCTATTTTGAGGTTTTTGGGTCTTTTGAAGATAATGGAGTAGGTTTCAAAGCCATTGGAGCATTGTAGATGCATGTAATCAGACATTTGACCATTAATCCCAAGGGGGCCTAGCCAGTTGAAGTAGATCCATGGAGATATAGCCCATGAGGGGTGAACTCCGTTATCAGCTATTGTGTAATGTGTTTGCTATGTGTTATTTCTCTGCATTTTATTTCATGTACATGAGTTTTTAAAATCTAATTAACTCATAAATTTCTCATCAAAGACACTTAATAACTTGACACATAAACCCCTTCACAATTAGCTAATTTGAGACAATCCTAAACACATTTGTATTTAATTGATGAGGGAGCTAGCACAACAAAAATAGTTTGCCCATATTCATACCAAGTTGGTATGAGAGCCAGGTTTAGCTTGTTTTAGCCAAGGTTAGATAGAAGAATTAACTATTGGTTTTGAATTTGTGCAAGAAGAATTTATCTGTGTGCAAGTTTATGTGTGAAGGAGAAGGTCAGGATTGAGAGTTCAATTCTCAAATCACAGCAAAGAAGCTTTATATACATTACAGGTGTGATGGAAGCTTCATTAAGCACTGTTTCTAGTCAATCCTCCTTAGAAAAACTCTCTGATAAAGAGATGTTGCTGAAGCTCTACATCATGAATGCTATGGTGCAGAATATGTACGAAGGTAAGAGGGAGAGTATTATACTTCAAGAGAAATTGATTGCCATGAAGGAGGAGAAGCAAGAGCTTCTTTAAAAGATGCATGATATGGGGACTTAGCTCCATATTGCAAAAGAAAACTTAGCAAGGATGCATGATATGGAAACTCAACTCCATGATGCCAAGGAAACCTTAGCCAAGCATGTGCTTGAAAAAGAGGTACGTATTTCAAGTTTATCTTCAATTTCTTCTCAAGATCAATGTGTAGGTGATTTTTAAAGACACATTAGAAGAATAGGGTCCAAATTATTGATGAAAATGGGCTATGAAGGTAAAGGATTGGGAAAACATGCACAAGGCATTGTTGAGCCAATTGTTGTGGAGGAAAGGCTTAGATATTTGGGTCTTGGTTATGGACAACATGATGGAGAATGCTCCAAAGTGAAGGAGGCACATGAAGGTGTTCCAAGAAGGACTTTCATTACATGTTCATTACCTTAAGCTTGTGAAGTTTGTGTTCACGAGGAATGCAAAAGTTTCACCCACTTTGTAAGAAGGTGCTCATAAACATGCAACTAATGAGAATGGAAAACAAGAGGATGTTGAAAACTCTAAAGTCATTGAAGCCATTGTTGGTATTCTGATGAGAGCCACTACCTCATCAAATTCATCTCCTCAAGAAGGCGACAAAGGTGAATGTTCAAGGTATAAATATGTTGTTAATCAAGTTGCTTTTGATTATGATAAGCATGGAAAATTCTCACATAAGATTTGGAGAAAGTTTGCATGTTCCTTTTTCGGTTTGAATAACCATAATGTTTCAAGATGTTGGAAGAAGATAGCCATACACAGGAAACTTTCTAAACGAAGGAGGAAAAAAGCCAAAGGTCCATTGGACAAAGCAAACCATGTTGAAAAGACGATGCAATTATTTTGCACTCATTGCCATAAGCAGGGTCATCTTGTAGATAAGTGTTGGACTTTGTATCCAAAAATTCATCCACGACATGTGAAGAAGTTGGAGAGACATCTTGAAAAGAATGGAAAAGAGGATTCCATAATTAATGTGGGTCAGGATGATTCACATGATGATGTGCAGCTGAAAGAAGCACCATTGAAATGGTTTGGAAAGAGATGGTTATATTTCTTAACCAATTAAGGCCTTGCATTTATTTTGATGATTGATTCAAAATATTGCCTTATTGATGCATTTATTTTCTCTTGAAAGTATGCTGCATGTTGCATAAAGCAAGATGTTGGAAAAGTAGAGTTATTTGACTTGCTTAGTTGCAATTTTGCATGTGAATGCATTTCTTTTTCTATAGAATGCATGTTGCATGTTTATGCCAGGAAGGTGTTTGAAAGTGGAGTATATTGACTCACTATTATTGCCACAAAATTTTTTCATTTCAGCTCTTTAAGTACATGTACATATGAATGGGTTTCTTGTACTTATGGTTGTACTTGTGAGAGAGCTAAAGCATTTATACATGCATGAGAGTTTGTGTGTATGAACATGATGAGTGATCGCCTTGTGTGGTATTGATTGCTTTGTTTAACATGTATGTTGTCAACTTGAGAGTGTTGATCATTTGCACATGCATGAATGTTGACTTGTGTTGGTCAATTGATTGTTACATGCATGTCATATCGACTTGGAAAAGTTGATTTTGTCTCCAAAGATGAAAGGGAGATGTTGACGAAGTGTTTCATTAGATGTGAAATTATTTTTGTTTTGGGAAAAGATTCGTCAAATTGTTACACACGCTTATGCTTTACTTGAGAGTCAATTGTTTGAAGAGGCATGTTTTGTCGACTTGTTTTTGGTCGATGGTTTGTACACCAAGATGTAAGAGTACATGGTGATGTTCACATGATGTGAAATTTGTTGCTTTGAAGGAGCAAAAGGATATGTCGTCAAGTTATGTTTCTTGCATGATGTGTTTTTCAGATTGATGGTTGTGTTTGTGACAAGAAGTCGCAGGATTTGGGGAAGGTCCACTCTTGAGCGAGAGGCTCATGATTAGCCTTCATTCTCAAATCATGGCATGAGCAGCATGTCAATACTGAAGGATGAAGGAATGAAGGACAAGATGTCAAATAATTTGTAACCAAAAATTTTGCAGCCATTGTAGACCATTTGATGTGTTGACGCCAAGAAGTGAAAGAGATGGCAAATACATTCTTCCAGATGTGGAATTTGGAACCATGGAGGTAAAAATAATGGTCATTTATTTTGTTGTTATTACTGATGTTGGAAATCATTGTTGTAGTTCACTGAGATGGGCTTAACTTGGAAAAGTGGTTTCTAAGGAGAAGCTTGCATCAAATGCATGTTTGTGCAAAGGAGGAACAATATTATCAGTGGGAAGGCCATCAGTTAGTTTTCCAAGCACCGAGGGATCGCTTTGGTATAACAAAATAATTTATCAGTTAGCAAGTAGCCAGCGAGTGTTGGATTGGGTCAGCAACAAAAGGAGGACATTAGTTGAAGCGCCAAGGCATTTGCAAGGAAAGGCATGTCAGTGAACCCAAGAGGTTGTCATCGATATTTTTCCAAGTAGAATCAAGATGATAGAACTTGGGAAATAGAAGATTATTCAACTCTTATCAGATAACTATCTTTTGTGGGTCCAAAATCCTGTCAGTGGGAAGGAGTGATCGAAATCTAGATTGGGGGAATTTTTTTTTCCAAAAATTCAAAATGCTCAGAATCACATTGAACAAGAACGACCAGATCGGGCCCGTCGCCAGGAATCCGGTGCACTTCGTTTCATCGAAAACCAACTCCGTATGTGAAAGTTAGAGGCCGCTGATCGCCGTGTCAAACAGGGAAATTTTCTAAAAAATGGTCAAACAGGGTCAAAGGTAAAAATTTGGGTTTTCAAAGGCGCAATGATAGGATGACAGGTGTCAGATTGTCATTGGCCTGAATTCTGGGCACATGGGAATTTTGTGATTGGTTTAATTTTTAAGCCAATGGGAAGAGGACACATGGCAATCCCGGAGGACGCCATGTGCCCCCCCTCCAAGGCTGAATTTGGTTTAAGTCGTGGTTGGAATTTGAATTTATTTTGGCAGAAAATTTCAAATTGAATTCTGGGAACATGGGAAATTTGTGATTGGTTTAATTTTTAAGCCAATGGGAAGAGGACACGTGGCAAGCCCGAAGGACACCACGTGCCCCCCTCTAAGGTTGAATTTGGTTTAAGTCATGGTTGGAATTTGAATTTATTTTGGTGGAAAATTTCAAATTTTGTTTGGGCAGAAAATTTTTTATATGACGCTGGGCGGAGGTCAGGGCTCGAACATGTGACCTCCCCCACACAACGCGCCAACAATACCAACTCTCCTTCACATTGTTTCTTATTCATATAAGCCATTCACATTTATTTAAAGGTTTAAATACATTTGGGCAGAGGGGTATGGGGGCCAGCCCCAACGCACATTCCATAGAACCATCGATCGTGACCAAAGGCAGGGACCAATGCAATTGGTAGAATTAAAACTTTAAACATGGTTTAATTAACCCATAAACCAAGCTTATGCGCTAATCCTTCATTAATATGGATTTTGTTAAGTGTGCATTAACAACGCTTAAATTGTGATTATTGTTAATTAATATTCAGTTTAATCTTAAGTGCCATTAGCACTAATTTCCAGAGTCCTCCATTTTCGGCGAAGCTCCAATTTTGTCGAACTTAACTGGAGTTTCTCCAGTTTTAGTGGAGATTCCTAGGGAAAAATTGAAGGAAGCATAACTTTTGCTAATTTTGACCAAATTGAGCTCGATAAGAGTCATTCCAAGATGATTTTGATGCTCTGAGCATGATGGAATAGGTTAGAGAGGTGTTGGAGCACTTCTGAAAGTGTTTTTTCCACTTTTAAAATTAAAGAAGCCTAGGGCCACAAGGAGAGGAGGTCATGCCTAGATCAGCTGGAGACCATTTTCAGAGATTGAATAGTCTATTTTGAGGTTTTTGGGTCTTATGAAGCCAATGGTGCAGGTTTCAAAGACATTGGAGCATTTTAGGTGCATGTAATCAGAAATTTGATCATTAATCCCAAGAGGGCCTAGCTAGTTGAAGCAGGTCCATGGAGATGTAGCCCAAGAGGGGTGAAGTCCGTTATCAGCTATTATGTAATGTGTTTGTTGTGTGTTATTTCTCTACATTTTATTTGTTGTACATGATTTTTTAAAATCTAATTAACTCATAAATTGCTCATCAAAGACACTTAAAAACTTGACACATAAACCCCTTCACAATTGGCTAATTTGAGATGATCCTAAACACATTTATATTTAAATGATGAGGGAGCTAGCACAACAAAACTAGTTTTCCCATATTCAGATCATTGGATATCCAACAGGCTTCTCAATCTTTTGAGGGGATTTCTTATTGTCACATTCTCCAAGAATTAAACGAGGAAGTTGATGCCTTATCCGAAAAAGCTATTTCACGACCTTCCGTGTTTGTTGGTTTTTGTGAATTTAGTGATGGGGTTGAGGTTGGGTTCATGGAGACCATCCTTTGATTCTCAATATTAGTTCTTTGTCGTTTCAAAAGTCAAATAAAGTTTGCTTTTCAGTGAAGGACAAAAGGAAGGATTTAATTTAGGATGCAAGAATTAATTATTTGATGTCTTGGTACATATTGATCAATCTAATCACTATTGGGAATTATACATTCTCCTTATGAATATATAAGTTTTTTATTTTGAGAAAAAAAAATCTCATGTCCTATAAATTTAAAATAAAAACATAAAAATCCAAAGAACAAAAATTTCCATATATTTAAAAAACAAAATAAAACAATTATAATATATAACTATTAAAAACATTTTTATGATCATCCTATTATAATTTTTAAATTGTTTTATCATATAAATATATAAATTTTGAGAAAAAAAAATCTCATATCTTATAATTTTAAAATGACAACATAATAATAATCCAAATGACAAAAATTTCCATGCATTTGAAAAAAAATAAAACAATTATAATATATAATTGTTAAAAACATTTTATTATCATCCTTCTATATCTTATAAGTTAAAAAAAAATCTCATATCTTATGTTTTGAGGAAAAAAATTCTCATATCTTATAAATTTAAAATAACAACATAATAATAATCCAAAGGACAAAAATTTCCATGCATTTGAAAAAAAATAAAACAATTATAATATATAATTGTTAAAAACGTTTTATTATCATCCTTATATATTTCTAAATTGTTTTCTCTAATTTATGAAGTATGAAACATTAAACCAACTATTTAACCTTTGCATATAAGTAAAAATAACTAGCAGTTGTCCTTAAAGGTGCAAAGATACACCGAAGGTAGTTCATCTCGTCAAGATTTGGGAAGATTTGTCTTACATTGTTGTGCTTGAAGTAGCAATTTTGTCTTGTGGTTATGCATACAACATCCTCAATGAATTATCACCCAAATATGTCAATTAGGCTCGTCCCAAATTTAAGGATTGGGAGTGCAACACCCAAAATACCTACTAATTCAAATTTTAACTAGAACCATGTGGGACTTGCACATAATCCCGCTAATGCAATATCAAAAGTCTAAAAGCCATGTGCTAATCATGTAAATATTGGAAATTGGCTAGAACAACATGTGATTGTGAGAACATGAATATGTCTGTTTAACGTGACTTGGAGGAACATGCAATAGGACAATTCCCTACAAAAAGGATGAGGTAAAGCTCAACCACGTTGATAAAGAGATGCACAAGATAATTGTGGATGAATTCAAATAATGATTTCCTTTCATAAATGTTATCCATGCTTCCTTGCCTTTATTCTATCGGAAATAGTTTTCCCTTAGCATTAGTACATGATTTATTTTTTTCCATAATGTTAAATTTCCTATTTAGAAGGTTCAAATAATTTATTAATGCTATATTGTAGTTGTAATAGGCTATGAAAGCTATATTGTAGTTGTAATAGGCTATCAAAGTTATGCAGACAGAAAACAAAGAGCTTGGTATGGATGTGTATGGTGGAAAACAACTATTTGTAAAATTGTCAACATTCTACCAGAAACTCAACTCAACTTTGCAGGCTCTCTTGGTATTTCAATGCCAATTTCTAATTTTCTAGCGTCTCATATTGTATTTCTCTAGTGACAATAGCATGTTTGAGTTGCTGCATAATGGAATTATTCTGAATTCCCAGATGCGGGTGTTCAGAGCGCATGAAAGGTGGCAGAGGATTTGGGTTGGCGCGTGGAATTCTACTTCCTCTCGTCCTCGAGAACATTAATAGCATTTACGTCAAGCCACCCACTGCATTTACGCAACACAATTGCCCATGTTTGCGTCTGCTCCTCAGGGATATGGCTTCTTCTGAAAGTTTCAAGTCGGCATTGTTGCCTCTCCGCTCTTGCTACTCCTCGGCAGTCTCAGAGCCTAGCTCCAGGACCATCACTGGCCGCAAATGCTCAATTTCTTGTTGTTTAGACCTCATTCCGGGTTTGCACATCTCGCAGAGTACCCATTTCTCTCAGAGTTTCGATTTTCACTCTGTCTCTCTCCTAGAGCTGTTCGTCACTTCTCAGCCCTCTATGCTTAGCTTTGGTCCGTCGGTCCAGTCCCCGCCTTCCACTTCCTTCTCTTTCACGCTCAGTATTTCTCGCTTGACTCCTATGCCTTGTTTGCACCATAGGATGAGGTGTCAACGCGGCTCGAGCCTTGGAGGTCCTCCCCGCCACCCTCCCTCTACCTCTCCGAGCTCCTCATCTCCTCCCTCTGACTCCCCGCGGGGTCGTTACCCTGAGACTAGAAGTGGTCGTGGCTTTCAAGCTGGTCACAGAATTTCTCAGCCTGCAAGAGGCATCTCCAGTCTCATTCCTGGTCAGCAGCATAAGGCCCAATTCTGTTTCCCCTGTTTACTCAATATGCCAACTGTTACAGCCACCATTACTATAGATTTTAAAGAGGAGCCTCCTGAATTGAATGCCGAGCTCATGGGCTCTCATCTGGCGCAATTGGCGGCTGATAGGCCCTGCTCTCCCTCCAGAGGTGGTCAAAAAAGGAAAGAGGTCGAGTGCAGCTCCTCGCAGGACCTCAGGAATGCTATTGGTTTGGGTGACATCAAGCGAGGCTATTTTGATGCTCCTGTTGAGAAGCCGGGCGAGGACGACACCAAGCGAGGCGGTTCCAGTGCTAAAGCTGATTTGCAAGTCGATGATGACCCTTACGCCTTCGCCTGTCGTGTGGTCAAGTCTCCCCCCTCATCTCAAGGTATTTAATGGTTAATCTCCATATTAGCTTGTTTTTGGATGATCGTCGAACCAGGTTCAGCTCTGGTTTTTGCTCGCTGTCACAACTTAGTTTTATTCAAATCTATAGCTTGTCTAAATGTCGGTTTCCCCCTCGCGGGCGACAGGTTTTTCTATCGGGGAACGATTATGTTTGTATTACCTGTTCTAGTTATAGTGGGTTGATAAACTGCTAGAGTTTCATGGCCGGTTTCCCTTATGAGGGCGGCACTCTTTTGCTGAATTGCCTGACTGAGCTTCATGGCTGTCTCTGTGTGTTGTTAGTGTGGGCTGATAAACTGTTAGAGCTGCATGGTTGTACTAGAATGTCCATTTCACGCACCATAACTTCTGGCCTCCATGTAATTTTTTGTATACTAATAGATTAAGCTTATTCAGAAAAAAAAAAAGAAAAAAAAGAAAAAAAGAAAAAAAGAAAAATGGAATTATTCTGCATTTGTGTTATTTGAAAATGTTTCGAAGAAATTAAATATTTAAAATATCACAAAAATTTCAAGATTGGAAAAAAAAAGGAATTATTTTGCATTTGTGTTATTTGAAAATGTTTCGAAGCAATTAAATATTTAAAATATGGCAAGCATTTCAAGATTAGAAAGAAAAAAATTTATGTTAAGGAACAATTTTAATGAAACCCCTTCATATAACCGGTTTACTTTACTTGTTAATAGTATTTGGTTGGTTGGTAAAATAGGGCCATTATTAGTTTTTTTTCCTAACATAAAAATAATCTTTTATAATTATGTCGTAGGCATCTCTATTTGAAAACAATTCCCTAAACTGCAACGTGTATCTATTTGCAACGTAAGATCTCATGTTAGACGATTAAAAAAACCTCTGGCATTGGATTGAATCGGTTATAACTAACTTTAACCAACTTCCTCTTGTACAAAAAAAAATGATAAGCCCAGCATCTTGAAAGCTCGCGAAATTTCTTCATCCTCGAAAGCTCGTTGAATTTCTTTATCAAACAACCATGAAGCTTATTGGTGGTCAGTTGCGTCACTCTGTTCCTACACCTTCCTCTCTTGCCTATGCTACGCGACACTCTCTTTCTGCCTCTCTGGAGGGCTAGCTTGCTTAGCTAGTTCTTAACGTTTGGTGGGGAAGGGGGCCGCATACCCAGGTGTGCCATTCTGTTCGTTTTGATTCTTTGGTGGTTATTTGCACAGCTTTGCAATGGGTTACTATTCCTTCACCTTCCTCTCTTGCCTATGCTACGCCTATCTTATGGGACACTCTCTTCTTGCCTCTCTGGCAGGCTGGCTTTCTTGGCTAGTTCTTAACTGGTTTCGTGGGAAAGGGGGCCGCATACCCAGGTATTCCACTCTGTTTGTGTTGATTCTTTACTACTAGTAATTTATTCAATATTTCAATTGTGCTTGAATGGTTACCATCAGTAATCCATTCAATATTTCAGTTTTATTTTGACTATTTAACATTAATCCCTTATGTAATGTGACCTTTGTACACAAAAAAACAACCTAGTTTACCATTAATCTCTCATGCTTTTGTTTATCTTGGTTATTTGTTTGGTTTGGACAATAGAACAATCTGGTTGCGGGATGTATGTAAATAACTAATTAAGGATCCAATTCTAATACAACTGGAATAAAGCAATGAGGCAAAGGGAACTTACAAAGCACGTTTGGCCAACCTATTCTTATGATCAAATATGTCAATAAACTAAATTATGATGAAAGTTCTTCCAATTTATCAACTTCAATGAAAACTCCTTATTCCTAAGCAATGCATTTCAGCATTGACAAAAATTGTCCTCAAATCTTCACACATATTTAATCTTGTGCATAATTCCACGAATTTTGTTCAATAGATTAAAAAAAAATTACGATAAAATTATTTTTATTTTTCGGCCAGTAAGAACCCGGAGGGACTCATGTTTTAATATATTCAATAATATTTTTGATCAAAATATCCTAAATATATTCTTAAAAAGAAAACAAAAATATTTGGAATATAAGTATTCTGAAATTCTCCACAAATGGAAATTTGCATAAGATCAAATAACTACCGGCTAAATCACTGGAATGCGATGATCTTCTGGTCCTACATCACAATTAAATGATTTGAATTGATGAAATTGTTGACATTTCCTGTAATTAACATCACAAAAGATAAATCACTGGAACGCGATGATCTTCTCGTCCTCCAACACAATTAAATTATTTGATTTGATGAAATAGTTGACATTTCCTATAATTAATATCAGACATCACAAAAGATAGCCAAATGTTGAAGTAATCAACCCTCCCAGTGGTTCGCAGAATTCAAAGCACAGTTGCCCCACCAGGGAAGCACTTTGTCTTTTGAGCGACCTACCTCTACTACATGGAATTGATGGATTGATGAATTTTTATTTTTTTTTCTTTACAAAATCAAAATATTATTTTCTTTCTACAAGCCTAGGTTTCCTCTCTCTCCTATTTTATTTTTCTGTCAGAACTTGACTATAAAAATTGGTTTACTTGGTCCAATTATTATTACAGTTAGGATGAGGTTCATGCATAGTCGGATTGTATTGACTATATTGAGCTAAATTAAAGGACCAAAATAAAAAATTTCACTTTAAAAGATATTTGCACGTCAAGAGATTCAATCCCTCATATCCTTTGGAATATTGGAATATTAACGTTAAGATAGATTTGGTTATATATATATATATATAATTGGCAAAACCACTATCATGATAAATTGGCTATTTTATCTCAAATTTATTTTATTTGTTTATTGTTAAATAATTTTACCAAATCAAACCCTTGGGCAACAAAAACTCTTCAAATTTAAAATTTTAAAGTGCACCAATTTTTTTTCAAATTTCAAATTTTAAAATAATATATTATATAAAATTTATATAAAACAAATTACAAAACTTAAATTATATATATATATATATATATATATATAGATTACCAACTTGCAACCGGGATGATAATCAATTTCTCTTGCAATGTACAATCATGTTTTAATTTAATATTATTTCATCATGCCATCCAATATGGCCCGAAATTAATAAAATACAAAAAAAACATTCATTTTAAAATGAAGAATTGCATATGAAACGAATTTAGTGATCCGTGGGACTTGGTCCTCCTATTAATATTCAACATATAAACCCTAACATCATATATTTAATAACATAACCTAGATGACTATGCTCCAGCTATTGATATTTTTGTGAATCAAGTAGTGGGACTTGGTCCTCCTATTAATATTCAACATATAAACCCTAATATCATATATTTAATAACATAACCTAGATGACTATGCTCAAGATATTGATATTTCTGTGAATCAATTAAGTGGTTATATTCCAAGTGGGTTTGGCATGAAGCCTTTTCATCATGAATTTTAAAACGTGCTGGTGTATGCTATCCATTTATAGTCTTAAATGACTATATCTTTAATTTTAAGTAGCGTGCTTATGCTTGCATACTTGGGAATTTCTGTGCAACATCAGAAATGTTTACCAATTCTTAATGGGAACTTCTTTTACCATATTAAGGATGTTCTTTTACGTATCCTGAGCATGCTTTAAGCCTAATTTCCCTTGACCTTAATGACTCTGGAACCTGAATTTATCTTGAATTTTATGACTATGGTCTTCTGAACTTTCTTGATTATGATCTTCAAAGGTATCTTGTAATCAAATAAATGCTGACTGTAGGATCTAGACTCCAGATCTTATCAGAGCAGATAGCAAGGTACTGAAACAGAATAGCCAGAAACAAAAGTAGCAAAAGACAAAAAAAAAATCAGTTTCTGATTGCCTGAGTTGTAACTTGTAATCCAAGTTGGGTTTCAAGAATTGTTCATCTCATACACTCTATGCTACTCTTGAGTTCTGATTTTATGCTGAGTACATATCTTCTCTCTCTCCTTGTGCAGAGGGTTGAAATTTTATCCATGGGTATTGTCATATTTCAAAAATTTCCATGCTAGACTTCAATGCATACTGCAAATTTTGGAAGCAGATAAGGAATGCTCGAGATACAAATAATTTTAATTCAGGAGTTGGATGTAAAAGAGGAGAACAAAACTTTTCAAAGTGTTAATGATCAACAATGAAATGAAAATGTAATCTATTTGAGTGAATGATAAATATTAATGCCCAAAGACCTTAAGACTGATTCTTGACAAGAAGGAAAACTTAAAAAGCCTATTAATCTTACAAAAGACATCGATGTTCAAGAACTTCTTAAATTCATGAAAAGAAAGGCACTCACCTCCAGCTGCGTGCAAGAAATTTTAAATTGGGTACTCGCTCCGCTAAAATCTATATGATATCGATGCCAAAGAAGGTGAGAAGTAAGACACTGAGAAGAAGCACAATCACAAAATTGGGGAAGAATGGGTTAGTAGGAGAAATACCTCTGTAGATTGGAAACCTAACTGGTTTAACAGCTCTTGGTTTAGGTCACAATTTTTTTACAGGGACAGTCCCATCATCACTTAAAATGCTTCAAAAGTTGGAGAGGTTTGATATGGGAGGTAGCTGTTTACATGGAAACCTCCCAACTCAAATTGGGAAACTTAGAAGTTTAGGGCTACTTTATATAGAGGAAAATAATCTTTCTGGAAATATCCCTGATTCTATTGCCCAAATTTCAAAGCTGAGATTTCTATATCTGTAAAAGAATCAATTATCAGGGGAAATTCCTAAAAATTTAGAGAAATGTGTGAACTTACTACTGCTAGATAACCTCTTCATTTAGGGAAATAAAACCTAATATCATATATTTGATAACATAAATAAATTATTATTGATAAAAATGTGGATGTAAACGAAAATGGATGGTGAGATGAAGAATTAGTTATAGCACGGTTCTTTATTTCTTAAACTGGTCCGTAGGAAATTTGAAATACTCATTCCCAAACACATTGTGAAATACTCATTTATGCTTCATTTCAAATATTACAAATTCGATAAAATTCCATCTTTGAATTTCCATTCAGACGGAATTAGCTACGAAATGGTTCTTTGAATAATTTTTTGGAAAAATCAATGCTTTCATCCCATCCCATCTGCTCTGGTTCCCTTTGCAACCCAATCTACAATCTAAAAAGATCGCCATTTGTGATATTTGAACAAGTGAAGACTTTTATAACATGGTTACATCCATTATGGTTAAGAGACATATGCATTCTTGTTTCTTTCATTGATTTTGTCTTTACATTCTTCTTGCCTGGGGCCATATTTCCTTTAGAATGATTTAGTAGATTTAATTCTTTTCGATTTAGGTTCCTCATTAAATTCGTCTGCATGGGCACACCCACAAATTTCTTTTCCGAAGAGCGGAGAGAGGACATATGCATTGTGTCATGCTTTTTATTTTCAATGGCTTTATTTATTCAAAACAAAATCCGGTATGCCATGAACTACATAGGAGGAATGTATGGGTTTATGATATTAAAATATTTCCCTCCACCTGAAGGATTCAACACTCCACTTGCAACTCTACGAAAGAAATTGGTTAGATGCCCGCATATGTTTACCTGCATAATACCGCCCTTGTTAAAACCAGCGAAACTCTCAATATCGGTAATCCGTCAAAATGTCAATTTATATCCTCTCAACTGTATAAATATTCACTTCTAGATATCTATATTCGGGATTTTTGTTGTATTTTTTTATGACGATATCGATGATGCATAATATAAATTGGTTAATCAGAAGAGGGACCGGCGTACTTATGAGAGGATATACAACCATGTTCTGCAGTCATTTCCTACCCACCAAACTTTTAGCATTCCTCCACCTCTCATAAAGGGTTGATATTACATTTTATTCCACGATTTATATTATTTTTTTAAAGAAATTGACAGAATGGAGCTCTATTTTTTTTAAAGAAATTGATAGAATAGAGCTCAACGAGAGAAGAGAAGTCAGGATGAAGGGACGTAGGTACCTAGGACTTGTTGTGCGCTAAATATCCTGGTGACGTCTCTGTAGAGCATCTTTCCTATCAAGTTTTAGAGTGAGAAATTGAGAGCCATGGATGTATTCAGAAGCGAAGTCGCCCATAGAGGGTTGCCTCAAATATCTCCTGAGACGTGTCTCCAATAAAAGGGTCAATTCCACTCCACATTATATACCTGATCACCCCTTCACTTCACACATCCACTTTGTCACTGTAATCCTTCGCATCCAGAGGTGGAAGTGGAGGCTTCCTGTTGCTCATTTGAACATGGCTTCCACACTATTCCGACCATAAGAGCTTAATCTAGATTTACAGAGAGTGTTTTCCAATAGCAATCGATGGAAAAGAGCGAAGGAAAAATATGCCTCGTCCTTGTTCCACTTTTTCTTGGAAGAAAACAAAATTCCCTTCAATACTCAAGGAGATTTAAAATTCTTCTGATTGCTATCGAAGGAGATTTAAAATTCTTTTGATTGCTATTGTTTGAGAAAAGAGGGTGTAGGCGGTTGATGGAGAGATGCCTGAATCCGTCGAGCCCAGGACCACAGATTTCAACTGCCCACTCTAAAGTGAGCCCGTGACATGACCCTATTTATTGTTGATGAGTCAGAGTTGGTGACGTGATTCCAGTTATTGCTGATGCATGGCCAAAAATGCTACACAGATCCAACGGTGGACAATGTGACAGATGTTTACTTGAATCAACGACATAAAATAAAAAAGGTTGACTATGGTGAGTGGTGGAATGATTCAAAAGTAAACACCTTTGGTGTAAAAATAAAAACGCCAACCTTTTATAAAATTATAATAACAAATTCTCTGTTATGAATTTATCGCGACAAATTTATTGTTATGGATGTAGTTGGCCCCAATCCCTTGTGTGTAGAATATCCTTTCATGAAAATAAATAATCATAATAATAAGTTGTAAATTGTGATGAGATTAAAAAGGTAAATGTTTTTTAACTGTCATATTTCAATATTTCAATTTATGTGTTTCTAATTGCTTTAACCTAGATCCATTCTTAAGCTAATATTAACTAACAAGTTATTAATATTTAGACTGTTAGTTAATATTAGTTTAAAGTTTATAATGAAAACCATTACAGTAATCGTTACTATCAATAATTATGTAAAATAATATAAATTTTAAATTTGTAATCAAATAAAAAAGAAAAAAAGAAGAAAAAAGAAAAAAAAAGAGAGTTCATGACAAGGATTTTTGTTTTGTTACCCTGGAAATAGTGACAGGTTTATAAGTTTTATATATGATTATAATGTAATTTAATTTTTTTATGCTTTGATTTTTTTCCTCGAATATTGTAACACATGCACATCCAAATTCTCAAAATATTACAAGAAATTAGAAGTAAACACCATGTACACCAACGTAACCATGGGGCACAACTCTAAGATAGATATCTGAAATAAGTTACCTAATAACTCTTGGTATAAAATGTTATGATCTAAATGCTAAAAATATTATAGGAAACTAGAAATACTAAATTACCACTTGTAATATTCATTCAATTCTCAATTTTAAATTTTGTGTACTAAAAATGTGTAAAATGTTTGGGTGTGTTAATTTTGATTAAGTGCAACCCTCCTTGGCACGTTTATTTGATTAAGTGCACCATCTTTAGTCTCACTATTTTTTTTCTTCATTAGAGTGTATATGATGCTATGAACCTCTGTTTTGGCATATGTGCAGTCATATGAATAAACACATGCCATACAATAATACTTTCTAGACCACATTAGCACACTATCATAATGAGGTACGTGCCCCACTATTGAAAACATTGTCGATTCCTTTTAAAATTGTATATGGTGGTACGTGCCCCACTATTGAAAACATTGTTGAGAGTACTAAATTAAAAGCTTTATTGTCGATACTATTGTTTCTAAATATCGATCGAATGTAGTCATTAATTTTGGCGTAATAGTATCAATGCATGGCATCACTACATGGTGCTACTATTCATCGTCAATGCATCACACGAAGTTAACACACAAATAGCTACTATTCATCGTCAATGCCACACAATTCACCAACATGAGAAAGTAGCATCAATGATAGCTTGCTTCATCATCCACACCAATGACCAATGATCATTATTGTAAAATATTATCGCCTTAAGTTTACCAATGACCAATGCACGTTAAATCAATCTCACACCAAAAAATGGTGCTAGTAGTCCATGTCACCACTAATATGTCATAGGGACTTACGAATTAATCATAATGGAGATCTGACATTCTGGATACCACTACAAATAGAGTAAGTTATCCATTTGCATACCACTATTAGAAGGCCATACTACTAGCATTTTTCAAAAACGAAAAAACATGTGAACTAAAAAACTAAATTGGAAAACGGAAACTATGAAAATGTATATTAATATATGGCAAAGAAATTATATAGACTCCTCTCATCTCAAAGTCATGGTTTCTACATAAATCATAAAAATAAATAGAGGGAGAGAGTGTTTGAAAATTTAAAAAATGAACAAAGATGTTAGGTGCACGGGGAATCATTCTTGATCTTGAAGGAAAACTTGAAATTAGTTATGAATGTGGTTTAAATGAATCAACTAGTAACCAAGAGAAGGTTTCGGCCCTATTACAAGGGCCCAAGATTTTTTGTATTAGATGGATCGTAAATTTGATAGTGATAGGAGACTCATCAATTATAATAGGGTACATGAATAACTCGGTCGTGTCAAAGGACTCCAATTTAGCACGTTTCATAGCAAAGGATTCACAAAAAACAATGAGATCTCATGACCAATAAGGAATCGCATTTGGAGGTTGGAAATATTAGAATAAAAAATGGGATTATGGTATTCTTAATTACTTAATAAAGTTCATCCAAGGTATGGGCATGTAATCCCTTTGCAAAGGCAAGAAGAGGGGAGAGTTAAAATGGAAAATACATGCCCTAATTCACCTAACACTCATGGTACATTAGCACACATCAAGATTGATTACAAACCATACTCATGATAGTGAAGATTGGTATGGTGAAAAAATATGGGAACGTAGCTCAACTTAGTGGGTCACATTCCCATCTTAAACCCCACTTCACAATTGAATTTTTCTATTTTCTTACTTGTGGGTCAACCATTGGAATTTATCCAAGATTTTTCCTTTGGCTATATAATGGCGTATCTCGGATGAGTAAAGGTCATATTGAGCATCGCTTAATGCCATTTAATGTGGAATTTTGGAATTCACAAATCATGATAGATCATATTCATATAGTTTAGTACTCCTTGCACGAGAATTCAAATATTTAAAGCATGTTGAGGAGGCATGAAAGCTTGTTGACAACAAATTAGACTGTTATCACCATTGTGGGAAATGGAATTACTACATAAGAAAAGGCTCATAATATCAAACCTGTAGAGATTCTAAAAATTGTGATATGGTAGAAAAGACAAATTAATAAATCAGAGATAGAGTGCAACATGTCACGTGACTTGAAATGAGCTTGCCAAGGAACTCTCAGTTTGTAGCTTCTCATCAAAGAATCTCAATTGGTTCAACTCTTGAAGGAGTTAAAGAGGTTTGGTCCAACAAGCACTTAAGAACGTGGAGGTTGAAATCATTGATCTAGACACCACACTATCAATAAAGGAACAAAATGAAGCTCATACAAATCATATATTTATCTAATACAAAGTTTCATTTATGTTTGCAAAACAATGTTGATCTTATACACCCTTGTATCTCATTTGGGTATATTTTTTAGTAGTCTCTTCTCTCGAATTTTTGATATTATTATAACAATTCCCCTTTGGTTAACTATATATTTTTTAATATTATTATGCTTGGCAATGTGATTGCATCACCTTTTTAATGCAAAATTCTAATTATTTCAGGAAAAAAACAAAAAAGCAAAAAATGACACGCGACCCATTGTGGATGTAGATAATTAATGAAATCGAACAATTGAAAGCACATGACAATGAGACACTAGTATGGAGACAAAGAGAATTGATGCTTAAAGGTGTTGAAAGCATTGATATATAGTAAAATAAAAATTTGAATAGGTAATTTTTAATTTTACTCTATTATGATGCACCTTGTATCTCAACACATTGATGCAGTTATGTTTCCATAATACATTCATAAATTATTTTGTTAAAAATATTTCAACACTCTACAATGCTCCAAGTAAAGTTGTATATCGGGTAATTTATATGTTTTGTAAGCATCCTTGGCTAATTTTTGAATAGGAGTTCTCACAAAAGTTTGATTTTTAATTTAACCATAAAGTTGTGTGTGTTTTATAATAATTCACCAATGTGGTATTTTTTGAAACTAGTAAGTTTTACAGAATTTGAATGTGATTTGGTATTTTTTAATTTAACCCTACTTCAATGCACCTAGTATTATCACACACTAGAGTAAGTATATTTCTATGAAACATTGCTTATATTCAAATGCGATTTGGTATTTTTTTTTAATTAATTAATTAATTAATTTTTATTTTTATTATTTATTTGTTTATTTTATTATTATTATTATTTTTTAATTTAACCTTACTTCAGTGCACCTAGAATTATCACACACTATAGCAATTATATTTCTATGGCACATTGATAAGCAATTAAAAAAAAAAAAACTTAACCCTAACATGATGCAAAAGGTATTGTATGCATGAACGTCTCTATTGGTTTAGTAAGCACTATAGACTCTTTTTTATTTTTGATATATTTTTTAACATGATTTGGATTTTCTTATGTTACTCCAAAGCGGTGTACCTTGTAGTGAGGTGAATTGATAACTAGGCCTTTGGCTTCTTGACATGATTTTAAAGAGCATAACAATATTAATTGGCAAGGATATGGGACTAGATTCCATCATTTTTTATGCATCATCATTTTCAAGTGACATAGGTTGAAAAGATTTATGTTAGATGGCATCTTGGGTCACTCCTCAACTACATATTTAATTGAAATCCTTTCTAAACATTAGATAACCTAGAGTAAAAGATCATAATTATAATTCAATGCTTTGAGCTACTCCTTCGTGTCTTATAAGGTGTTGTTGTTCCCCTCCTCCATCCCATCCAAGTGCCTAGTGATAAGTTCTTATGTATGCTAGTATAAGTCTAGTATAAGGGGGTATTAGATGCTTCAACTCCTTTAGAAGCCTATGTCTAGGGTGATGTTGGCCAATTCCTCACTGATCATGGATTTGTTAGTGCCTCCCCTCTCTTGTTTGAATTTATCCTTGAGTTTCTAGAGGCACCAAATCATGGAAAGTTTGTGTCTTTGACTAAATCCCTTATAAATCCTATACACCTTTTGTTTACTTTCAACCTAGCTGAGATTTACCTTAGTTGGACTGTTGTGGCACTTAGCTAAATGGTGGTCTACCTTGCACCTTGACAACGTCTTTGAAAACTTTGCTACATTAGCTTTGCCCCTCCCTTTCCTCTAGGCTCTTAAAAGATCCATACATCAAAATAGGCACCCCAAAATCAAAATTTTCAAAGCCTTTGTTTTCTTTTCATCATTTAGCTCTCTTTGTTGCTTATGTGGCCTAAATACCATTTGAGAAGCCATATTATACCACCTAAAGATGATCATGAAGTGAAGTTGTTGTAGCAGATACCTTGCCTTCCATTACGAACATGATGAGAAATCTCCCACATGAGTGTATTCTCATCTTCTTTGTTAGGCACAAGTAAAACATGTTTGCTTGACTTTTCTCATTTCCATGCATAAACCCCCTATATGTTTGTACCATTTAAGGGACAAACCATATGTCCAACTTCCCTATCTTGCGCATTCTCACCCATGCAATTTATTGCTACCAAGGCTTGGATTTGATTTCCTATTGATGTTGGTATAGGGTGGTGTTGAAGCCCCATAATTACGTTGCAACAACATGGGGGATAACCACCCGGTTCGGATCTTGGAAGCAACTGCTTTTCTGTTTTGTATAGTGGCTATGATTGGGGATAATGGGACCAGTTTCCCAACAAAGGTTTGATACGATGATGATGGGTTTGATATAAGGTGAAATGGAAAATGATTTTAAACTAAAATAAATGATCTATTTAAACAACAAACACATGCATCTATTTAATCTAATATTTAACTTAATCTATACCTAGGAATAACTTTAAATCATGGGATCTACAAAGATATCTTAAAGAAAAAGGTATTCAAGATTTTTCAATTGCAATAAGAGATGAAATTGTTAAAGATAATTATTTTGACTAAATAGTTAGGAAAAATAATTGTGAAAACTATATTGCATATATCGATTGATCATATACTCAATAAGGAATTACAGCTAAAACATAATACAAAAGTGCTTTAATATAAAACTGTAACTTAGATCTCATACATAATACAATATAAGTAAGATTATTGCTAATACATAAAAAAAAACTCAATCATAAATATAGAAGTACCAGATATGAAAGGTTCTACTCATGAAATTAGCAATGTTGATATGCTTATTTTCAAGCAAATACACATTAAGAGTACATAAATGCAATTTCAGTAGAGTATGCTTTAATATCCAATAAAATGAAGATCTTGTTCCATATATTTCATCAAAACAATCACAAAAGTACAGAAGTGCAAGATTTTGCAAAGTGTTTTTGATAAAATCCCAGACCCCTCTCCAAATGCATGAAAGAGGTTGAAATAATATTACATCTGTATCAAAAATAGATTATTACATAAAAAGATGAGGAGGTTTCAAACAACCTTACTCAGAATACTAAAAATAAGAAGATAAAAACTAATAAATTTGATGACGTACTTTATCATGTTGAACGGTCCTTCTTTGCCATTGAGATTCTGAGTTCACAGATATCCAGCATTGGCTTCACCTGGGATGGCTAGCTGAATTTGTACCTTGGTTGTCCCGTAAACACAACATCAAAGAGCAGTGGCACCATCTTTGAGTGGAATTCGTTAGACAGCACAAAGCCATCCATCGACTATATGGTTTCACTAGAAACTGCCAGTAAGTTTCTCGGTCAAGTTTGGATATCTGTTTGACTGCTTCAATTTGATTTTCAGCAGTCTCTTTCCACTATCTCTCTGACTGTTTGATGTCTGGAAAAAATATTACTTGCATTCTTTAATCATATTGATATTATAAAGGTTTTCATTTACAACTTCAATTATATTACTTTATATACTATCTGCTCTAGTTGTTGCCCTTTTTGCTTGCTTTAATTGCATATCCCAATTTGTAAATAAAATATCTTTGTGGTATTCTTCAATCTTTGGAAAATCGGCTTTTGTTCCTTCTTTAGATTCTTTCCAAGAGATAAACTCTGAAATCATTTTATCAACCTCTTCATATTCTAATCTCTCATCAACCACTTGATTGACTAATGTATCACTTGTTTCACAATATGGTTTGATCATTGAGATTCTTTGACAAAATATTTCTTGTTGTTTTGACAATTAAGTGTTTAACTCAAGTGTCTATTTGATGAATTCCTCTGTTTGAGGATGATTTCTGAGTTTATCAACTTCATTCTGCATTTGTTGAATCTGTGTATCTTTCTCTGTGATGCTTTCCTGGTGCTGTAACTTCATTTGCTCAAAATATTTCTGAAATTGTACCATCTCCAACTGTGCTTGCTTATTGGTGTTTTGTCTTTCATGTTCAAGTTGTTGCTCCAAAAACTAAATTATTTCATCTTTATCTTTAAAAAAAGACTAACCTCTGTTGCCTTATTCACTATTGTTGTTGCATAAGCACCTGCAAATTGTGACAACCTTGTAAGGTTTTCTGATGGATCAATGGGGGTGTGTTTCCATACTACCTCCATTGATTTGTTCTCTGGAGTTGCTGCTGATGAATCAAGTTTCCATTTCTTTTTCTATCTCCTTACCACTTATTTATGTGCTGGACTATAGAATATATCTAGAGGGGGTATCTCTACAATTCTTAAAACAATTTGTGAAGTTGGGTAGGCTGGGATGATTTCAACATCTGCTTTTGGGCTGCTTAGGGTTTGAAATCCAGAAGTTCCTTCAATACTTGTTTTTGTCTGTTTCACTTGGAGCATTTGTCTAAATTTCTCCCATTCTCTATCCAGATCATTCACTATGATCGTCTGTGTTTGAACTTGTGTAGAATCAATCTCCAATTGTTCTTCAACCAAGGTCTCTTTGGTCGTTTCTCCATTATTTTTCTTTGTATCCTTCTTAAGACCTTCCTTAGGGTTTCCTTCATGGTTATGAGATTGATGTTCATAAAGTTTTGAACCTTGAATTGACTTCTCTGGAGATTCTTGATTAGAATTGTGATCATAATTTTCCTCTAGGCTTACACTAGGAGTAGGCTCTCTTGTTTCCTCAATTTGAATTAGGTCTAAAGGGACACTTGTCAATATTTTATTCCTGTATATATGAAAACGATTGAGGTTGGTTGGGGTCAATTTGATTGATGCCAAATTTAAGACCTATGAGAATGTCTTAGCCTTTTCAAATAGATCATCAAATTCATCTTTCTCGTGAATGAACTGTTTGATTTTAACCATGTTAGTAAAGTCTTTGGCAACTTTGTTGGGGTCATACTGTTTGCCTGGCATAGTAGCTAAATTCAAGCATGCAATATTCTGTATCTCTTTAACTGCATATCCCAAATCAAATAATGCAAAAGAACCACATTGAACTGGAAAAATTAGCTAGATAGATTTCTTCATGTCTTTGAGGGTTTTGGTAATACATTCCTGTACTGTTTGATAGGAAATATCTCTTTCCAATAACTTATCAGGAAAATAATATTTCATAACATGGGGAGTTGCAATGCTCCCAAAAACTCTTATATAAGTAAATGACTCTTCATCTAACCATCCTGCCACCGACAAGATATCTATCTTTTCTTCTTCTGAAAGCATGGGGGATTTTACATCAAAAATGGTTCGATATGTTGGCAACATAATGCTTTGAAAAATCTTGTAAAAATGGGGGAAAAACTACGATTCCCACAAAATATTATGATACACATGGATGGGAGTAGGTTCTTTCAGAGTCCAATTCCAACCCATGTCTGGAAATTGTGAACAAAAACAAATAGCATCCATTACATATGCACTCATAAAAAAGGGAGGGATAACCCGAGTGGAGACAACTCTGTTGTGCCTATACTGTCTAATGGCCATAGCCAAATTTTTGGACAAAATATTACTCCAATTCATAATTGTGGCATTAACAGCCACATCAATTAATGGAATCCATTCCATTGAAAACTTGGTACTATCAGCTTTTCCAAAAATCCTACACGTCGCAGCTACTTAAATATGTGGGGATGATAGAGGTGCAATTGGGTACATACTAGTTTTCTCCCATTTGAATTTGCTGGAGCCAGACCTCCAAGTCTGCATGACATCTATCGAGTCTTTGTTTTGTTCTGTGAACTTCTCAATGAAAGATTTTTCATAGGGCTTCTGAGGTTCTGATAGGTGATACATTATGCACAAATTGTCTGAGGTAAATGACCCCATGACTTCCTGTATTGAATTTCTGAATTTCCTATCCGAAATATCCACATTGTCAATAATCTACTTCACCATATCCATGTATGGCATTATTTTGGTCCTTGCAGCTATTATGTGTAGGAAAGAACATGCTGCTTCAAAATAGGAAGCTTCAGATGAGATTTTAATGTTGGTTGTTGCTTTGATTTCCAGTACCTTTGGATTTTCATCCTCGAGTAGATTATACATAGCTTCCCACGATGTAGTTCCACTATCTTTGTTTCATGTAGTATCACTAAAGAGCGGATGCATATATGAGTCTTCAAACGTAGTAGCCTCGACTGTCATTTTTCCTTTCTTAGTCATTTCCAAGTGTTGTTCCATGAAATTGAGCAATAGAGAAAACATAATGAACGTGAAGCAAAAATGAGAGCAGAAACTCAATTAACATAGTAAATTATATAAGGACAAGAATTTTATTACAAACACGAGCAAACAAATATAAATCTTCTCAAGCCTTTAAAAGAGTAAGTGCAGTTGATATTTATTAATTATGTATTAAGGCCTACGTGTGATTCCTTTCAAGTCTTTTCAAAACATCGAATTGAAAATCTTGAATGATATTTCAAATTAATATGACTTAAGTGCAATGTCGATCTTGCCATTTTGATAAATCACAATATCGCAAAATCGCAATATCGCAAAATCGCAATATCGCAAGGTTGATATATCACAATGCCGCAGTATCGCAAGATCAGGGATATGTTATGTCAAAAGTTGTTTATGTTTTCTTATTTGCAATGTACGCTATATTTATTGACTTTTCAAGTGGCATTTTCTTTATGCGAAAGATTGTTTCATTTAGATAAGCGCTTTATAGACTTAAGAAATATTTCAAGGCCTTTTAAGTGAGAAAAAGGTCAACACTACATTTAATCTTAAAAAGGCTTTTAATAATTGTTTCACGGATTCTGACCTATGATTAATCTGCATTATTTTGGATTCTGCACTTTGCGATAAAGCGAGAAGTGCTTGGCCCTAAGTGACTTAGCTTAATGCTTGAATATTATCTAAGGGAAAAACCTTACTTGCTAAGACTTTTGGATAATTTTTTTAAAGGGTCCTTATTTATTATTACAATATTAATTATTATAAAAAATAAATGGGGGTGGTTGAATAGTACAAAAATTGGCGATTTACTGGAAGAACTAGTTATCTTTGATATTTTTGAAATTTCTAAAACTTTCAAAAATAAAAAAAGTTTGGAAAACAGAAAATGAATAAAAGTTAAGATAAGTAATATTTCTCTGAATAATAAAACAAACTTAATTAAATACAATTCATTTGATATCCTCTTAAAGATGAAAATCCCTTTACCTATATCAGCCATTACTTAATTTAAAGATAATGTAGCAGGCTTTATAGATTAGCTTTTAAAGGTAGTCATTTGTTACAAGTAGAGCCTCTGCTGCCAACAAGCGTCCATAGCCTCGACAGGTTTACCTTTTAACCAACAATGATTATGTGTCATATCCATGTAAGAGTGTAGATTTTAGAGATAATTCCAAAATTATATACTTATTTTCATTTTTTTTCTAAAATAACTTATTTTTTTACAAAATTTTCTTTTATTACTTAAAAGCCATTGTCTTGGTGTGGTGGCCAAATAGTGACAATGCCATTCATTGGTTGTAATTCAACTGAACAAGATGGCTCGTGATGAGATCCCTTGTCTTTTGATTAAAATAATCTCAAGCCATTACCATATTTTGGTATACAGTAATGCTAGTCTAATTATTTCCCTATGAATATGGTAAGTAGGCCCTTGATGAGACCTCTTATCTTTTAAGCTTTTAGTACATTATTTAGGATTACAGTCTAAAAATAGAAAAGTTTACTTGATAGGGAGAATCATTGCCACTTTAAGAGTTTTGGATGATAATTATATAGTTAAAGATGCTTATATGGAAAGAGTCTTTTACTTGGTTAAAGATATTTTTCTTGACTGATAGTAGAACAATTTTTTTTTATAAAGTTGGAGTTTCTCAAAGAATGAATAATTTTGGTAGAAAAGAAAACTTCAGAGAGACAGAACATAGTTAATTTTCAAATGTCTTAACCATTTCCTTAACAATCTCTACTTATAAAAGTGAAAAATCTGAATATTTCAAGAGATTTTATTGCAAAGCCAACAATTATATTATTTAACTTTTATTTTCCTAAGAAAATTAAAGGAAATAATGTACAGGGGATAGAAGAGTTTATCTCGTTTAAAAATTATTTTTTCAAAATCTTCCCATTCACAGGCAGAGAATCTTTCTTGCCTGATATCTTGCAATAGAAACATTGATGGGACAATTTGTTTGGCAATATGAAATGGTCCAAGCCACATTATTTAGAATTTGGTATGCTTACCTTTTTCTTCATGTGCTTTGTCCCATTTCAATACAAGGTCTTCGAGTTGAAATGATTTTTTGCTAACAAAGTTTGTGTCATAGGAAGATTTAACTAACTGTTAAAGATGGGCATGCATGATTTTGGCTTTCTCTATCTATTCTTCAAGTTTTAGGATTTGTGATTGCCTAAATTGCAGAGAAGAAGAAGGAGTTTATGATTTCCTAGGGCTAAAGAGGGAATAACTATATTTGTAGGAAGAACATATTCTTTCCCATAGACCAAATCAAATGGAGAAGTACCTATGGAGGCTTTATGTGTTATTTGATCTACCCATAGAGAAAATGTTAAAGATTTATGCCAGTTTCTTTTACTCTGATCAATAGTTTTTTCAATCATCCTAATGAGGTTTTTATTAGTGGATTCTACTAAATCATTTACTTGGGGATAATAGTTAGAGGAATACTTAAGTTTGAAGCCTGTTTTGAGAGAAAATTATATCATAACATTGCCTATGAAATAAGATGAATTGTCAAACATCAAGGCAATTGGTAAACCAAATCTGGTAATGATAAATTGATCAATAAATTCGATAAGATTCTCAGAATTGGTTACCTTTAGTGGAATTGCTTCCACCCATTTAGTAAAGTAATCAAATGTTGTAAGGATGTATCTATGTTGCTTTGAAGAGTGAGGAAAGATCTCACCTATAATGTCCAGTCCCCATTGCTCAAATGGTTGTTCGATATTGACTGGATGTAATGGCAATGCAGGTTTCCTTTGTCTTCTAGTAACAGTTTGACAGGTTTTGCATTTCCTTACATACTCGTGTGCATCCTTAAACAAAGTTGGCCAGTAATAGCCAGCATGCAAGATTTTGTGTTGTTGTGTCTCCTTTGAAATATCCACCAGCGAGTCCATCATGGAGCTCCTGCAAAACCTTTTATGCCTCAGATTTTTCAAGACACCTTAGAAAAATAGAGTCATAATTTAAACTGAATAAAACATCATTGAAAATTTGGTATTGCTTTGCTTTCAATCTCAAAACTCTTTTTATTTTGTAACTAAGTTGCATAGACGCATATCCATTTTTTAAATAAAAAATAAAATAAATATATTGAGATTCAGTATCATTGAGGCTTACCTGGGATGATTGAATATCATCACCTGAATTTTCTTCTACTTGTAAGTGGGATGATCCAGTCAACATTCTGCAAAAACCTTGACCTCTAACAACTTTAACTTGTCTAATTTCAACATCATATTCTTGTAGTGCAGTTACCCAGTTGGCTCTCTTTTCTGCTAATTCTCTTTGCATCAATAATTGCCTTACTACTGAAAATGGAACTATTATTTTGGTATGAGTTTTAAGGAGAAATGGTCTGAAATGCGTTATTGATTTGAAGACAACAAATGCTTGTTTTTTAACAACAGAGTAATTTAATTTGGCACCTCGTAGATTTTAACTAAAGAATGAGATGGGTGTTTTATTTGTTGATCATTGAGCTATGTCAAAACGACAACATATGATGTTTTTGATGCAAATGTGTATAAAAAAAATGATTGGAAAAATTTGGGGTTGTCAGGGATGGAGCATTAGTAATAGCTTGTTTGATTAAATCAAATGCTTTTCTTTCATTGTGACTCCATTTGAAAGCCAAATTTTTCTTAATCGTAGTATGTAAAGGTAAAACTATTTGTGAAAAGTCAGGGACAAATCTCTTTACAATATTTATTTGTCCAAGGAAAGACTGCATTGATTTCTTATTATGGGGTAAAGGATTTTTATCAATTTCTTTAACTCTTTCTAGATCAATATAAATACCCTTTTTGATACAACAAATCCTAAAAGCTCACCTTCGCTTAAGGAAAAATAAGAATTTTTTGCATTAAGCGAGATCCCATATTTCATACATCATTCAAAGATCTTCTTAAGGTCGTTTAAATGGCTGCTTCTCTTCTTGGAATAGACTGTGATATAATCCAGGTAAATAACAATTGATTTGTTAATGAATCCTTTAAAGGCTATATCCATAGCTCTTTGAAATGTGGCACCTGCATTAATCAAACTGAAAAGGCATTTTTTGATAAGCATATGTTCTCCATTTAGTTCTGAACGTGGTTTTCAATCTATCATCTGGATGAACTAGGATTTGGTTATATCCTGAAAATTCATCAAGAAAATACATGAGCTCAAAACTAGCTACTGACTGCAGTACTTGTTCCATGGTTGGCGATGGAAAGTTGTCCTTCTGACATGATTTATTCAAATTTCTAAAATCAATGCACGTACGAATGTCACCATTCTTTTTCCTAACATGCACTAAATTTGATACCCATTTTGAATATCTAACAGGAAATATGATTTTGGCCTTAAGGAGTTTATTAAGTTCCAATTTGATTTGATTCTCGAGGTTTGGATGAATTTTTCTTAGTTTATGTTACACTAGTTTATCATTAGAAATCATAGGTATGGTGTGCTATATAACAACGATATCATAAGTTTTGAGGTTAGAATAATCCCAAGAAAACACACTTTTTTATTTCTCTAATAGTTGAATGAATGATAATCTTTCATCAGAAGATAGACCGAGACCTAGATTGATATTATGAGGCTTGTCATGAGTTCCAAGGTTCATTAATTCAAATTTCAAAGTTGAACTTTGAATTTTGGCATTAGCTACATTTTTAAATCTGTCTTTGAGGTCATACAGATCTTCTAATTTGACTATAGCTTTGGGTATTGTATTTTCGTCAACGCTCTGCTTTAACTGAATGTCATGACCATTTTCATCTATGATTTGGTCATCATATGATTTTCATCTATAAAATCTACAATATCATAATCATCATTGAAAACTCTCCAATTAGTGACATTATTAGGAATAGATGGCCTAAAAATTAGTTCAATGGAAAATCTATCAGGACTAAAATCCTCAGATGGTATGAGTTTTGATGCAACATTAGCTAACAAATCAGCTCTAGCATTTTGCAGTCTAGGTACACGAGAAATATTAAATGCCAAAAAATGAGATGTAAGATCTTGGACTAATGATTGATAATGTTTAAGATGTCCAGAAAGGAAATGGATAGTATTTCTTACTTGTCTAATGATAATTTCCGAGTCTCCAAAAACCTGCAGATATTTGATGTTGAGGTCATTTGCTTTGTATAATCCTTGAACCAATGCCTCGTATTCTGTTGTATTATTTGTACACTCAAATTCTAACCTGCAAGCTAACATGGTATTTTCTCCTTCTCAGTTGATCAAAATGCAACCAGCTCCTGCACCATCGTTAGATTTGGAACCATCAAAGTACAAAGTCCAAAACAAAGTTTTAACTATTGGTTTATTTACAAAAGTTTTGCACTTGGAAGCATTTGTTTGTGAGAAATTTTCGATCTGTGAGATGACAACATTATACAGAAAGGGAGACTTTTGTGCATTAAAGTTCCCTAAAAATGATTTAGCCGAATAATTCCCAATAATGTTGTTATTGAATTTTATTGGCTTGTTATCACCTTCAATTTCAATCACAGTATGTTTTAGGTGTTTCTCTTGATCAATTAGAATTTTTTTTGGCTTCCCGTTGTAAGGAAGCCACATGTGAGACCAATCTGTAGCAAAATATCCATGGATTTTCTCAGACCGCTCTCTACTTAGAATTAGACAATAAAATTCAGGAATATCAACGACCAATATATCTATTATTTGACAGACTTTGGGATTTGATGAAATTCTAATGCTAGATGAATTTATTTCCGCTAAGACCTCTACCTTAGTTCTACCCAGATGTACTATGTGGACGAAAAAATTTTGAGGAGTGATGTTCAGATTAACACAGACTATTATTGGCATTATATTGGAAGAGGCTCTTGAGTCAATCAAACAATTATGAAGGTTTTTATTGAAAATTTCGTAAGTTAAGAGGAAAGGAGGTGTATGTGAATTAGATCTGTCACCAATCAGGATGACATATGTAGGATCAACTTTATTTAAATAAGTTGGGGGTTTTCCCATGCCTTTAACCACCTAAGATACAACAACAGCAGGTAAGGGCGACACAAGAACTACATTCAGTTCTCTAATTATCATTTTTTGTTGTTGTTTCAATTTGCTAAGTTCATGTAATGAAATATTTTCCCTAGTTTTATTCATATCTTCCACAATATTATACTCCATGGTATCAGTGACAACCAGGGTCTTTGATGTAGATGGAAGATTTGATGGAGATGGATTTGGCTGTGAAGTTTTGGGAGAAGACTTTTACTGATTGATTTTTTCCTTAGCGGGAGGAGTTGGAGTTTTCTACTTTTGATTTAACTGAGTTTTATCAGCAGGTCCTTTGCTTCTGGTGCTAACGGGAAAAGCTTCTTGCTCTTCTTCACTTGGAAGTATAAAGTCCCACATCCCATTTAGTTTGACTATTTCTTCATCTCTAGTTTCTTCGTCTCCAGTTTCTTCTTCCTCTTCTTCTAAGTCAAACTGATATGGTATTTGATGGCTGAGAACTAGAAGATTGATTTCTCCTAAAAGATATGAAAGGATTTTTTGCAGTAGAGGATTCAACAACTTGCTTCTTCATTTCGACCATTTCATTAGACACGTTTTTTAGCACTTTATGGAGGCCCTAGATCAAAAGGATCTTTCGGGACTTTATTTTTAGAATCATCTTTGAAAGACACTTTCTTAGATTTTCTGTCTACTTGAGAGCTTTTCTTTTCAAGAGAAACTATGCATTTTTCTACATATAAAGCTTCCTTCATGTTTTCTGCTAATGTGACTAACTGTGCTCTATCAAAAAAAATCATTATATTAGAGGGAAGAGAAGATATATACCACTCAATTTGAACATCTGCGCTAGGGGCTGACACAGTTGGAATTTTATTTAGTAGCTTATTGAACCTAGAGTTAAAATATTTGATCTTTTCTCCCATTTTAGCCTTCAAATTGGACAATTCATTGATGAGCGATGCAATGGTTCTATCATCTCCAAACTTAGCTAAGAATTGTTGTTCAAACATATCCCAACTAGTTATGGAATGAGGGGGTAATGAAAAGTACCAAGATCCTATAGATCCTATAAGAGTATATGGAAATAATCTGACAACACAGTCTTCTTCAGTAACTTCATTTAAATCGATGGCCTACATATAGTTATGGAGATGTTCTTACGTTGGTAGGCCATCATCAGGATTAAATTTTGGCAACCATTTTTTAGGATTTTTAGGAAGAGGATGAAGAGGACCTGCCATTACTACAATGCTTGGATTATTCCACATTTGTACTCATGGTGGTGGTTGTTGTCCTACCATGATGATAGGAGTATGGATCGAATAGGATATGAGCAGGATTTGAGTTGAAGAAGAGGCAGGTTGGCTGCATGGACTAGAAGAATGAGCACCAATAGTTAGAATGGGAGATGTTGAAATGAGTGGAGAGAATGAATGGATTTGAGGTGGAGAATTGGATAAAACCTCACTAAAAGATGTCTGTGATTTAGATTTCTTGGTATTCTTTCAAAAAGAAGTGATGGGAAATTCCAAAGGAGGAATTCCAATATTCTCAATTAGAGAACGAGTCAAGATTTGTCTTGGTTGTAAAATAGATGAAACACTTATTTCAGATGACAGAGATATTAGATGTTTTTTCAGCTGAAATAGAGAATTTTTCTAACTTCTCTATCAAAATCTGAACTTCTGGTTATTTAGGTTTGTAATTTGAAGAAAGTAATTTATGAGATTTTACTAAGAGATTTGGGAGAGGTTTGTTCAACTTCTGATCTTAAAAATGTAATTCTAGATGGGGATCCAAAAGTTGGAGGAGATCTAGAGGGAGAACGACTATTAGGATGTCTTCTTGATTTATGATTAGTTTTCTTTTCCATTCACAGTTGGCCCTCCTTGTAGCGCCAAAATGTTGAAGCCCTGGAATTCCGTTGCAACAACATGGGGGATAAGCACCCGATCTAGACCTTGGAAACAACTCCTTTTTCGTTTGGTATAGTGGCTCCAAAAGGGTTTGATATGATGATGATGGGTTTGATATAAGATGAAATGGAAAATGATTTTAAACTAAAAGAAAAGATCTATTTAAAAAAAAACACATGCATCTATTTAATCTGATATTTAACTTAAATTATAACCGGGAATAAATTTAAATCATGCGATCTACAAATATATCTTAAAGAAAAAGGTAATAAAGATCATTTAATTTCTATAAGAGATGGAATTGTTAAAGATAATTATTTTGACTAAATATTTAGGCGAAATAATTGTGAAAATTATATCGCATATATCGATTGATCATATACTCAATAAGGAATTACATCTGAAACATCATACAAAAGTGCTTTAATGAAAAACTGTAACTCATATCTCATACATAATACAATATAAGTAAGATTATTGCTAATACATAAACAAAACTCAATCATAAAGATAGAAGTACTAGATATGAAAGGTTCTACTCATGAAATCAGCAAAGTTGATATGCTTCTTTTCAACCAAATACACTCTAAGAGTACATAAATGCAATTTCTGTAGAGTATGCTTTATTATCCAAGAAAATCAAGATCTTGTTCCATATATTTCATCAAAACAGTCACAAAAGTACAGAAGTGCAAGCTTTTGCAAAGTGTTTTTGATAAAATCTTGGACCCCTCTCTAAATGCACCAGATAGGTTTAAATAATATTAAATATGTATCAAAAATAGATTATTACATAAAAAGATGAGGAGGTTTCAAACAACCTTCCTCGGAATACTAAAAATAAGGAGATAAAAACTAAAAAATATGATGACGTGCTTATCACGTTGAACGATCCTTCTTTTCCATTGAGCTTTTGAGTTCATAGATATCCAACATTGGCTTCACCTGGGATGGCTGGCTGACTTTGGATCTTATTTGTCCCGTAAACACAGCATCAGAGAGCGGTCACACCATCTTTTGAGTGGAATTTGTTAGACAGCGCAAAGGCATCCATTGACTGTATGGTTTCACTAGAAACTGCCATAAGTTTCTCAGTCAAGTTTGGATAGCTATTTAACTGCTTCTATTTGATTTTTGGCGGTCTCTTTCCACTGTCTCTCTAACTGTTTGATGTCCGGGAAAACTCTTGGCTTGCATTCTTTAATCAAATTGATATTATGAATTCTTTCATTTACAACTTCAATTATATTACATGCTATACTATCTCCTCTAGTTGTTTCCCTTTCTGCTTGCTTTAATTGCATATCCCAATCTGTAAATAAAATATCTTTGTAGGATTCTTCAGTCTTTGGCAGGTCAACTTTTGTTCCTTCTTTAGATTCTTGCCAAGAGATAAAATCTGAAATGTTTTTATCAACCTCTTCATATTATAATCTCTGATCAACCACTTGATTGACTAATCTATCACTTGTTTCACAATATGGTTTGATCATTGAGATTCTTTGAAAAAATATTTCTTGTTGTTTTGACAATTGAGTGTTTAGCTCAAGTGTCTCTTTGATCCACTACACCTTGGATTTGAAGGATATCGACCTAGATAGAGCATGAAAAACATAAAACTTTGGTCAAATTATTCATTGTTTATTCTTAGATAATTGTCTTGATTCCCTCAGATCCAAAATATAAGTTGGAACCCCCCTTATAAGATGTTTCTTGATATAGAACTCATAATACTCTAGGTGGATAAATTTAGAAAATAAAAATAATAGATAGTTTATTCTAAGAAGAAGGATGAATATGCAATAATCTAGGATCTCATAAATGTTGCTATAAACCATCCTAGTTGGCCTTGTTCCTACATACTTTAATAATGCCCTTAAAGGGTTAATGGGCCCATATTCCATTTCCACAACTCATCAAACTGTAATAGTTACATATGGTCATCTCCATGCACTTCTTTATATGTGCTTTTATGCCCTAAGACCTTATTTTTCTCAAATAGAACATGAGAGTCCCAAAGGGTCACTCCATCCCATGGGGTGTTATTACTAGGTTTATAGATGCAAACAAAAGACTCCTTATTACAATAGAGTTTAGGGTTATGGTGGGTTGCATTGTCTCATTCATGATCCCCTATAGTCAAAGAGTCAATTATGACTTTAGGTGAGCTCACTAAATTTCCCTGGAATAGAGCTTATGGTGGTTCTATGCCTTACTCTCTAGACAATTTATTCTCTATTCATTACTTCATCCTCACAACTTGGAATTTTTTTATTCTATTTGAATGGTGACCCCTTCCTGGACCTCTTCTTAGAGATTACATAATACTCTTATTTGTGTGACTTCAATGCTTAAACCAAGACCTTATAGATGTCAATACATTGGTAGTTCAAGAGATGACCTTTCAATAAAAGAACTTGGCCATCATCAAGTGGGCCTCTAGAGAGATTTCACATATTTATCATGTCCCAACATAACCCACAACAGGTGTCTACTTGAACTTGGGTAAGCCCACAACTTCTTGTTTCTTCATGGTCTCTTGCATCGATCCTTATTGTTACTTTTCCCAATCAATCACACACATTGGCTACTTGTATTATTTTCACATTATTAAATCCAAATATTGTGTATAGCCATCTAAGTTATTTAGGGAGGCTTCTCATGATTTCTATGCACACAACATGCACTACCGCAACACTCATGCCCTTGCTCTTAAAAGATACCCCATTAACCATTGGTAGAATAAGGAGTGAAAACATATGTATAGGGATCCCCATTTTGTACAACCATGATCCTCCCTCCATTAGACTAGATTGTAAGTGTATCATTGATTGTAAAAATAACCTCTTTTTCCATTGGGAGACATGAGCTCCTTTTGATTCCCACCACTCCCCTAAGGCATTTTTATGTACCCTTATATTTGTGAAATCCAATTCTCTTTCAATCATTTATAAAACCCCTTATTTTCATGCATTACCTCTCTTTATGATGTGCTATGTTAATCCTTAATCCATATCCCCTTCCATCCTTCTTTCTATTGCTTATCCCTACTTAGAGAGATCAAGAGAACATCCATATTACGAGCACTAACAATCTTGTTGATGATTTATGGGTTGAATTCCTTAATCGTAGTGTTGGCTCCCTATACTTTTATTTGATATTTTTAATTATTTTGTTGACAAAGTATTTCCTTCTTCATGCTTCCAACATATCATCCACCCCTTCTTTAAATTGGATATTGCTTTTGATCATAAAAATTATAGAGTTACGACTCAACATCTAGAATGTCTTAGCATTTTTCTCCTAAGATTTTGGATTTGAACATGTATTTCCACACAACAACACATGAGGCTTTTCTTCAGTCTAGTGGTGATAACAACCCAAAGTTGAATTGTGTATGTCACAAAATTTATAGTTTTTTTAGTTCTTTTTAACCGACTATTTATGGCTAGGAAGTTTCAAGTTTATGTAATAAAGGGAGAATGGAAAACCATTAATCATATATTAACTCTTTAAACTATGATTGGGGGGCACAACAATGCTTCTTGTAGGTCTTTTATTACATTGTTAATTTTAGGAGGGCCTTTTAGCTTTTTTCAAAGGAGTTATTATTTTGAAGGTTGCATGAAAACAA
This sequence comes from Pinus albicaulis, assembly GCA_034641835.2. Taxonomy (NCBI): domain Eukaryota; kingdom Viridiplantae; phylum Streptophyta; class Pinopsida; order Pinales; family Pinaceae; genus Pinus; species Pinus albicaulis. The sequence continues at coordinate 611,997,718 of CM076578.1, read as the reverse complement.
GATAAATATAATGATAACTATCACATTGACAAGCCTGAGAGAGATTGAGTTAGAGGAGAAACCAATATTTAGGTGCCCTATTTATTATAATACTAAAGGAAGGTTACATTACCTGTACTAAAACTTAACTACCCTTTTCCTCTATCAAGATCAGTAGAGATACCTTACTTTTTTTAGGAGGGAGGTACAAGGACATATGAGATATGAGGTAGTCCATATAGGGATTGACTCTCATGGTACACCTCACTAGCAGGATCACTTTATATTTTTCATTGATATTATCTATTGGTGGAAAAAAGTGAATAGTAGAGACACACAATAGATCCAACACATATCACTGATACCACACACTTCCTCCCAATCTTTGGCTAGGAAAGTTGCTCCCATAGTTTAGTTGCATGATAACCCCCTTTAAAAGATTAGTCTTTGTTCATCAAGTAATTTACAACAATCATGAGTGTCATGATAACCTTGGGGGATTTTTTGGAATCCATCCTATGGTCACATAGTTAGGTCCTCTTGTCCTTGGACTATTAGGTGGTAGGGCACATAATATAGATCTTACATGGACCTTCCATGGTGGACCTCATGATAAGTATCACTTTCATTTTTTCCCATCCTATTGACCCGTGACAACAACAGACCGAAGACCCATGATACATCCAACACCATATTATTGAAACCACACACCTCGTCTCTTTAGGTAGAAACCCCACCCCCACAAGGCTTTTTAGGATTTTCCATTATTAGGGAATTTCCATAACTTGCCATCCCTCTTTAGGATATTAGTTTTTATTCACCAAGTTCTTCCAACATAGTGTTAGAATAGTCTTAATGGATTGTTTTTTGTTCTCTTATAGGGTCACATAAATAGGTCCTCTTGTACTTACACACTCTCCTTCATACATTGTGACATAGTGTATTTCCTCCCTCCACAAACATCTTCATCTTAGTCCTCTGCTTCCACCTCTATCTTTTGTGCGGTCAATGGTGTTTTCCTTTTTGCTACTCATTATACATCCACTTCCATTGGTGAATAACCCTCTATAACAATATATATGATTTTTTTTTTTTTTTTTACTTAATAAAATAATTTAAATTAATTTTATTTTTAACCATAAAAAATATTCTCTCACTTCTAAAGTTTTTTTGTGAGTTAAACTAATTTTGCATTAGTGCTAAAAATGAAGAATTACAATTCTCTATCTTCTAGTCTACCACTGGGGTAACTAGACCAAAAGTATAAAAATATGTTTGCAATCATGAATATCACATTAAGAGTTTTAAAATACTTAACTAAATATTGAAGTTTATATTTTTCTAGATAGCTAGAATAGAAATTGTTGTAGTATCTATCTACAAGGCTATCATGCTTGTGAATTCTCGTAAGGAGCAAAAGCAATATAAAAATATCACAATAAACCATGAGAAGTGTTCACTTGGGTGGGAGTTGGTGTTAATGTATTATCTTCTTCACTGCTATGGAAGTCCAAGTTGGTAAGTGTTTTGGCTAACATTGAAATTTTGGTGTCCATCTTGTTGACTTGTTGCAGATATTAATGCATGGAATAATTTCCTACCAGGCTTCATTTCTTTCAACCAATATTTTCCCATTGTCGGTCAATTCAATTGTATTGGAATTATGTTACAATTAATTTATAGGTACGGGTTGGTAAACTTGTGAGGTGTAAGCACAATATGTGAATGGTCAAAATTAGATTGGTTGTCACTTATAAGTTAAAACTAGCAACTAAATTTAGGAAGCATGAAACAAAACTCTTAATCTATTCACACAAGCATAAAATGAAATCACTCTTACTTGAATTAGGAATACTTTGGACTAGGCATATGTTGGGATATCTCACACAAATCCAAGTTCTCTATGCAATCATACTCAAAATGTGAAGTGTTCACTCAAATGTTGGGAAAATTATCAAAAGGGTTTTCAATCAAAGAGCTTGACTAACGCACTAGGGCCTTCCTTTCTAGTGGAGGAAAGTTTAAACTCTGGTAGTATTTTAATCAACTTAGGTAATCTAGACCCAATACTATTTATAGAGATGAGAGTGCACTCTGACCTTCCCATCTATGAGAGTGAAGATGAGTGGACACTTATACTCTTCTACTCAGCTCTTTAAATTTCATGTACTTGAATCATCATTCTATTATAGGAAAATAATAAATAAAGTATCGAACTATGGTGTTTGAAAGGTTCAAGGCAAAATGGAAAAGTCCTCGAGAGGTTAAGTCCTTCTTCCCCTAGTAAATTGGTGAATGGCACTCGAAGTGCTTTGATTAATTTGACCAATCAAGTTCACAATTCAAACAACAACTACTCTTATGATAATCAAATCTCGGAAATGATATTGGAATCTTTGATCTATGAGTAGAGATATCACTTCAATGATGTAATGGAATAATGATGCAACTGTTGTGATTTATTACCAAATGTAGTTACGCTAACTATGATAATCAACCCAAGCTATACCCAAGCTAGCCAAACGAATAATATATCTAATTTAATTGAGGCGTATTAATCAAATTTAAAGGTCTTTTCAACATATACTGTGATAACTAATATACCATGATAACTAAGTTCAAAATAAATGACTAGTGACTAGTATCTAACTAGTATTTATAGTAACTACGATATCATTTCAAAATTTTAAAATTATAACTAACCAATGACCCTTAAATCCATTTAAACTTTCAACGAATAAAGTATTGCATTGATACAAGATCAAATAAGTATGGTTGCCATGAAATTTAATATGACTACCATGCAAGTTTGAAAGAATATGACTACTTATGCTAGTTGTCTTATGCTATGTGATGAGTTGTAAAAACTCTATTATGACAACATTAAGAGCTTTGGAAAATGACTATTACATTCCTGAAACAATTAATAAATAATTCTTATATACAATACTTCAAAACTAGTTTTGGAGCTATCTACATTGTGTCCAAAGAGTTAGTTTCACAACCAAATTTGAATTTGACCTTACAAAATGCAATCAATGACCATACACATGGAAAATATGGCAAGAATCAACATAAAACAAGTATTTACCAGCAATGCACAACATTGAACAAGATTGTATTTTCCTGAGTAGTGGGTGTTGAATTTTTGTAGCTTTGGTTAGTCGTCATAATGTACCACTCGTACTTGTAATAGTTACGAAATAAAATTATATAAAGAATGTTCTTCATGCTTGCAAGGAAAAGGTTTTCTATATTTAAGAGAAAAATATCATAAGACTAATCAAAGAGAATTTTTTGAATTTGTATTTTACCTCCACAAAGACCAACTCGACCCTCCAAGTATCAAGTCAACCTATATAAAAGACACGCCACTTCACATGGAAAAATCACTATATATAAAGCCTACTTATTGTCCTCCATAACACATTTCAAATCGCCTATATCTTTGAGACTTATGCAAAGGTCTAAGGCTAAGGATAAGAGGCAGAGTGCAGGTCTAAGGCATAATGCGGGTCTAAGGCATACATATCTTTGTGGAACATCGTAGATATATGGCACCCTCCTGGTGACATCATTCCAACTTGGAGGAAGATATAGAGGACTTGTTTCAGCCCCTTTGGATACCTCATCTATTGTGGCATATGTTGGGAAATCAAGGATATTGTAAATTAAGGTTGATTCTCCTTATTTGGTAATTAATTGTCAGTTTTTTTTCCATTTTATTTATTCTCCATCAAGTAATTATCAAAAACCTAAAATGCATGAAGATCACAATAAAAAAAAGAACATTAAGATATAGGCACTAATACAGGGCAAAACCCCATATTTGGGAAAACCCGAACAATACTCTTGTTATAGAATCATATCAAAGTGAGACATCAAGACCTAATATCAATAAAAATACCTCCACAAGTGCCCCAAGCCAACCCTCCATCCTCTGTCATGATTCATCTTCAATAAGATAACTAATTTGTCACAAGATGCCTTGTCCCACAGTGATCCTTTGTCCTTCTAGTTAGCGTTCCATAATTTTGAGGCTGAAGACATAATCCCAAAGGCCAACATCAAAACAACTTCGGAATCCAAGACCTAGCCTTCATAGATTAGAGAGGGCTCTCTCTATAAGATATAGCTTTTTTTAAATAATTTTTAGGCTAGTTATGATAGTACTTGGGTTTTGAGTTTGTTTTGGATTTTGGAAGATTGATTGTATTCAATTTATTAATATCTATTGGGCAATGGAGTTAAAATATATCTGGATGGTTTCATCAACTTTTCACAGAGTAAACACAGGGCAAGATAGGAATATTTATTGGATCTCTTGGATTTATAAATAGCTTTATGACAAAAATATGAATAGATTCAGCTGAACTAAAGAGAAATTAAGAATTCTTTAGTCTGGCTTTCAGTGGAAAACATAATGATCGTAAAGGCAACTAGAATAAGGTACTCAAAAGTAAATCCTATTCATCATGCTTTCTGCTTTACAATTAGAATTCAGATGTTTACAATGAAAGAGGACAATGAAACAATACTAATCGAAGAAAGAAATCACCAGTATTTAAGCCACAAGAATCCTGTGAATGGTTTGATTATTATTGATGCTCTAGTGCTTTGAAAAAGCTTACAGTACTCCAAAAGATAGTAACAATTATGATCTCAATCAATCGACTACCCCTTAATACTTCCAAAATTGGAGTATTTATACAAAAATTACAATAATACAGTCTCTAACAGACTTGAACTAAAAACTATAACTATTACAAAATTAAAGTTTCAGTGGAATGTGTTGTGCAGAGCAGGTTTTGATATGGTGGGGCAGTTTAGGACGTGGACCACAATTTGTTGATATGCTGGCAGACTAAACTGAGTGTTGTGATGGTAGATCTACTCTATGAATGCCCTGTGCTCTTGCAGCTGCAACATATTCTTCTTTATCGCAACGCCTTTTCCCGACTTGACCTGTAGCGTTTATTTGCTACCGAGTCGTTTCTACTGAGTTAAAACCTTTTTTGTGAATAAAACAGTGTAAAAAACCAATATACCGGACCTGAAATCTTTTAAATTTCAATTCTAAGGTCGCATTGCATCTGGGCACTTCGTAACATTTGCAATTTAAGTTTATGAAGAATGTGATTAGCGATGTGACGCGAAGTGGGACGTGGCGTGGAGGGATGGTGGGACCGGGCCGCAGTGGAGATCGCAGTTTTTAAATTTTAGTTATAAGCGTGAAGGATGTAAACACTAAAAACAACGAAGTGCAAAGCACGGGGGAGGAGGTAAGTGACGTAGCAGGGAAAAAGTGGGACCGCATCGTAGGCGCAAATCAAAACTTTTAAGTTTTATTTATAAGTTGCGGCATTAACATCTAAAATTTGCGAAATGCGGGGAGAGGGACCTACCCGCATTGCACATCACAGAATTTAGCACTTGGAAAATAATGTAAACGCTTAAAACCGCGAAGTGCGATTTGCGCTATTTGGAGGATGATGTGTTAAGGAAAAATGGAGCCCACTGCAATCGGTGGAGTTTATAAATCGGCAAATGTTTTATGTGGTAAGGTAAGTGATATATATTGCAAAATGAGTATGAAGTGGGGGACACATCTACTGAGGTGGGGCCAACCTGCCGCATCGCAAGTTTAAAAAAATAGATTGTGGCGCTTTCAAAGGTAAGTTAAAACATATGCAATGCGATGTACTGCAAATTAGTGATGCGAAAAATTGCAAATTGGCGATCACAGTTTTTAAAGTTTAGTTCCGATGCAAAACATGTAAAATCTGCGAAATGCAATGAGGGCCCCACTTTAATCCCAATCGAGGAATAAGGAAGCGGAGTAAGTGAAAAGCGATGAAAAGGTAAAGGTGGAAGAGTAAAGTGGAAAGGCGGAAAAAAAAGGTAATTTTAATGATTTTCAATGGAAAATGAAATGAAAAAGAAAGCGTGGCGGGGAATGGGTCCCGCTCCATCGTATATTGTATTTCTGAAAGGTTTGTAGGAGACGATAATGTAAAGGATTTTGGGATTTAGGCGATGCAAAAAGGTAAGGTGGTTCCTCGCCAATGAAACATGGTAATGCGGCACAATGGGGTTTTTAGGATGAGTTCCAAAGGTTTTTAAAGAAATTCCTTTGAACACTTTTAACTTATAATGGGCCTCTGAAACCTTGGATAAGCCATTATTCACCAGTTTTGTCCTTTTTGACAAAATTAAAACCTGTAGTTCCCAGCCTTATTACAATTTTTTAATCACATTTAAATTATGTGATTAATTCAATCGAAATATAATTAATTATCTCCTAATGCTACATTTGGACGTGCAAGCATAATTTTTCCTAAAGTTTGAACATTTTATGGAAACAATTTACAATCATGGAATATTATTTACAATAGGAAAGATCTAAGATGAAATAATCAATAACCTTGAGATCCTATAAATTATAGGACCCTAACACTTCTTATAGTTTGTATTTTATAGAATTTGTAGTCCTCCTTTAACTTGTAGATCACAGTCATTAAGGTCCTTCACCACTCACATATCATAGTCATTACAATCCTTCATCAGCTTGTATATAATAGTAATTATAGTACTTTATCATCTCGCATGTCATCACATAAATATTCTTAGTAGCTCGCATATATGCTTAGGAATTCAAATCCTTTTTAGGTCATATGTTACAAAAATTCACATCCCTTTCACATTTCTTTCTACAAAAGAAACTTGCAACTATACCTTCAATATTATCACAAAAATTCCATGAATTTTCCTTTATGAAATGAAGGAGAACAAGTGCCAATATATAGTTGTATGTCTATATGAAGGGTCATATCCTTCGGGCAGGCCGACTTATCCATCTACATGACTGACTTGGCCTTGTGGAGGACTATTCGACTATATTTGTCTTAACAAAAAAATTCTTTCTTTTTCTCTACAATGAGTCCAAATGGACTTTGAATCAACAAATTCTAGAAGCATGAAGAATATTCTTGACTAAAGAAACATTAATAATTTCATTTTTCTTATTTTTACATGAAATACAAGATGATACAAGTACAAATATTATGAAGATCGAACATAGTTACTTTTCCAACACTCCTACTTAACTAGGGAAGTATTCATAATAACTCAATAGGTCTACCCAAGTTGAAATATTCATATAAGAAGAGATCCAAATTGATAAGCATCTATGATGATATTATCATCATAGCCAACATTGTCACACCAACATTGGCACATTACGAAGACCTCGACAAGTACACTCTATCTCTCCACAAGATCAAAGCACAATGTTGGGAGGCATTTAGTGGGACACCACACTGCCTCTCCGAGGTACATAATCCACCGAGAGTACCCTATGTAATTTCTTTTAAAAATATTATATGTAAATATAAATATAATGATTCATTTGTAACAGTAATATTTCATAACATGTAATTAAAAAACACATAAAAACTTATTAAATTTATTAAATAAGCATAAGCAACAAATCAAGTAACAAATCGACTATTGGGGTATTCCTTTCAGGTGCCTTGGCTATCAGAAAATTTTTCCTTTTATTATGGAATTTTTCCTTCATTTCCAAGGTGGGCATTCAAGGAAAGACATGGAGGATACACAAAAAATAAATATCCCTAGGATTTTTCTAGTCTGGGGGGATTTTGCCGACACCCTTCCACAATCTCTAGATAATAAGGGTTTGTCTCATTATGACACCACGATTTCCCCTGTTTCGAGCCCTGATGATGGTTATAAAAAAGATACCAAATGGGTCTCAAAGACCTCCAAATTTTTTCATTATGCTCCCCCATCTAAGAATCGAAACAAATATATGGTATTAAATGACAGAAGGCCCAAAAGAGATCCCTTACTATTGCATATATACATTATGTTTACTCAGAAGAATGATCACTCTCCCCAATCGATGAATGTCGAATTGGAGACCATAGCTAACAATTCATCATTGGGTCTTCAACCACTAACCATAAATAAAAACTCTTTCTGGAAAGAGATCCTTCGATGGATCATGAAAAGGGGAAATTTGACTCTCACACATGGAGAACGAAGGAAACACAGTACAAAAAATTCTCACTATTTGGAGATTTAGAATAAGAACTAAATTCTCACCTTGTTTCCACCTTTTGATCTAGGTCCTTCCAATGAAGCCATTGGGACTTTGGACACTTTTGAATCTTGGGACCTTAGAGCAAATATTCCTGACTCAATCATCTCCTAACGAATATAATGTCTCTGAACACAAGGGGGTTGGGACTTCCCAAACCAAACGAACCCTTTATAATAAGATTCTATCAAAAAATTTAGTCCTTGTCCTTTTGTAGGAAACAATGACTGAGAAGGAAAGAGACCAAGAAATTTTGTGTAAATTGTGCTCCTCTTGGGAAGTTTGTGCCAATAGCACTTCAGGTATATCGGGTGGGCTTGCTGCTAAGTGTAATCCTAAATATTTCCTGCTCAAATCTCTTAGGTCATGTACCAAAATAATTTTGGTTGGATACTACAAAGGCTCTTTTCATCGTATCCACATTCTGAACATTTATGCCCCCTACAATAACCATAAAGAATTATTGGAGAAGGATGATTCTAGTGGGATCCTATATATATACTCTCTGATTGTAGTGAGTGATTTCAATTTCACAATGGATGTTGGTGGATTTTGGGGGGGAAAATAAAAATTGGACCTGTTAGCTGAGTATTTCAACGACCTCTTTACTCAGAAAATGCTCCTGGATGTTTTGTCTTCCATAGTGTGCCTTACATTGAGAAATGAGCTTACTAGGGTCGATGGTATAGCGAAAAGTATTGATATGTTCTTTTTCCACTTCTTCTTGCATCATTAAATAAAGAAGTTACAATCCACTTCCTTCTTTATGGAAATATCTAATCATAATGCGATCCTATCGGAATGGGGCGAAGAGAGGGCCCATGACTCAATACCTTTTAAATCCAACCACACTTAGATGAATGGACAAGATTTCATAACGTTGGTACATAGTTCTTGGATTTCCCTTACCTCACCTAACATCGAAAGTCAGATGAACATGATTAATTTTAAATTAAAAAGGCTAAAACAAGAGGTTTGAGTGTGAGTCTCAAAGCGGAAAAAATAACTTTGGAGTGATTTGTTAGGTACTGATCATGAGATTGAATCTTTCATGGACCCTTTGAAATTTAATATTTCATGGAGCATTCCAAAAGGGTTGTTTTAGAACCTGTTGTAGCATAATTTGACTCAGCTAAAATTCAAGAGAGGTTCTGAGCAATTCAAGGTTGTTGAGGAACAGTTGTTAAAATTTCAAGAAGACCTGCAACATGCTCAAAAGGATAACTACAAGCTCAATGAGGATTCATCATCACATGTTTACTAGAACCAAAATCAGGTGAGCATCAACATTGGAGGTGTAATCTAAGCCAGAGGAGTAGCAAAGAAGAAAAGCGTGCAACAAGGGTAAAGTCGGGCTTATTTGTGTGTAGAACAGTTCAGGAGTTAGGCTGATTGATGCGTTCAGAACATTGAACATAGGTCAGGTTCAAGTCGTGCAAATATACGTGCAGGAAAGTGTTTGGAGGCTTAATCGCAATCGCATGTAGAAGGCATGATTGCATATCGCAAATCACAATTGCAAAGCTCAAGAGGAATAGAACAATGTTATGAATGCCGAAATGTGAAGTGCGACAAGGGCCGGATGTGATGCAGCTTAGAACTATGATTTAATATATTCCAATTGTAAATCACACATTGCAGGCTAAGGAGGAATGACACTCATGAATATGTTATGAATGTCGAAATGTGACAAGGTTTTATATCGTCGATTGCAATTTTTGATTGGCCCCACCTCCACTTGCCATGTCATCCCCACCGTTATCGCACATCACAAGCTCATGAGGAAAGGCGCTCATGAATATGTTATGAATGTCGAAATGTGAAATGTGATAACGAAGTGGACGTGATGGAAGTTATCAATAAATTCTAAAGGTTTTTAAGTCCGAGTACATGCGTTTTTTCTTTGTAAAAATCACATTGGAGGGAAAAAGCGAATTATAACGTAGAACATTGGAATGCTGAAATGCAACAGAGAAGCGGAAGTGATACAGTTTTTCAAAGGTAATGGAATATCTTTTAAAGTCTAGTCTTACGACAATTACAAAGGAAAGTCTAAACGCGGGGCAGACTTGGGTAAGAAAAGACCCGACGCTACGTGCAGAACAATGATATGCGTTTGCAGCAGTTTATCAACCAAAGACTAAACACTACGGGCACGAGCGGAAGAGGCAGAGTCGGGTAGTAGATGACATCATGATAGTGTTCAAAATGAAAAAGCATGGACAAAGTTAGGTGGAGATGTGTTTATGCAGGCTGTTAAGATATCATAGCAGAAACGGAAGGAGACACATCAATAATAAAATAGATTCAGCAAAAGGATTACATTTCAAGTTTTATTTTGTTTTCTTTGTTAAGATCGAAGCTACAATGATGTCCTCGATTGCAATGTAATAAGTAGTTTAACAGTTTAGGTAGTCTAGGAGTTTCAAGAAGGTCTAGTAGTTACAAACTGCTTTTGTTTGTATTTAAGGAAGAGAGAAAGAGAGAGGAAGGGTTCCGAGTTCTGGGCCTCTTGGAGACTACATTTTGTACTTCTTTTTTTTTATGGTTGAATGAAAGAAGAAGAAATTTTCCCACAATGTTGATGATGATTCGTGTTTCTTTTGTCATTTTATGTTGTTTCTTCCTTAAATGAAGTGAAGTAAAGAAGCAGACGGTCTCCGATTTACGTTTGCAAGTAATAGTTAAAAAGCCTTAATAAGCACTCCTTCACTCCATCTCCTATCCCTTCACAAACTCTCTCTGGAACTTAAAAATAATAGATTCTGTGTTTACATTATATTATTTTGTGTTTCCTCTCTCTCCATGAATTCTCTCTGAAACTTAAAATTTATATATTCCATGTTTACAACATATTATTTTGAGTTTCCTCTCTCTCCTTGAATTCTCTCTGAAACTTAAAAGGAATAGATTTTGTGATTACAACATATTACTTTGATTTTCCTCTACAGTTCTTCTTTTCCATTCAGACATGAGTAGTCAATGGCATTGTGAAATATTTTATTATTCCATATCATGAAGGGTTTTAGAAAACTAGTTTCCAGATGGATAGAACAAAGACGTCATGATAAAATTATTTCTGTGACACACTTTTAAAATGTCTTAAGCACTGATTCCTTTCACAACTGAGGGATTGCCTCTTAAGATATAACATTTTTTGGCATCGAGGGACAAAGGCACGAAGTAATTTTTCCCTGGGTATTGAGATCTAGTATTTCTTTATGGTGAACAAGATTTACATATAAAATTTGGTTGTTTATTATTCACCTGGCGACTCCACTGATGAAGATTTCATTAGATAAGGAATTTTGCTGGCAAGAAAATGAGTAATCATCGTGGAAAAAATGGGTATCAGAGTTTGAATCTGTTAAAGGAAGTTTTATTTTTCACTATTAGTTCAGTGGTCTATTTTCCCTTGCATATCAAGAAGATAGTTTCTTGCTTTATATTCTTAGAAGATTATAAGGCCCAAAAAGTACATTCTTTATTGGATAAAAACAATTTTTCTTCTCCTTGTATTATTGATCTTGACACAACTTTATCTCCTAAATATGAGAGGAGAGATGACAATTGCATTACAATTCCTGAAGATAATCAGTCACAGTCCGAGTATAAAGGTGACGATTCATCATCTTTGGGTGATAATATTTTGTCTCACAAGCAATCGACTTTTTTTCAACTCAAAAACAAATAAATTTTTAAACCCCTGAAGCTGCCCACAATTTTCCATCAGTATCCTTCAAAAGGATTCGAATTTTTGCCAAGTTTCTCTAGAGAGGAGGAGGATATTTCAGCTGAACAACATATCTTGGGATTTGAGTACTTTCTCGACAAATTTCAAATTATTTATGAATATGTGGCTTTAAGGATGTTTTTTCATTCATTAAAGTAGGTTGCTCGGCAATGGTTCCAATGTTTGGAAGCAAATTCAATTAGTTGATGGCAAGGTTTTCAAGATATACTCCTTAGATATTGGGACGAGCATAAGCCATATGAAAAGCACCTTTTGGAATTATATTATATCCAGAGGGAGAGAAATGAATCAATCGTTGAGTTTAATATGAGGTTTCAAATGATTTATTTCAGCATGCCAAAAGAAATTCGACCTCCTGAAGCTGCAGCTTATATGGTTTACTATTTGAGGGCTCTTTCTATTGTCTTGGATTTTTATCTCAAGGAGAGAAAGCCTTGCACTCTGGAGTTGATGTTTCTTTATTCATAGGAAATTGAAGATAATGTGTGGGCTTGTAGAAATTTTTCCTGTCATGTTGAAAGAACAGGTTTTGTTGAAGACAAGAGGGCCTGTCAAGAAAACAATGGGATTGCTTTATAAGAGAATGAAAATTCAGAGATGAACAAGGATTTTCAAAAGGTGACAGAGGATTCCTGTATTGCTGAAACACAAGAATTTAAGCATTCTGAAGATTCTGGTCAAAAATTTATTGCAACAACTGAACTACATGTTGAATGGAAGATCATTACAATTTTCATAATTTTAATGATTTTGTGGATAGAGGAGAAACTAGTGAAGCTCCTCAGGTGTGTTTGTAGAATGGGGAAGATTTTTGTCAAGAATTGGCATTATACGAAGAAACAACATTATGAGGAACAAACCGTAGATTTCTCTTTTCGGCCTACATGGTTGTCAGCAAGAAAACAATAATCAATATTCTCACATACAACCTCAAATTGAGGAGTCAAATAGTGAAGGAAGCTGCCCTGCTCAAAGAAGTGTACATCAGCAATATGTTCAAGAAAAGGAGGCAGCAAAAAATTGGTCTCATCGGTTCTATGATATAGTATTTGACTATACAAAAACTTTCTTTTGTCAGCAACACACATTTATGCAAAGGTATGTGCAAAGCTTTGTATGTAGAAAACTTTCATGGTACCTCCCTATTGTGATCTTCAAATTTCAATAGTATAGAGGCATTAGTCTAACATGCAGACGTTGGATTGGTGCCATTGGAAGGTTGAATTCACCTGATTAAGTTCAGACATGAATACATATATAGGATTTGTGCATAAATAAGCTCAGAAGTTGAGCATTTTTAGTTGTGGTATTTCTAGTTCGGTATTTTCAGTTTCAGAATAAAAGAAGAAGTCCAAAGTATAGCAAGTTTCAGGAGGATTTCATACTGGATCAACTCCCATTTGGGACTAATTCCCTGCCCAATAAAGGCTACTGATCTACAAGTTCTCTTTGACTCCATGCCCAATAAAGGCTACTGATCTACAAGTTCTTAGCACTTTGCTACCAAACCATTGTCCCCAATTGGAGCCAGATCTTGTAGCATAATTTGACTCAGCTAAAAGTCAAGAAAGGTTCTGATTAATTCAAGGTTGTTGAGGAACAATTGTTAAAATTTCAAGAATACTTGCAACACGATCAAAATGATAACCACAAGCTTAACGAGGATTCATCATCACATGTGCACTGGAACCAAAATTAGGGAAGCAACAACATTGGAGGTGTAACATAAGCCAGAGGAGCAACAAAGAAGAAAAGTGTGCAACAAGGGTCAAGTCGGGCTTATTCGCATGCAAAACACTTCAGGATTCGGTTTGATTGATGCATTCAGAACATTGCACATAGGTTAGGGATGAGTCATGAAAATATACGTACAGAACAGTGTTCGGAGGCTTAATCACAATCGCATGTAGAAGGCCTAATCGCATATCTCAAATCGCAATCGCAAAGCTAAAAAGGAATAGAACAATGTTATGAATGCTGAAATGCGAAGTGCGACAAGGGCCGGACACGACGCAGCTCAAAACTATGATTTAATATATTCCAATCGCAAATCACACATCGAAATCTCAGGAGGAATGACACTCATGAATATGTTATGAATGCCGAAATGTGAAATGCGACAAGGTTGTATATCGCCATTTGCGATTTGTGATTGGCCCCACCTCCACTTTCCACATCATCCCTACCGTTATCGCACATCACACATCGCAAGCTCAGGAGGAATGCCGCTCATGAATATGGTATGAATGCCAAAATGCGAAATGCGATAATGAAGTAGACGCGATGGAAGTTATCGCTAATGTCTAAAGGTTTTTAAGTCTGGGTACATGGGTTTTTCCTTTGTAAAAATTGCATCGGAGGGCAAATGCGGATTATAACGTAGAACGTTGGAATGTTGAAATGTGACAGAGAAGTGGACGCGATACAATTTTTCAAATGTAATGGGATATATTTTAAAGTCCAGTCTTACGAAAGTTACAAAGGAAATTCTGAACGCAAAGCAGACTCAGGTAAGAAAAGACTCGACGCTACGTGCAGGACAACGGTATGCGTTTGCGGAAGTTTATTAATCAAAGACTAGATGCCGCGGGCACGAGCGGAAGAGGCAAAGTCATGTAGTAGGTGACATGATGATAGTGTTCAAAACACAAAAGCATGGGCAGAGTCAAGTGGAGATGTGTTTGTATAGACTGTTAGGATATCACAACAGAAACAAAAGGAGACACATCAACAACAAATCATATTCAACAAAAAGATTATATTTCAAGTTTTATTTTGTTTTCTTTGTTAAGATCGAAGCTACAATGATGTCCTCGATTGCAATGTAATAAGTAGTTTAACATTTTAGGCAGTCTAGGAGTTTCAATAAGTTCGAGCAGTTAAAAATTGATTTTTTTTTGTATTTAAGGAAGAGAGAAAGAGAGAGGAAGGGTTCCAAGTTCTGCCTCTTGGAGAATACATTTTGTACTTCTTTTTTCTGATGGGTGAATGAAAGAAGTGGCAAGTTTCCTGCAACTGTTGATGATGATTCATATTTCTTGTGTCATTTTATGTTGTTACTTCCTTGAATGAAGTGAAGTAAAAAGGTAGCTCATCTCCAATTTACGTTTGCAAGTAAGAGTAAAATAGCCTTAATAAGCGCTCCTTCATTCCATCTCCTCTCCCTTCACAAACTCTCTCTGGAACTTAAAAGTAATAGATTATATATTTACAACATATTATTTTGAGTTTCCTCTCTCTCCATGAATTCTCTCTGAAACTTAAAAGTAATAGATTAGGTGTTTACAACATATTATTTTGAGTTTCCTCTCTCTCCATGAATTATCTCTGAAACTTAAAAGGAATAGATTATGTGATTACTGCATATTATTTTGATTTTCCTCTATAGTTCTTCTTTTCCATTCAGACATTAGCAGTCAATGGAATTGTGAAATCTTTTATTATTCCATATCATTACAGGTTTTAGAAAACTAGTTTCCAGAGGGATAGAACAAAGACCTCATGATAAAATTATTTCTATGACACACTTTTAAAATGTATGAAGCATTGACTCCTTTCACAACCGAGGGATTGTCTCTTAAGATACAACATAACTCATGCAAAGAAAAATAAAGATCGTGAAGCATCGAGAAGAAGAGTAGAGGCTTAAAAGCAAGTTGACATGGATCAAAAGAGGTGACCGAAACACTGGATTTTTTCATAGGGCATCTACAAAAAGAAAGAGCACCAACTCTATTTGGGCAATCAAAGATGTATATGGTAGAATTTTTTTATAGTCTAAAGATATTAAAAAATATGTAGATTGATATTTTCGTAAGAAATTCCAGGGATCAAAGGTGGACTAAGTTGAAGAGAAAATGGAGCTGGTTAATGTTTTTTTGCGTATGGTGAAATATGAAGATATTATTCCAATTGACAAGCCAAATTCGGAGGAAGATCCATTACATACTTTGAAGGAGATGGTGAAGGACAAGAGTCTCGGGCCCGTCCGATGGCCAATAGAGATGTTTCTCTTCTTCTTTGTTCTTATGGGTTCAAAATTGTTGCTTATGGTGGAAGAATCTCAGTTCTCTAATCATATATCAGGTGAAACAATGCTACTTTCCTTACTCTTATTCCAAAAAATTCAAGCTCTCTTAATTATTCTGATTATAGGCCAATATGTTTATGTAACTCTATTTATAAATTTATTTCTAAGCTCTTAGCCAACAAAGTTAAGAAGATACTTTCACAACACATCACCCCAGAACAATTCTGCCTCTTATCTGATAGAACAATCCAAGATGTAGTAGAAATCACCCAAGAGTGCATACACACAATTAAATCCAAGAATTTGAAAGCATGTCTTATGAAAATTGATCTCACTAGAGCCTATGGCAAGATAGACCGATATTTTCTCAAAATGATCCTCCAGAAATTGGATTTTTAGTAGACATATTAAATGGATAATGGCTTGTGTATCTTAACCATATTTGGTCATATTAATAAATGAAGAGGCTACAAATTTCTTCAGAATAGTGAAGGGGCTTAGGCAAGGATGTGCTCTTTCCCCTCTCCTCTTCATCTTGGTCATCAATGCATTTAGCAGGGGTATTAGAGTAGAGAATGAGGCAGGTGCAATTGTCAAAGGTAAGGTCTGAAGGAATACTTCTGTAACTCACCTCATGTTTGTTGACGACGTCATTTGTTCTGGAGAATGTAATATTTCTGAATGATATTCCTTCTTCAAAGTGTTTACAAATTTTAGTGAATCCTCTAGACTAATCATCAACAAAGGAAAATCAAAGGTAATTTCTGATGATGAGGGTTATGAGTTAATTAAGCAGATAAATTCATACTTTGGGATTAAATCTTGGATGATGTCAAGAGGTTTTAAATATTTTGGGTTCTTTTTAAAACCTACTAAATACGATAACCAGGATTGGACCTAGCTCACTAAAAAAATTGAAAGAAAGTTAAATTGTTGGGATCAAAAATGGCTTTCTCATGGTGGAAGGGTTACTCTAGTTAAGGTTGTGCTACAAGGAATAATTGTATATTGGATGCATCTTTTCTACCTTCCTCAAGCCATCGTTCAAATAATTTATGCAATCATTAGTAAATTTCTATGGTCAGGTGTGGGTGACTGTAAAATATCCACCTCATTCATATTGAATCAATTACTAAGCCATTCAGATGGGTGGGCGAGGTAATTTGGGACTCCATACATTTAAATATTTCTCTACTATCCAAGAATTTCTGGTTTATTTTCAATTAGAATGACATCTGGAAGGAAATAATTTCTGGAAAATATCTACAACATTCAAATTTGGAGGACTCAGTCATTGTTAGTGCCCCCTCTAATAGCAAAGTTTCCCAAATCTCACGCAACTTGATTTTTTCTAAACCATGGATAGGTAGAAATTTACGTTGGTAGGTTAGCATTGGTGTGAATGTTATTACTAGCTTGGATGAAATTAAAGGATTGCATGGCAATCATACCATTCCAACAGACGTTATTCATTCACTCAACATGTTGGGTTTCAGTACCCTCACTAGTCTCAATGTTGGTATACCCTCTCTTTTTTCTCCATCTATTTGGCCACACTCATAGGTGATGGGCCTTTCAAAGGAATTTGAGATTGAATGGGAACACTACATAAACCTTCTATGTGAGGCTGGTATCTCCCTATCACATAAATAAGATAGGCTTGTGTGGGGTGGGAAAATTGTTGCAAGTAACATCTTTTAAAAAGAAGTATATTATCATATATATATGAGTAATTAACCTAGCCACTTTGAAGATTGGACTACCCTCATGCGGAAGTGTTATGTGCCACTTAAACTCAAATGCTTCACAATCGTATTTTAAATTGGTAGAATCTGGCGAAGAGGGGACTTCAAGGTCCTAAGATATGTCCACTTTCTAGATTGGATTTTGAAGACTGTGACCACTTGTTTTTGAATTGTCCCTTTGTGGTTTCAATTCAGAACAAATTCTCCAATTTAATTAATGTAAATGTACATATGGATCAATATTTAATCTTTTCCACACCTCGTTTCATGGGTCACCAAATAGAAGGATTATAGGGTTGTTTTGTTGTATACACTTTGGGGTATCTGGTGCTCTCATAATGGATGAATTTGTTAGAATAAACCCTCGAATGTGTTGGGATCCAACCTTAATATTGTTACATATATCCAAGGGATTGGTCCTTGAAATCCCCCATCCTGCCAACGGTTTTCTTCATTTGTTGATTTGGAAAGTTTTTTTCCCATTAGATACTTTGATGAGGCTACGTCTGCAGGTTAGTGTGGATTCAGTGTTATTATTAAGCTAAGCCCTACCCAAACCTTTCATTTCTTTTGGTATGGCAAGTTTGGTTCCAACTATAGGGCAGAAATGGTGGCACTTTGGGGGGTGCTCCATTGTGCAAGTTGGTTAGCTACTGCGAAGTTTTTTGTTGGGGATTAAAAAAATATCATATATTGGATCCAGGGGAGAAAATATATTGAATTACCTTCTCTACACGGTTGGATGGATAAAAATAAGTCCCTACTTCCCTCTTTTATTGTGATCTCCTTCCAACATGTTTATCATGAGCAAAAATCAGAGGCATATGCCTTCTCCAAGCGTGGAATTTCCCTTATCCCGGGGCTATTTCACTTTGAACATTTGGTGGATGGTTCCGTGTGTGGGGAAGGAGATTTTGAGTTTTGATTGCATCCTTCCAAATTTATCTATTTTATCCTTTTTATTCTTTTAATTTCATGTCAACTCTCTAGTAAGGCTGGATTTTTTCTTTCTAGTTGGTTTTTTTCATTTTTTTTCTTTGGGAAATGTTTCATTGGATAATGTTTTTTGTTGCACCTTGTATATTGTTTCTCCGAAGCTCCATGATTCTATGTTCCCTCGATGCCTTTACTTTTAATAGATATATTTTTTTGTAAAGGAGGAGAATGAGTTTAGGCTCACTGATCACAGAAAAATGAGTATGTAACTCCTCTTTAATGTATTTAATGAAGGATGTATGTTGTTTTATTTTGAAAAAAAACATATAATTGGAGTTAGGTGGGATTCTATCTTGTAGCTTAAGATTCTTTTTCCTTTTGGCTTCATGGCTCAAGTCTCCTTCGACGATTTTTTCTCTGATTTTGACTCACGTTGTCCCTAACATGGTTCGTGTGATGTTTCTCTAGTGACGGGTGGTGCGACTTTGGGTTGTGTGTTTTTTGAGGGCTTAAACATATTATTGGAACTCATTAAATGTTGTTGGGAATTGAGTTGGTGGATCTTGGACCTAAGAGTCTATGTTCGACAATCACATTTCCCATGGATGAAGAATTTTTTCAGATGATCTGACCTCCGTTGGATGTAATATTGAGTCCTCTTCCCATTATTTTCCTCTGAATTCTACCCCTCACATCAATGGTAAACACCATCTTATCTCCCCACCTTTTCGATTTATGCCATCACATTATAATGAAGTTGAGCCCAGTTTGAATCCTTCATGATTTTTTGTGTGTAAAAAGACTCTAAAAACCCATAAGGTGGCGACCCTTTTAGTGGGAGAAGATATTGGTTTTCAGGAGGTTTCGATGCCAATTGAACATGTTATCATGAGTAGATTAATTATCCCGTAGTATATTTCGAATCGGGTAAAGGATAATTGGGAGCTTATGATTAGCTCAACACTGGTTATTTGTATCCTCATTCGAGGGTGGTTCTATGTTATATTTTCCTCTAATAACGAGTTGTTGAAGATGATGAGCCATGACTAGAATTGGGGTAAATTAGGGATTTTTGCTACAAAGATGGAATACAAATTTTGACCTCATTAGAGAGTTGCAAGCTCTATAGAATATTTGGGACATTCTTCCTAGTTTACCTCTTATTTTATTGATAAAAGAGGTGCTAAAATCCTTTGGAAATCAACTAGGTTGGTTTATCTACATGGAGGATCATTGTTTGTCGAAATTTTATAGGTGTTGTGCGTGGATACAAATAGAGGCCGCACATTTGTGAATGATTGGTCAAAGAAGTTGAGTTGTGTTTTAAGGGTTTCAAATGGCTTAAGATAATCGACTATTGGAGGGTTCCCTTTAGATATCATGCATGCATATGTGCCATCCACCTTGATGATGAATGTGAGCATAATGTCCATGGAATAAAGCCTGTGAAAAATATTTGTGTCCATAAAAAAGTAGGTCGAATAGTGGAATCTTCTCAAAGTCCTAGTGCCATGTCCTATCATCCTTGGCCGTAAGATGAAGTACACCATGTAGAGCAAAAGAAAACATGTATGATTTTAGGATCCACTCTTGTTCATAATGTTTCTTCCATGTCCTTGCAGAATTTTTTTCGATAGTTTCAGCTTCCCCTTTGGTTCCTTGTGTTTCCCTATGTCCAAAATCCCAATTCACATAAAATTGTCCAAGAGCATGTTCCACCATTGGTGACCCCTTCTCTTTGTCCACTATAATCCCTTATTCAAAATTTTTGCCTTCAAAATTAGTGCCCCCTTATTCCTTATAGGGTGATCATACATATGTTTCCCAGAGGATGTCGAAGATTCCATGCATGGAAAATTATGACCTTTCGATCCCATCTTGAGACGTCCTCAGAAGAAGTCCCTTGTGGATTTTTGAATGAAGACTCTCCCATCGCCATCCATGTAGGAATGAAATCATTTTTATCCAAAGTTAAGGAAGACATCAAACTAGGTAGGCATACTACAAATATTGGTGTTGTTGGAGTAAATAAAGTCCATGCAGGGACTTCTCCATGAACATCAAGGGTTTTGGGAGCGCCCCTAAAAAAACCGCCCTAAAAAATCTTCTGAAACAAATTAATCAATATATAACACTCTTTCAGGAGACTATGACCTTGGGCTCCAAATATCGTGAGATTGTGGAACCTTGCTTGAAGGGTTAGTCCATTGGTACTCTGAACGCATATGGCTTGTCTAGCAGATTATTATTGACATGGCACCTCTCTATTAGATTTGTATATTCCTCACCATCTAATAATGTTATCTCTGTCGATTTAGAACTTAAATAATTTAGTGCAATCCAAAAAATTATCAATATTTACAGGCCTTAATTTGATCGAAAATATTTTTGGGATGTTCTTTTATCCTCAGGTCTTTTTTTTTCCTTGTCCATCATCCTGGGTGACGACCTCGGTTTCACCACTTCTAATAGAGAAGTTTGGGGTCCTTCCCCATAGGATAATCGTGTGGAGGATTATTTTTGCCACTTTTTTGACACAATGAAATTGGTCGATATGGTCCTTGTTAAATTGACCCTGATGTAGAGAAATATGAGGATGGGTGCAGATGTTGTTTAAAAAATACTTGATTGTTTTTCATATTTGAATCGATTTTGTCAAATAACATGATTTGTAACTTGTAATTCCTTGGTTGAAATGGGTGTTATCTCAGATTACTGCCCATTGGGATCAATCAAATTAGGGTTAATTCCATGAGGCTTTGGTTTTATACATTTTGGCGGATCAAGGTTAAGCCCATTGAGCTATGGTGAGAGAGAGAGAGAGTTAATCCCATTGGGTTGTGGTATGAGAGAGAGAGATACCTATGACATTGTTCATTTCAGGTGTTCAGAGAGAGAGAGAGAGAGAGAGATACCTATGACTTGGTTGGTTGCAAGTGTTTAGCATTAATCCCACGAGGCTTTGATTACACACACACACACGTGACTTGTTGCAAAAAATTTAGGGTTCATTCTCGCGGTCCTTTTGTTTTGTATTTATATATACAAAAATACATTATGCTCATTGCTTATCACAACTTGTTGTATAACACAATTGGCGTTTGGTGCTTGGTCAGTTGAGCATGGATATGCTTCATTTAACTCTCATTGCATATGAGTTGAGGACAAAACCTGAAAAGTCAATAATCAAAGAAGAAGCGTTTAAAGCAACCAAGAAAGGAAGCAAGCATGAGAATTAAGGAGAGTTCAATCATGAATTGGATGAAGAAGTATCCAAGTTTGTCAAAAATCTAAAGAAGGGAACTTGAAAGTTTAAAGATAAGATTCTTTTTAAATGTTTTGAATGTGGAAGAATAGGACATTATGCTTCTAAATGTCCTGATGAAAACATGAATGATAGCGATAATGAAGTGAAATTCAAGTCTTAGGATCATAATAAAATACCAAATACCAAAAAGAAAATCTTGCACTCAAAGGAAGAGACCGATTACGAAAGAAATGAGAGCATGATTGATGGTGAAAGAGGAGAAATATTGTTCATGGCTAAAGAATAAAATATTGAAGCAGAAGTAGATTATGAAGGGTAACTCAATTGAATTGAAATAAATAAAATATCTAAGGAATATGGTGGATCATCTATAACAACAATTGCAAGACAAAGATCGAAATGTAGACTCTATTGTCTCTCTCAAAGTTGAACTAGAAGAAGCCAAAATGATAAAGGAGTTTTTGTTAGAACAACTGGAAAAAAAAAAAGGAGGAAGAAATTTGTGAAAATATGGAAGAAGATGTTATACCTTTGAAAGGAGAATTAGATCAGCTCAATCACAACTTAATACTCATTAAAGGGTCTAAGTCATTAGGTTATATCCTCAACATCCAAATATCTCCTCTCATCAAAATAGGTATTGGTTATTGGGAAGTTCTTGAGACATCCAAGGATGAAGATATCTCAAGGACATCAAATGGAGAACAACCTACAAATCATGTGCATGCATCCATTGGATCCAGTAGCAACATAATTGAAGATTCCAAGTGATAAATCATCCCATGCATGTTCAGTTCAACATTTCAGATGACACCCAGAAAGGTACCAAGAACCAACAAGACACATCTAGCCCAAGTAAGGAAAGAAACCTCGATGAAAGTATAAGGCCCACCATGACAAAAAACCTTATAAAGGGACCTACAAGCAACATTGAATCAAGATTCAAAGATCAGTAAAGAGATGAATATATCCAAAAAAACAACTTCAAAAGATATGTTTCACTAAGATAACTTCATGCAACTGGGTATCTAAATATGTTAATTGGTCATTGCTTCTCATGCACTAAATTTGGACATAGAGCATTGTAGAGCCTATGCCATAAACAATTATACCAAGCATAGAGGAAACTATCAAACTTCTAGGAACAAATATATGGGAAATCAAATAAGAAGTTATAATAACTGGTCATATGAGTCATTCTTGCTAGTATTCAAACCCAACATAAAATGTCATAGATGTCATCATTTTGAAGTGGTTCAAGAGAGAAAGGATCCCTTCTAACTCAAGAATGAACAACAAGGCATGGAAAACAAAACAGGAAGAACTAAGGTTAGATATGGAATATAAATTTTTGGAATGAAACTTTAAGAAGCAAGATTATGCAAAATAAATGCACGATGACCGTGCATAGGGAAGAAATCACTAAAGGAAGAAATTGAATAGTCCAGGAAAGTTGAGCAATTCATGAGTGTATATTGGGACTCTTGTAGTAGATAAAAAGATTTATGCAAGTGATATTGCAAATACAATATCTAGAGATAACTTCAAAAGAATATGACATCCTTTAACAAGAGGAATATGTAGATAGTAGGAAGACTTCACAAGAAGAGAGTCTATTGACAGAAGGAGAGTCTTTCATGACAGGGAGCATATTCTCAGGGTGGAGATTTCATTCAAAAATAGATTATGTCATTGGGAAGATACTAGAACAATTATGTGGCATTGATAAGTAGAACAATTAAGTAGTCAGCTGTAAGTATCCATCATCAACATGTTCCTTTTCCATTGATGTTAAAGGGGAGAGAAAGCGTATATTGAAGTAGCAGGAGGAGTTTGGAAGAAATAAAACATTGAAGGAAAGAGAATAGATACTGGGAGAGAAAGCAAGAACAAGCAAGGGGAGCTGCTAGCAGCTTGACAGGGTGAATCACCAACAACATGACAGGGGGAGATGAGGAAAGCAAGAACAAGCAATGAGAGTTCCCAGCAACTTTATAGGGTGAATCACCAACAACATGATAGGGGGAGACCAGTCCATTGCCATCAATGACCATTAATGTATAGTGGTATTGCCATCATTGAAAAAGGGGGGAAATTTTTTGGCACAATATTGTCATTCGTGACAACTTGCATCATTGATGTAAAAGGGTAAGTCAAACGAATCAATGGTATCATTGATGTCAAATAGTAAGTCAAATGAAGCATTATGATAATCTGATGTCTTGACAAGATCACAATAATGGATAACACTATGGATCAAATTTTATTGAAGCTATGATATTCAAATGAGTTGATGCATGGCATGGTTGGATAGTCCTTTGTAGGACCTTTCCAATGGTATATCACACTTGGTAAAACTCTTCCCAAATGAGAAGATATGTCAATTTGAAGCTTGTAGTAGTAAAAAGGGGAAAAACACCAAATTTACTAATAAAAAATGTAGTGACCTTCTTATGAAAACCAAAATTTTACTTTTTATTATTATTTATTTATTTTCTATTTTTTTATACAATTCAAATTAGCAATCAAGTTCCCATACTACTTAAAATTTACGTCACTATTGAAAACACATGAATTGGGATTGCATACATTAATATCCATAAATTTCATTTCAACCATCATGATATTCATATTTACATTTTGGTCATTATAAATACATGAATAATCATATAACAAAAATTATGAATACATGAAGTACCGTTCACCTAGGATGAATTGTCGTTCCTCGGTCTTGCTGCTTCTTGCGCTCCCTTACTACCGTTCATGTCCATATGTAAAGGGTAATGTGTCCCAACCGAACATGGGTGACCCACCGATTGACCTCCTAGCCTACTCCTTGGGTACTCTTCTTCCTCGTGGGCCCTTGAGGTACAATGGGGTTGTACAATAGAGGAAAAGAAAAATTTGATAGAGAAGAGCACTTTTTTTGAATTGGTGACCTATCATACGGAGTGCCTTAATAGTCCACCTTTTCACAAAAAATCCAAAGCCCCTTAGGCGATAGAGAAGATAACTCTTAGCTCAAGATTCCTGAATCTAATATACTCCACCTCGCCAAGCTAACTATAGTTTGTAGTGACTCACAATAGCATTCTCTCATCCATCCGACAATAGGGAAAAAAAGAAAGGTCCCTCTCCCATAGTTTGCCCCTTCTTTTATAGGAGGCCTCATAGCTGATAAATGGTACTTCATGCATAACTAATTATTTCTATTAACCCAAAGGTCTGATTATTCACCCACCCATGTGTCACCCTGTCACCAAGAATCTCCAAAATTATTTACTTAAATTTTAATTACAAAATAATATTTTTCCTCACCCCAACATGATTCCCTATTTCTTCTCCTAGATGTTTCTTTATCTGCCTTTTATACTCCTAAATTTGCGTTTATTACTAAAATCAACGAACAAGTCTTAGATTTGGTCCCCCCAGCTACCTCCTAATTTAATTCAATTTTCCTCTTAGATGGAGATTCTTGTGTTGGTTGTTGCCACACAGAGGTTCTCTAAAGTTTCTCTACTTTAATTTATTAATATTTATTTTTATTCACCACCCTCTTTTCTTAATTAGTTTAAAATACATTAGTATCAATCTTTCTAATTCACTATATGTCCTTCTTTTCTCTTTTCCACTTATGCACATTGTCTACCTAATATTTTCCAAATGTGGAAAGGGTAGAGTTTTCAAGTGATCCAATTTTTTTAATTTCTTCCTATTATCCCTTTACCCCAAGTTTTATTCTTGATTAGATAACTTGGTTTTAAAACTTCATTTACCACATTATGTGAATTAGTATGATCATCATATAGTAATTATATTCAGTAGTTTCTTCATGATGACTAGTGTGCCAAGTTGGTCATGCCCTTCAAGAACTCCCCTTTGAAGTTCCAAGGGTGACACGTCGCTTGCCCTTCAAGCATCCAGTGAATATGAGGGGAAAAAATAGGTGTGACTATGGGAAACACTACCCTCTCCTATGTCACCCTCTATAGTGAGGCTAATGGTGATGGGGATCAAGGAATTCGCCTAGATGTGCACCCCCTAATAAAATCCTCATGAATGACCTAATTTAGGACCTGTCCCCATGACATCGTGATCTTCAAGGCGAAGGTATCCCAACCCTTCCAGGTCAAGTCACGACAGGAGTGTTAGCAAGTGAGATCATGGACATTGTTCCTCCCTTCCCATGAAGTTCCATCTATCTGTACAACTCCATCATCCACGTGTGAGTCATTCGACCAAGAAACTAACCTATGCTTGCAGCCACTAACATGTCATTATAATTTATAGCAAAATTTCAAACTAAACTTTAAAATTTCATAGACAAAGTATTCAATTCCATCAAACCAGAGGTTATGAGTCATCACATGTTAGTGCATCTGGTGGTCTCTTTCCACACTCGATAATCATCAGTAATAATGTTCACATTGTTAATCATTGAAATATTAAAACATGTTCAATAATCAACATGACATAATCATCAACATCTTGTCAACCAAGAGGAAGAGCTAATGTAAACTTGAAGCATAATTAATCCATCGCATGATTTAGACATAGCCATAAACACATCCATCACTACTATTATCATCATAACTTGAAACTTAAAAATAAGTTATTATCACATCCACAAATAGTAAAAGTAAAAAATCTGGATCCTCGACTTGAGGTCTTCAAAGAATAATGTATAAGCCGTAAGGCCATATCAAGGCTAAAGTCATATATGGATTAGTCAACTAGAGCGAGGTACTGTAAAAAACACCAAACTATTAAATGTTGTGCATCTTTGAATAATATCCATCACCTTGATGGGAATCAATGGTGAATGACGTGTAAACTAGTGAACGATTTAACCAAGTTAACAATTGAACATCTCTAGATAGATATCACCATTGAGGATCACATGAGAAATGGGTTAAACTTTAAGGTGTGCAAAATTTAATGAGATTGTGCCATCCACCTTGGTCCAATGTAGCATTGACACATGGTAGTTGTTAGTTAACCCCCCTTGTTTGGATGTTACATGGAACCCCCCAGCCAAGGTGATTGTGATGTGGCACCCTTGACGTGGATGTTGAGATGGTAAATCTAGATTGGAAAGATGGCTTGTAGTGACACATGGTGGCTCTAGACTAGATCAAAGATGATGATGTGGCAGGAGATGCTAATGTGGTAGCTTGACATGATGCCATGTGGCATGCTGAAATGAAAATTTTGGTTGACAATGGGGGTGAATTTTGGTGACATGTGGCACCACTCAAAGAGTGCCATGTGGTAGGTGTGACGTCATTATGAAATTAGGATAAGGGTGACCAATGACTCCTAGGTTTGGGTCATATGGCACGTTCACATGGAAAAGAAGGGAGGCCCTAAGGACCTTGGGGGCTTAGTGTAAGAATTAAGTTTGTCTGTATTAGAGGTCACATGGTCGGACTAAGTGCATATAATGTTGGCCCCCAAAGATCAAACTATTGGTCATATACCCAACTCATGTATATATTTGTGTGTGACCATCTAGTAAACATCGCACACTTGGCATTCAAATTGCATGCGATATATGTGACTATGTGGTTAAGAGTAAAGTTTTCAGGTGTTTCTTTTCGAGTGATTCTCGGTTTAAACATGTGGGGATTTGGTTTGTGGTTATACTTTATTTTCATTGCAGGTGGATCAAGGTTATGGCCACGGGTCTTTGTTTTTGTGTTCATATATGTGTGTGTGTGTGTGTGTGTGTGTGACTTGGTTGCAAGAAGAGCCCCTAGGACTTTGGTTTTGTGTTGATATATACAAAATACTTTCTGCTCATTGCTTATCACATATCATTATATACACAATTGGTGTGTTGTGCTCAGTTTGTCCGTGGATATTATGGGTTGAAGTCCCGTTAAACTAAAACAACTTTTTGTGTGGAGAGTTATTAGCGCACTGCAAGGTGCAAACTATCACACCCGTAAAGGGGCATTTTGTTGAACAATTAAATATTGTAATGTTTTTGGGTATCAAAAGATATAGTGTCTCTTGATACTATGTTCCAGGGTTTATGAGTAGGTTTTGCATCGATGATCAAAACATGATTTGAGAAAAATGTTATGATAGGAGGGTGATGAAAAGTTGAGACAACATTGGTATGGTTAGTTTTGGAGACATATATTTGTTTTTATGCTTATGGATCCAATTTGTAATATTAAGAAAAAGTGGTCCACTATAGGTTGAAGAGGTAGGTGGGTGCCTCCTTCAGGTTAGTGCTTCAATAAGGTTGAAGCCTACTACAAGTCGGTGCTTGTACATTATCAAGCTTGGTGTCTCAATCAAGTTTTAGCCTACAACAAGTTGGCGCTTACACATTTAGGGGGTTGGGGTCTCCAACATGTTGGCGTCTACAAGTTTATTTTTAGGGGTAGGTGCCTCCAGCAGGTAGGTTCTTGCAAATTTATTTTTGGGGCTTGGTGCTTGCAAATATATGTAATCAAATATTGAATAATATAAATGAAAATTTTGTGGTTTTCTCTCGCAAGGGTTTCCACTGACATTCAATGTTCTCTTATGATGGATGATGTGTGATTATGGTTACAATATTGATTGAATGGTAAATTATTTAAATTGATAAAAAATTGTCATTACACTAATTCACCCCACCTCTCAATGTAATATTTGGTCTAACATGCAATACAACGAGAGATAAAAAAACAAGGAAGGAAATATGGTAAAATGATTTAAGGAAAAAGCCCCTGTTTTTGTCAACTACTTCAAAAATTTGGTAACGAACAAGGTTTGTATACTCATAAGACTGCTCTGATACCAATGTAATGAAATTTTTTTGTATATGTAGTGGAGTAAGCTTCAAAATACTTCGAAGAAAAAGGGATCCATTGTAGGACAAGTAATGTATATTAAATATAATAAAAGAATTGATGAGATTATTACAATGAGGGTGAGGGTCTGCTTATATACCCTTGACAGGTACCTCTTCACCAATGATCATGTCCTTAGAGACATGCATATTCACTACTAATTATTAGTTAATTAATCATTAATCATTATTACTGTTATTTACATTATTTGTATTATCTTATATATATTTTATTCTTGACATTGCGTTCCTCTTCAAAAATATTTGTCCTCAAATCTTACTAATGAAAAGGCTTGATCTATCTTTTACTGTTTTGAATGTATTCTCATCTTATAATTGTCATCTTAATATATACAAGACGACATGATCCTTGGAGTGATAAATAAAATTGTCGAACTGAAAATGGATTTGACCATCCTAAATTAATCTTCTGTGAAACTTGGCAATTAGTTGATAGATGGGACAATTTGTTATCGTAAGTTTGGATTGTGCCAACATCATTATTCTTCAGAACATGAGTTTGTTATTTATGTTTTGAGTGATAAAAATACATAAACTGACCTAGATGTCAAATCTTGTGGTTCAAATGTCGATAAGGAGTATTGGTGATTTTATTTTCTCTTATCATGTGTTTGGGAATTTTCGGATTTACTCTAGGTGTCAATGTTGAGTTGGCTACCGAATTGTCACTTGGATTTTCCATCATTTTAACTGCAATATATGAATATTATTTTCCTTCAACGAGGTTGTCATTTTATTCAGTTATGATATTGATTGGATTGATGTTCATATTTTTTTCTTCAACATGGACTGGAGACTTCAACATTTCTTTTGTGATAAAGTATTCTAATTTTTTGTTCAATGATTTGTTAT
This sequence comes from Pinus albicaulis, assembly GCA_034641835.2. Classification (NCBI taxonomy): domain Eukaryota; kingdom Viridiplantae; phylum Streptophyta; class Pinopsida; order Pinales; family Pinaceae; genus Pinus; species Pinus albicaulis. The sequence goes on along the minus strand of CM076578.1, from coordinate 611,968,164 downwards.
CATTTTTAAGTTTCTCAATTTGGGTAAGTAGACTCTGATTATGATTTTCGAGACGTAAGAGTTGCTCATTTTACGAGTCAACTTAAATTTTGAATTCAAACTTCTCATCATTTAAACACTTAATTTGGTCTAATAATTTTTTATTAAGGTTCTTTAAGCGTAAATTTTCCTCTTCTTTTTCTAATAGAATTTTGTCGGAACTTTCCTTTTCTTCTTCTAACTTGTGCTTCTTAGTTTTACACTTTTTGACTTGTGCAAGTAGTTTTTGGATATGATCTTTTAAATGATAATTCTCTTCACTTTTATTGGATATGACCTCCTCAAGCTCTTTTTGCTTCTCCGGTGTTGTGTTTTGATTCTTTTGAGGTATTAATTTCATAATATATTTAAAGCCTTCTGAAGAAGGTATTGTCATGTCTCGAAATGTGATCATCCTTCCCTTATAAGAAAATGTCAATTTTTTTTTTTTTTTTTTATGATTAACATGGGCGTACCCAATTCTTTAAACCAATGTTGACCAAGAATCATGTCAACCTCTCTGTCATACATGGTTACAACAGGAAATTGAGATACGTACTCACAATGATCTATTGTCACTTGTAAGTCATTAATTTCATATTTTTTTACCAAAAATATCTTATGTTTCGCCTACATTGGCATCTGATATTAATAGTTGATTTGCTAGATTAACGTTAATGTATTTTTCATCGTTGCTTGTACTCATAACGATATTAACTTTTTTCCCTAGAATATTCCCTTTTAATGCAATTATTCTGTAATCCATGATCGAAAAACCTTTATAGGAAATTATTCCTTTCTTTATTTTCAAATTAGACCACATTTTGCTCAACCTTGGTTTTTTATGGTAACCTGTTCTCATAATAATAATAATAATAATTGTTATTATTATTATTTTGTAAACTTCACTTATACGCTTCTTGTATCACAATATCTAAACTTAGATAAATATTGGTATTTTATTTATTTTTTAATAACGCCTTTAGTAATTTAAATTGAAACTTTGAAAAAACTTCAATAATTTGATCTTTTAAAAATGTCCCTTTTTAATTTTAGTATATATGTATAGTCTATGTTTTTTTTGTTAATGTATATAACTCTCAAATTCAAAAAATTAACCTTTAATTGGTAGTTAAACAATCAATTTAAAATCTGGAATTTCATATGATTAAATCTTTTAATTCAGAGTCAAACTGATTCTTCTTTTTTGAAGGGTCGCGGTTGTATGGACATAACTATACGAATGTAGTGTGAATGCAGAATGGCGTAAGGAAGTCTAGCAATGATGGCGGCGGGGACGTGTAGTGATGGTTTGATGGTGGCGGTGGAGGAGTGACCGATGATAGTGTCGAAGAAAGCGACATGAAGGTGGGAGAGAAAACCGACGGTTGTGTGTTCTATTTCAGCAGTAGTGCAGAGGGTCGATGATGTAGGGGCCTAGTATGTCAACACTGCGGGAGGGCAGGTATGTCAGGTGTATTTGATTTACAGGTGGTGACAGTCTCTACTTAGTGGTGGTAGTCGGCTGGCAGCGGTTTGGTTAGGCGGTGGATGGTCGGGCTACACTGAGTCAGCGGCGACGACGAGAATGATGTGTATAGTGACTGGTTTGTTGTCTTTTGGTGGTGGTGTAGGGAAGTGGGGTAGTCAACAGACAGTCAGTCTTTAAACCAATGTTGACCAAGAATTATACCAACCTCTCTGTCATACATGGTTACAACATGAAATTGAGATACGTACTCATAATTATCTACTGTCACTTGTAAGTCATTAATTTCATATTTTTACCAAAAATATTTTATCTTTCACCTACATTGCCATCTTATATTAATAGTTGATTTGCTAGATTAACGTTAATGTATTTTTCGTCGTTGCTTGTACTCATAGCGATGTTAACTTTTTGCCTTGAATATTCCCTTTTAATGCAATTATTTTGTAATCCGTGATCAAAAAACCTTTATAGGAAAATATTCCTTCTTTTATTTTCAAATTAGACCGCATTTTATTGACCTTGGTTTTTTATGGTAACCCGTTCTCATAATCATAATTGTTATTATTATTATTTTATAAACTTCACTTCTTCACTTCTTGTATCACAATATCTAAACTTAGATAAATATTGGTATTTTTATTTTTATTTTAATAACACCTTTAGTAGTTTAAATTGAAACTTTGGAAAACCTTCAATAATTTGATCTTTTAAAAATGTCCCTTTATTATATATATATATATATATATACTTAGATAAATATTAGAATTTTTTTATTTTAATAACGCCTTTAGTAGTTTAAATTGAAACTTTTGAAAACCTTCAATAATTTGATCTTTGAAATTATATATATATATATATATATATATATATATATATATATATATATATATTCTACGTTTTTTTTTAAATGTATATAACTCTCAAATTCAGAAAATTAACCTTTGATTTATAAGTAACCAAACAATTTAAAATATGGAATGTCAGATGATTAAATCTTTTAATTCAGAGTCAAACCAATTCTTCTTTTTTGAAGGGTCACAGTTGTATGGGCAGAACTATACGAATGCAGTGCGAATGCATAATGGCGTAAGGAAGTCTATAAATGATGGCAGCGGGGACGTGTAGCGATGGTTTGATGGTGGTGGTGGAGGAGTGATTGATGATAGTGCTGAAGAAAGCGACATGAAGGTGGGAGAGAAAATCGACGATTGTGTGTTCTATTTCAGCGATAGTGCAGAGGGTCGACGATGTAGGGGGTCTAGTATGTCAACACTGCGGGAGGGCAAGTATGTCAGGTGTATTTGATTTACAGGCGATGACGGTCTCTACTCAGTGGTGGTAGTCGACTGGCAGCAGTTTGGTTAGGTGGTGGATGGTCGGGCTACGCTGAGTTAATGGCGACGATGAGAATGATGTGTATAGTGACTAGTTTGTTGGCTTTTGGTGGTGGTGTAGGGAAGTGGGGTAGTCAACAAACAGTCGGTCGTTTAGTTAGTGGTGGCATTAGTAATCGTACAAGGAGCAACCGTAGGTATGGTTTTTTTCTTTTTGTTCCTGTAAATAATATATATATATATATATATATATATATATATATTATAAGTCAGAAGCAGTATATTATATCAAAAAACAGAGGTTACATGAGTGTACAAAAAGGCCTGAATTCCGATAACCATGGAGAGTCACAGGCCTGCTCCTTTGCATGCTGACATTTAGATTGAATAAAGCCTAGCTATTGCAGGAGCACCGTTCAATGAACAAAACTACAAGCCAACCACGCAGGGTTGCTTGTGAAAGATAAAAAGCTAACATACTGATTAAAACAAGAAACAGACATAGACATAGATATAAACATAGTCACAGTCATAGTAAACAGACAGGAAATAAACCAGCGAGAGAGCATAAACATCACAGAATTGGATTCAAGGCCCCAGATTGTCCCATAGCACTTGGACTTGCCTCCTCACCACCTTTCGGCTGAATCCTAGGCTTGAAACGCCGAATGATGGTAGTCTGTGAGTCGTCCGCTGAAATTGCAATGGAGAAATTGAGGACATGGTGGAGATAGAGATCAAAACGGCCAACAAAGTTGTCTAGAGTCTTGCCGTGCATGCGAAGTTCCTTTGTCAGTGAATTGAAGGCAATTTCCAGCTTGTCTAGCCGAGCAGTGTTCTTGGCAGAGGCCATGGAGGTTTCTGCGGAGGTCTCCTTAACTGTTGCTCCTTGCATTGCAATTGCCTTTGCCAGCATGGTCTTCATCTGCCAGGCAACCGCCTGGGTTTGCATAAATTGGGTGTTGCGAGTAGAAGGTGTCCCTGGGTCGACCAACCGGTCGACCTCCTCACTGATTGCGCTATCATCAATCCGGGCCCGAGACCTGTCCACCTCTTCCTGCAGCACTTTGATCGTTTGCTTCCCCCTTTTGGAGACAGAAGCTTCATAGTTTTCCTTGGCCCGCTTGAGGGCTTGCGATGCCTTGATACTGTGAAGGTTGTGTTCTGCTATTGAAGTCAAGTGGAAGAGAGCAGATAACTTACCGAGAAAAGGAGAACCAAACCTTGACTTTGAGCAGAGATACCACAAGGCTAGATTGGAAATGGGAATGGGATAGCAAGGCTGCTCGTAAATAGAAGGACAGGTAGTGGGGTGTGAAATGCCAATTGAAAGCCATTAATGCTATGATACATGGCAACTTGCCATCTGAACCTACCGCCAATGCCGGAGTCATAAGAAAAGATCGTATGCTTCTAAGCAATCCTTTCGCATGCTCGAGACCTCCATTTGATCCGCTGTGAGGATCGGTTACCCTTACGGTTGTCCTTTCGAATATTGGACTGCCATTCCCAAGAAGTGCTTGGTGACATTTCCGAGCTATACCGTCTGACGTGATTAATCAAATTGGGTGAATTCATGAGATACTCATGATTGATAAGCTGTCGACCATCCTCCACGGTAGTATCGGCAGTAAAGTCTTTCCTGGAAATGATGTTACACTGATCCCTAAGCTCTTCATGTGTTAGACCCTACCAACACGTGTCCTGGGCTTCAGCTGGGTGATCTACCGCGTGGTTAGCTAGATGGTCTGCTAGCATATTGGCTTTCCTGCGCACAGCCTGAAGGATGATACCCCTGAGGGAAGCGAGGTGCTGCGCGATGAGATTAGTAACAGCAGCTAAGCGCCAGTGCTTTATGGCATTACTGGGCTTCGTTCCATGCTATATTTTCCAGATAGTTGTAATGGCGAGCTGGGAGTCACCCTCTACAATGGCAGGTCTTTTGCCGAGCCGAATTAGAAGCCTCAATCATTGCTCCAAAGTTGCGAATTCTACTTCGTTGTTAGTGGTTTCTCCCAAATCTCTGCAGTAGATATGTAGTATTTCTCCCTTCTCGTTGCGTAGGACTCCTCCCAACCCGACAGGCCCTAGGTTGCCTTTTGATGCCCCGTCAAAGTTGAGCTTGCAGTACCCTAGAGGAGGATTTTGCCAAAGTGCAGGAGAGGGAGCAGGCCGGAGGGTGTTCTCCTACATATAGCGTTTCTCCGCTTCAGAGAGGCCAAAAATAGCCAGTATCCGGATGTCATTGGGAGATAGCAAGTTTGCTTTCTCGGTCTTACAGCAGGTAAGAGTTGTTTCTTTCAAACCCTGCATAATGATAGTTTTTATTTCATCAGGCTATCTGAAGCTGTGTTTTTTAAAAATGCGATTATTCCTTTCCTTCCACACCATCCAGATCAGGAAACCAGGACTTAGCCTCCACAAATTGTTTACCATACTGCTGTTGGAATAGTGTAAGCGCCAATTGGTGATAGTTTCGTGAATGGAACTTCTACTCCGATCTGTTTGGTTGAATATGCTTTGTATCCACTCCCAGAGGTTGCTAGTCCAGGCGCATTCATTGAATAGATAAATTCATCGTTTCCTCCTGCTCCTCACATAAAGGGCATCGGGATGGTCCTGTGAACCCTTTTTTTAGAAGATTTTCCCAGGTTAAAATCTTCCTGTTCTGAAGAAGCCATAGAAAAGTCTTGATTTTGGGCCATAGGTTACAGTTCCATACATTGTCATACCAAGCTACCTTATCCTCACTGTCCCTGTTTTCAATATAAGAACATGCTTCTTTGAGGTTAAATGAACCTCCATTGAGCTTTCCCCAGTGAAGGATATCCGACCCTTTCGCTGCCCTTATTAGTCTTTTCCTCAGAATGGTATTGAGGGTATTAAGGAGATTCGACATTTTCTCGTCCGATGGGGAAGGGTTTAGACTCCATGTCTGCCAATGCTGTCGACCCATATCATTAGCCCAGTATTGATGCACTTTCAGTTTTCCATTGTTCTGAAACCATTGCTGCAGAGGGTGTAGGTCGGGATTTTCAATCTTCGGGAGTTGTTGCCAGGCATCCTCCCAAAACAGGGCATTGTGACCATTCCTAAGCTCCCAAAAGCAATGAGCTTGTATGATATTTCGGTTGGCTCTCTCTAGATTCCATATTGGAGAGCCTACAGGGGTGTCTGTCATCCTTACGAGCTTCTCATGCTGCCAGTGCTCCGCATATTTGGCTTTCCAGATGCGCACCCACGGGGTGTTAGGTTCCAAGAGCCATCTCCACCAGAGCTTGGCTCCGCAAGCCTTATTGGTTGATCCCGAATCCTGTAGCCCCAACCCTCCAAGGCTCTTAGGTTTGCAAAGCTGATCCCATGCTGCTAGCACCCACTTTGGTTTTCCTAAATTACCAGACCATAGAAAGTTCTGTTGAATGCCTCTGATCTTCTGAAGGACTCCCTTGGGAGATGGAAGGATCGAAAGCATGTAATGAGGAATAGATTGGAGGATAGCCTTCGTCATGACCAGTCGACCAGCCAAATTAAGGACACGATTGGTCCAGTGATTACAACTATCCGCTAACTTGGAAAGAAGTTTTTCCCAATGAAACTTTTGCCAAGGTTTGTCTGTAAGGGGTATACCCAAGTATTTGGACGGAAGATTGCTTCTTTTGAAACCCAGGATATCAGTCAAATGCTTCTGAATATCCAAATGTGTGTTAAATAAGAAGACAGAGGATTTATCAAAGTTAAAGTCCATACCAGAGGCTTGACTGAAAAGATTTAAAATACATTTGAAACCCCTGGCTTCCTTCACAGTGGGGGTTCGATGCAACATATTATCATCAACGAACTGTTGATGAGTGGTAGCTGGGATGTTGCTTAAGGGCTGAAGGCCTTTTATCATATTATTTTCCTTGGCTACTCTAATGATTCGACTGAGGCCTTCCATGAGAATGACAAAAAGGAAAGGCGAGATGGGATCCCCTTGCCGGAAGCCCCTTGAAGGAAAGAAAGGTTTGGAGGGGGCCCCATTGACCAGAATGGAGTGACTGGGAGATCTGACCATGGCTAGGATCCAGGCCATCCACCTGTGACTGAAGCCAAAATCCTTGAGAACTACTTCTAGATAACTCCAACTTACCTTGTCATAAGCTTTTGATAGGTCCAGTTGAATGATCATGCCAGATTTCCTAAGTGATTGCAGAGTGTGGACCATCTCATGAGCCAGAAGGACATTATCCATAATTTGTCTGCCCTCCACATAGCCTGATTGTTCTTCAGAGATAATCAAAGGGAGTATAGGCTTCAATCTATTAGCCATGACCTTTGATATGATCTTGTACAACACATTACAGAGCGCTATGGGCCTGAATTTGGAAGGGGTGCAGGCATCAACTTCCTTGGGAATTAGCGCTACAAACGTGGAATTTAGGGACTTAAGAATTGAAGAGGAGATTATAGAGTCCTCAACGACTTCCCAGATGTCTTCCTTGACCACATCCTAGCAGGCTTTGAAAAAATCCACGGTGAATCCATCTGGTCCTGGTGCTTTTCCATTGGCCATTTCTTTAATCGCTTCTTCCACCTCATGGAGGGAGACTGGTCTATCCAGGGCCCTGTTTTGTTCTTCTATTATAAGGTTTGGGATAGAAGAAACAACTTCCTTAATGGCTTCCTGTCGATCGAAGACTGGTTCTGTTGCAATAAGTTCGAAATGGTTTCGGAGTTGGCAGGTGATGTCTTGGTGCGAGTAGAAGACATTCCCCTGCTCATCCTTAATCCTGGTGATCTTGTTATTACATCTGTAATCCATAGCTGATATGTGAAAGAATTTTGTATTCCTTTCTCCTTCTTTAAGCCATTGAATGCGTGATTTTTGTTCCCATAGAATTTCTTCCTGCTTGCATCTTTCATTCCATTTTTGCATTAGTTCCCTCTCTGTGTTGGTTGAATCCTGCGAAATGATTCCTTGAATCCAGTTATTGTGGATATCTTCCATTTTTTTCTCCAGGTTTTGTTTGTCTACAAAGATGTTGCCAAAGACTTCATGGTTCCAAGTCTTTAGCTTGGTCTTGATGAATTTTAGCCTGGCTTGTAGCTTGAACATCTTCGTTCCTTCTACATCTAGGGGTTCCTTCCACCATTTCTTAATATTGCTGGAGAAATCCTTGTGAGTGAGCCAGAATCTCTCAAAACGGAAAGGATTGTTTTTAGGAATACCCAGAATGGAGGCCTGAAGCGTGATAGGCCAGTGGTCAAAGCCCCCAGAGGGGAGGATATCAGAATCGATAGTGACCCCTTCTAAGAGAATGTTGTCAGAGACCAGAAAGCGATCAAGCTTGGAGGAAATAAGCTTGTATCCCCCTCTTCTGTTGGTCCAAGTGAAGATGCCATTTCGGGGAGGGATGTCCACCAAGTTGGCCGCTTGAATAAAGGAGCTGAAGGCTATGGCATCATTACTGAGTGCTCGCGTACCACCTTTATTTTCATTGAGAGAGGTTATTATATTAAATTCGCCCCCGTAGATAGCTCTGGAATGGAGGTGTCGTTGATGTAACTTGGTGAGATTGTCCAGCAGCCGCAGCTTTTCCTCTGGTCGCTGAGGACTATAAACATTAGTAAACAGAAAGGTACCTTTTTCCCCTATGATTTGCATTTCCAAGGACAAAAAAGCTTTGGTGGCTTCAACATTGAGAAGATGAAGAGTTCCAGGGATCCAAAATACGGCTAGACCACCGCTAGTACCATTTCCTTCCACTGTTAGGTGTTCTAGATGTTTACCTAGGCGTTTACCAAAATCATCTAATTTCTGATTGGAACATTTGGTTTCCTGGAGGAATACCAAGTATATATATATTCTAATATATACTTCTTCTTTTTTTCTAATTTTATTTTTGTTTCATTTTTTTATGAATTTTGATTGTGTATATATATATATATATATATATATATATATATATATATATATATATATATATATATATATATATATATTTCTTTTTGTAAACCCTTTTTTTTTCTAATTATTTTTTCTTTTTATTATTATTATTTTTTTTAATTTTTTAAAAATGGCCAAGGGCCTCTGACAAAATCAGAAAACGGGGAACCTCCAAAAATCTTTATAGCAAAATGCCTTCAATTTCACGACAACAAAGTTGACGCAAGGCTGATGGCCAAAGTTCCGATCAGACTTTATCTTGTGTAGTGGTTGAGCGGCCCGAGGATTGAACAACTCTAATACTAATGTAATGAACAAGGTTCGTATACTCAGAGGACTACTATGATACCAATGTAACGAATAAATTTCGTATACACAGCGGAGTAAGCTTCAAAATACTTCGAAGACAAAGACATTCATTGTAGGACAAGTAATGTATATTAAATATTATAAAAGAATTGATGAGATGATTACAATGAGGGTGAGGGCCTACTTATATACCCTAGGTAGGTACCTCTTCACCAATGGTCATGTCCTTAGAGACATGCCTCTTCACTATTAATTATTATTTAATTGGTCTATTAATCATTAATCATTATTATTGTTATTGAAATTATATATATATATATATATATATATATATATATATATTATAACAAATTTATTCTCCGAGCCTCCATGTTTCCCTATTCTAGAAACTCCAAAGGTACTAAACTCTATCCCTCGTGTTTTTAATAATTAATTAACGGAGTTACTCGAAGCAAAAATCTCAGAGTTTGAAGTGTTGGGTGCTTTGTCATCAATGCAGAGAGGAAAATGCTCGAGGCTTGATGGATTTATTGTGGAATTTTATATGGGATTCAATGAATTTCTCAAAGAAAAAGTTTTCAATGTGGTAAGAGAATCCTAAATCAAGGTTTTCATGCACGGTGCTATAAACTCAACTTTTATTTGCATGATTCTAAAATCCAAAGATGTGATATCATTTAGTGATTTCAGGCCTCTTTTGTGTTGTAATGTTATTTATAAATTGATAACTAAGATTATTTCCATGAGGCTACAACCCATCTTAAGTGATTACATTTTAGAGGAGCAATTTGGCTTCCTAAAAAACTGGCAAATCCATGATGTTGTTTCCCTAGCATAGGAAACCTGACACTCTATAAAAATTAGACAATCCTCAACCATTACTCTTAATATTTGTCATAAATTAATTAACAGAGCAATGGAACACATAAAATATTATAAAAAAACATCAATAAGAGAGACATAAATATATGTGGTTCACCCAATTTGGGCTACGTCCTTAGAGAAACAATCAATCCTTCCTTTTATAGTATCCAACAAAATGAAGGGATATAACTTGCATCAAATCCGTTGTAACTTCCTCTTCGCTCTCATATAGTCTCCTCTCTTCTTCTCACACAGAATAATATGTAGTTGCAATACAATTCCCTCATATAAACCGAGGGTTTCCTTCTAAGGAAAAAACACCCAAATTAACATAACTTCTATCGTTGGATCTTCCACTTAATGAACGACCTAGATTGATTACGAAATTACAATATTTTACAAGGAAAATTTTCTCTAATTTTTTCCAGCCCCGTTGGACCCCCTCGACGACAATGTTGGGAGGGGGAGGTACCCTCACACCCCTTGCCAGGGACTGGGATCCAACCACGACTAAAAGAAAAACCTCTGAACAATCAAGAGGATAATCAGACTCCACACCCAACAATATTGACTTACCCAAGGCCTATGATTGTGTTGATCCTCGACTACATGCCTACTGTCAATTCTGTTGTGCTTATAAATGGGTAACCATCAATATTTTTTCAAAGCTTTCTGAGGACTCAAGCAAGGGAGTCCCCTTTGCCCATTACTCTTTCTTTTAGCAGTGAAAATCCTCAACACTTCAATAAAAAAAGGGTATCATTTGAGGAAAACTCCAAGGTGTGAAAGTTGCAAATCAATCCTATATTTCACATTTATTGTTTCTAGATGATATTTTTGTTTTCTTGGAAGGTTCATAAGTCTATATTTTTTCCATAAAAAGGATAATGAACTCTTCTAATTTGGTCAATGGAATGAAGGTGAATATGGAGAAATCAATAATGTCTTTCAATATATTTCTAATAATGCTAGGCTTCCCTTTTACAAGCTTTTCCATTAAAAATTATCGACATGAAAGAAGGATTAAAATATTTGGTCTTTTTCATGAATCTAAACTCCTAAGGGAAGTGTGACTGGTCTTGGATGATAAAAAATAGAACTATGGATTCATGTCTGAACTAATTACTTCCTATCCATAGAAAGAAGGTTTGTCCTCATTAAGTCTCTGTTGGAAGGAATTCTTGTTTATTGGTACTTGATCGCCTCCATCCCAAAAGGAATCATGAATAAAATAAGCGTCAATTTTAAATTCCTTTGGTATGGCTATAATAATTAAAAAGGTTTCTCCTTGGTCATTTGGAAGATAATTACAAAGTCAAAGTTACTTGGTGGTTGGGGTTTAAAGGCCCAATTCTTCTCAGTCAAGCTCTCGCAACGAAGAGTCTATGGAGACTCCTCAATAATAGATATATTTTGGTAGACCATTAAAGGATACATGTTTTGGGCCCAAAATTAAGTGGAATGGATGAGAAGTGTTAGAAAATATATTCCCCACTTGTCTATGGTTTGGAAGGCTCTTTTTAATGTGTTCCCAATTGTTGGTAACTGGATTTCCTAGAAAGTGGGGGAGGAATATCATATCTTAGATTCTTGGGCTGGATTAGGGTAATCCTATAAATTTTATGAAAATACCATATCCTCCTTGCACGTTGTGGATGTTTTCTCTCTTGTGGATTAAAATTGTAAAGTTGAACATGGTGGGGAGGGAATTCTTGGAAACCTACTCAATATCTTGGTTTAACATGTCCTGGTGTTAAGGAGTGGTAAAATTGTGTTGGTGCTTTGGTCATTGCCATGATCATACCTTCAAATGAATAAGAGGCCAACACATATCATTATAAAATCCCTCAACGAGGGTTATCACAACCAAGCTCGGTTATCAATCCCTGATGGAAGATCAACCAAATGGTCTAGTGGTTGGTGGTAGTGTTTCCTGTGGAAATATAGAGACCCCGTCAAGCATAAGTTAACATTGTGGTTCAAATTTTTTAATAAATTTCTTACATGGAATAATTGTTTAAAGAGAGGATGGTTGGGCCTTAGTTGTGTTCCCTCTACAAATCAAATGAATAAACCACACAACATATTTTCATCCTTTGTCCATTTTCCTGGCAAGTCTGGTCATCGGCTAAACCTTTTCTTAACCCTATAGTTTCTTCTTGGTTTAAAGAATATTTGGATGAGTTCCTACTATAATGGTCAAATGACACAATGAACTCGGCTTTCCCTACAAATTTTGTTCACTTTGTTTGGCGGGCCAAGAACATGGCTATATTTCAAGAAAAACATATTCATGCGGAGGTTGTTTTAGACATTATTGAACATACGTGCAAATTTTTCAACGATTAGATTAAGAATAAAAATCCAATAATTCCTATGATGCCTGATTTAGATAAATCAATTCCTTGGGATTTTTTGTTTGAGCCATATAAGGTGATCTTCCAATATGCACAGCAAGTGTTGTTTTTTTTCTCAATGAACATCATCATTTTATCATTAAGTATGCATCTGATTGAGGAAGACATATGAGGGATGAATTTTTAGCCTTACGGGCATTGTTTTTTGTGGAACATTTAAAGGAGGTGAAAAAGCTTCAAATCTTGGGAGACTCCAAGCTCATAGTGGATTGGGGGAATAGTCAAGTTGGTATTGTTGTCCCACACCTTGCTCATATTCTTCAGGGGACAAAACAAGCCATGAGAAATATGTAATGGTTCACTTGTATTCACATTTATAGGGAATTGAATTCCTTGGAAGATTGATTGTATAAGGAAGTCCTTTAGATACTTCCTATATTTTTAGAATACCAGAATGAATGAGCATATTGCAGGATTTGTTTCCTAGTAGCTCTAATTTGATGTTTTTATTTGGACAATCTTTTTAAAGTTATATGGACAAGTTGATGTAATCCCTTTTCCAGTGAAATTCTGTAATTTTTAGTAAAACTATGAATAGTTCTAGAAGTTTATAGAAAGGTACAAGCCTAATTTTTGGATTAGTGACAAGATAAAACATTTTATAGGTCCTCACAATGTATATTTTCATCTTTGGGAATATAAATATTTTTTCTAGGTAAAAAATATTTTTTTAGAAAAAATAAGCCTCCCTCTTAGCTTGTAATATGAGGTTTTTTGTACCGCCTCTTTCCGAGAAAGAAATAGCAGAGTGAGGTTGTTGGTACGAGGATTTTCATAGGAGACTGTCCTTCCTTTTAGCCTTAAGGTCTTAGCTAAGTAAAGAAATTACAACAATATTTATCATAATTATAGTTATCACAAAGTTTACTATAGGAATTTAACCTGTGTAAGATAACAACAATTACACCCAATTATATTTTATAATTTCATCTTTGAATTTAATTAATAAGAATATAAAAATTCAATATTTATAATATTTTTTTTCTAAGTTATATATCTATCTTTTTCTTTCTTTTCTTTTTTTCCAAAGAAAAAAAAAACTTGTATTTCTATTTTTAGACAAAATAAAAATACATTGTGTAGATATCGTATCATTCATATGGCTCTATAATCTCCAGGAAAAGAAATATGAAGATTGGTATGTCCTCACTTTGTGTTCCATCACTATAAATCATCATGTGTATCATACTTTAATCATACAAAAATGTTCACATTTGATATGTGCATTATAATTAGATTAAACATCATAAAGGTAGTCCTACAACTGAAGCTTTAGTTTTTTTCTTTCAGTGATAGCATACAAAAAAGTGGAAGGTCTATATCGGCTGCCCTTCTTAGGGCCTCTATGTCCACAAACCTACAAAAGGAATTATATGAGTAAAAAATAATATTATATGGACACATAAACAAAGGATTGTCCTCTTCAACTAGTCCCATATATGTTGAAGATGTTGTGTGACTTGGCCTTCTTTAGTTTATGAGATTTCCCATACTCCGTAATCCACCTCCAATCCAACTTTGGATAAGTCATGTACTTCTTTATTTTGGGACCTATAAATATGAGTGAAGGTGATATGAGTAAAATTGTGTATATTTTGAATGATTTTTTGATAAACATGAAGAAGAGAGTGGTTCCCCAATCTAGCATCTTCATTCATCCATTCTATGAAAAATTTTGAGTCTCTGTATATGTTGAGGAGTGTGATGTGTAAGGAAATCATAATCTAAAGAATTTGTTTCAGAGAAAATATGTGACAATTGTAACAGCCTCTTCCCACATCTACCCAAGTAACCGAACAACTAGGGTAAACATGTAACGAGAGGCTACTAATATGAGATTCAACCTCCTATATGACCTTAAGGAAGTGGAAATGGTGGAAACAAGACAAACACACCTTACACAACATAAAAAACATCCTTAGGAGGTAACCCAACCTTCCAGGCCCCTGAACCCTGAGGGAGACTGACTTTTGAACCTTTTGAGCCTTCGTCGTGGGCATGTAAGGGCAAGGGAGTGGATAGAATCCTATAGCTGCAGGCATGCCAAGGCAAGGTTGTAGCCAAGGCCCCAAAAATTCAGTTCTGTGTGTGCAACTCCGTGATTTACGCCACCTTTTTAGCCCAGAGCCCAGTTCACTGCCCAAAACCTCATGAAACTTTAGGAGAGGATAAATAACATTAAACTAGAGGTGTGGAATCAATCACATAATCAGGAAATCATCTAGACCCCTCTCGAACATGACATAAATTTTGTCAAACATGTCACAAAAATTGCATCTATAGGTATAAACAACATATTTAAACATGGGGGTCTCATACTTATTTGAGATTTGCTAAGAAGCATTGCTTCCCTACATCATAAGCCACAATATAATCTATTTGACCATAGATACATTGTGTATTCATTTACAGGTAAAAACATGGATAAATCTATACATCATCATTGATCGAATACATGCTTATAACCAACACAATAACAATAGAAACACAATGGATACAACAACAATAAAATCCATACATTAATTAGTACATTTGCATACAAAATACCAGAGGAATGATCTCTTCATTATTGAATGTGAAAACGAACCAGAGATGGGACTTCCACGTTCCACCCAACCATAGATTGGTTGAGCTAAGTCTCACTTCAGCCAATCACCCCCGTGCCATATAGCAAGATGAATGTGGGTCTTTATCAAACCCATCAATCAACACCAAACCAGGGCTCCAGAGACCAAACCGTCTCAACCCCAAACCAATTATTCCATCTCACAGTCAGACATCACTAACCATCACATATTGATCTCCATCCAAGTTGTTCCAGGGCTCAAGAGTGTTTGTTCCAACCAAGGCTTCCAGGACTAGTAACTCAACCCCAACTATTATAGGGCTTCCAGAGCATTGTCCAACCAGGGCTTCTAGAACTAGTAGCTCAACCCACCTAGGGCTTCCATACGTTTTTCCAACCAATGCTTCCAGGACCAGTAACTCAACCCACAGTTGTGAGCTGGGCTTCGAGAGTGTTGTCCAACCGAGGCTTCCAGGAACTAATAACTCAACCCACAACTAAGGAATCATGAGAACCATCCAGAAAACAATCAATGGAAATAAACCTGCAACACCATGGCTATCAAGGAAATGTAAAGGCTAGGAAAATCCACATGGATACACCATGCATGCCAAAACTAGTGAGGAAAACATTCATGCAACTCAATACCTGTAATCAAAACCCGTTGTAGCTGATGATCCCGGTGACCGATTGTGCTTTCCTGCTCTTCCTTTGCCTTATTGCTCCAAACACCAAGTATCCACACTCTCCAAGAGTCCTCCGTGAATACTCTAAGTGTCCAAGAGTATGAGAGAGAGAGGAAGAGAGAGAGAGAGAGAGAGCCACAAGTATGAGCAAAAGCTTACCCACTGATCCTCATAAGCATTTTTATTAATGAGGCCTCTATTTTCTTCATTTTCCTCCTCACATGCAACCTATGACCTTTCACCTTCCTTTTCTCCTAATTTCCATTATTTTCATAAATAAATGCTAGTAAATGCCACTTTGCCTTTCTAAAGCCTTTGCAAATTTCCTTAGCCACAATAAACCGAAGTGAACACTCGCTAGGATGTTTTTCCCACCATTTAGCTTGGAATACGTGTCCCATCGACCGTGGTTATTATATATTTTTACATGAATTTTTACAGGGCTGTTACAACAACCCCTGGTTAGGTCCATCATTATAAATAATTGTAATATATTGGCTGAGAGAAAGGGACATAGATTATAGAAGCTTGGGGAGGGAGATTGCTTGAGGAATTGGTGATTTAAATACATCAACCGTGGGTTAATTGAGATGCTTAATTGGGATGATTGTGTAATAAATTAACAGAGGACAAGCTCATGTTCATTTTGGGCATAACTGAAAGCGACAAAGGAAAAAAAATTAAGGCACATTGGGTTGCGCTATCCAGGAGAGGTTGACCTCCATGGAACCTTGCAATGATTAGTCTGTTGAGAGAACACACAAGGTATGTGTAGTGGAATGGAACAATGATGAACACTAGAAAAACTACTCCAAGGGGTAGAACATTGACTAATATCTCAATGATGGAGTTTTGGAAAGAAAAAAAAAAGTGAATTAGGTGAGGAAACGTCAAAAGGTTTGTTGGGTGAAATATTATAGAGAGTAGTGGCTTTCCTGAAGGTTGAAGAACCCACTAGGAAGCTTGTGGAGTGATTAAGCTACTGGCTAGTGAAGAGACACTCAAATATTTGTGAGGGTTGATGAACCACTAGGCATTGCCTTGGTGCTGAATCTTTGTTGCTTTATTCATTGATGAAGTACCTAGAGAGGCGATCTCTTTATCCAACAATATCTTATCTAGGTGATGAAACTTCCCTTGAAGTGGACTCTCTTCTCCGGAAAGTGAGCTAAGGCTCTCTGTAATGTGGCAACTTGGCGTGGGTGTTAATCATGTCTGTGAAGTCTAGAAAGATTGAGTGGAAGCTCATGTACTTGGTGGGTGAAGGCATAGTAACCTTGTGACATTCTGTTTTAACTATCAATTAAGTTTCCTCTTAAAAGCACTCCACCTCAAGTAGTGGAATCTTGCTCGGGGGTGACAACTACAAGTAAATGTGGCTATAGCATGTCAAAGGTTGGGTGGAGAGTTACAGTCTTGATCTCAGTTGCTAGAATTTTCAACTTCTAAGATAAGTGTTACTCAAGATTTTCACCTTAAATGGTAAGCATATGTTAGATGTGTATGCTTATTGCTTGTATTTGTATTAATTCAATGCGCTAGTCCACTCCTTCTGATATGTTATGGAATGTGACTTTCTGCACGCTTGAGGAATGTTGATTTCATGTGTAAGTCCCATGTAAATGAATGGATTCCTGTATGTATTCACGAGCTTATTTTATATTTATTATTATTCCAAGAGACCTGTATATTTCTGGACTATCATGGGCCTAAAATTGGTCCATTGATTTTAAGTATGAATGGAGGGAAAAATCTCTGTCATATTTATTTTGTAGTTAAAGGATTGATTATTAAGACTTGTCTTGTCATTGCTAAGCTGAGAAAGGACAACATTTATGTGTTTATATATACATACATACATACATATGTAGGATGGGTTGAATCCTTATAAGCTAAAGAGAGATAGCTACATGTATATTATGTATGTTGTACTACTATATGCATACATGTTGATTGGGTTGGGCCAAAAACTGTCAAAGCTCTGGAAGTATAGGCTTACATGTGTGTGTGTTGTGTGGGTTTAACCCTTGAGGCATCAAAGAGTCTAATCCTTGAGTTTTTAAGAGGCCATATGCCTGAGCGTTGTAACCAATCACCGAAGGCGAAGAGGGTTCTAGCATATTTCCATACATGTGCCATGAGACTGGAAGTTTAGGTCCCCAAGGAGCAATGAGGCTCAATATTTATGTGTCATGTGAATAGGTGCTATGTCCAAGTGCTAGGGAGGTCTTGGCAATGGATAGGAAGCAAAGTCACGAATAATGCAAAGTTTGTCGTCTCAGAAGTTTTACCCTAGAGATCTTGAAGGGAGGCCTGAACAAAACCCACTAGGATTCAATTGTCACGAAGACATGACGTAGTGGGGTAGTTTGCCTGGAATTTGGTGTAACCCAATGAAGGACCTAATATATATTTTATAACGTGATAGATTAATTTTCCACGAAACGAAGTATCTGGTGGGACCCATGGCCAGGCTGACAATAATCATGGCTAGGAGCGCATGGTTACACTTGATAGGCCAAGTGGAGGTTGATGTTAATGTAACATGATGACCTAGGGTAGAACATGTCGCCCCCGTTTCAAAGATGGGTGATGTCACCTCGACAATTCCCTGTTGTGTAGGGTTCAAAATTCTTAGGATTTTATCCCTAGGAGGACATCTAAAGGTGGGCTGGTGTGCATACAATATTGGAGCAGGGGAGCTTTGTTGGCTATTCATGTCACCCCAAAGGTTTGAAGGGTCAGGTCATCCCGACAGTGTTGAATTCATTGCAAAAGGGAATGGCTTAGGTGATGTGGAAGACATGAAGCTCGAGTGAACGACCGTAGCAAAAGGTGTTCAAACAAATTGATGGAGGGGTCCACAAAGGATCCACATAATCTTAACGTCTCTACCCTGACGAGTTTTTTTGGTGCTGAGTGCACTACCATTGCTATTTTATTTATAGGGTGATGTGGCACTAGAGGGGCCCACACACTTGTTATATGTATATAAAGGGGGAGAGAACCCCTATGCATGCATATTTGGTTATGTTTCCAAAACGAGGGAAGCACCTATATAATGTGACATTGATCATGAATGGGTTGACAAATTCCATATGGTAAATGACATGGATTCCCATGTGTGCAACATGTGGGGATCACATAAGTGGCACGTGGCAGGTCAGATGATGTGGCAAGACCTGATAAACCAATTTTTAATTGACCATATCTTTTAATTTGGGAATCAGATCAAAGAAAAAATTATATCATTGGAAGGGTCTCGATAAGATGAACACAACAATGATGTTTATTTTAAGTTTTGAAAATTTTGAAAAAAGTTCGAAAAATTTAGACCCCATTTCCATAACTAGATTTTAGAGGTTGGGTCAGTATAGTACAACCTTCTCTTATCCTTAGTAAGGGATACAGATAGTAGGGAGTGCATTACGAAATAGTTCAACAAAATTATCTGTAGCTCGTCCAATGTTGGAGAAGAAAGTGTAATAGTGTTTATAAGTCATAAATAAAATTCTCCCCCTAAACACCCAACAATGGGTTCTCCCTAAGGTTCCCCATCGAAGAAAGCCCAAGTCTGATCCTTCTGATAAGATTCTCTTAATGTGGGAGGTGATTCTTTGTCTTCTGTTTAATGGGGATATAATCCTGAAGCAATAAACTGTTTAAAGCAACATGAATGGAAGAGATCCCTTGTTCTTCAAACATTGCATGGTTTTTCTCTCTCCAGATTCCCAATTTACAATTAGTGGAAAATCTTTGATATTAACATTTTATTTTCCTGACAACCATGATCTTAAACAAATCTTAGTGTTTTCCCCTTGTCATTTGAGATTTCCCCCTTTTTTATTTTGGATTTCTTTCCACATAGCAAGTGTGAAAGGGCATGTAATAAAAAGGTGAGAGCTAGTTTTCAAAGGCTCCCAACATAAAGGGCATTGACTTGGCCAATAAAATGACCTTTTTTGAGGTTTTCCTAGGTAGGGACTTTTTCTTTTAACAAAATCCACATGAATAGTTTTTGTTTTTGGGGACAACATAACTTCCAAAGCTGTTTTTCCCATGAGGGAGGTTGCGATCATTGTGAAGTGAAAACCAAATCTTAATAACCCAAATTTTGGGAAGTTATATATCTATCTCTCCATCTATGTTATATCATCAGTATATGCATATCACATTAAAAGATTAAATTAAAAAATTATTAAACATATCAATGAAAAATGTTGCCTATATAGGTCACTATATGTATTGAAGGGGTTATATATATATATATATATATATATATATATATATATATATATATTATTTTTAATAAACATCATAGATCTATCTTAATTCGAGATCTATCAAGTCTCGAGAATAATCAAATCTCTTGAGGTACAATTTTTTTCTCAGGTTTTTCAATCAAAAGTAGCTTCCATCTTGAGAGATTTGTTCCCTCCAGGCACTTGGTAGATCTAGAATTAAGATGGATCTACGTTGGTATATTGCTATTACTAACACAATATATGATATATATTTATTTTACCTTTTACCAGTTGCATAATATTAATAACTAATATAAGGGGGTGGTGGGATGGGGAGGGGTACTCTATGGTCTCGACGAGGAAAAAGTGTTTAGGTACTCATGGGGTGTTGGTCATATGAAAAATAATTAGGCAAATGTATATGGTCTCTACTGGGGAATTTTGTTAGCAAAACAACATCAGCTGGACACACTTACAGTTATGGGAGATTCTCTCCTAATTCTGCATCATCTAGTCAAAGGCTCCCTCCCATAGGAGAATTCTATAGAAAACATCATGAAAAGAATCAAGAAAATTTTGAAGATATCCCATCTAAAGCATATTTCTATGTCCTAAGAAACTTCAACAAAGAAGCAGACAAGTATGCTAACAAGTGGTGTAAATTGAAGATAGGTGAAATAAATGTTAATAACCAAATCAAGGCTACTATAATTCCTTAATGGTGGATGAAATCTATTAAAAAAAATTCCCTAGTAGCATTATGTATTGTAAATTTTTGTGTTTTGTTGGGATAATTTTTTAAGGTGTTCACTTACAAAAAACCTTTTCTTATTACTCAAATATATTCTTCTCGGAAAAACATGTATTTGTATTAGAAAGGAGAAAACAATTGAATTTTTTTGATGAATTAACTTTGTAATGTGTACGAATGAGATGCACAATTATACAATATAAACACACACACACACACACACACACACATGTTGTCAATACCTACTTTACACTCACTTGTTCTTTAGAAGATTTAATCTCCTTTCTCCTTTTATGATTCTATGAATAATTGATATTTTTCTTATTTTTGTTATGTTTTCACAAAAAACACTCTTCACTTATTTAGTGAGATATTAAGTTTAACTATCCAAGGATAAGCCTAGTCTATTTTGGAATAATGATTCAAGAATTTATATTTTCTTGTGGTCGACAAAATTTTCTTACATGTGATTTTTACATAAAGTTTTTATACACATGGTATGGATGTTGTCAATAAGTACTTTACACTCACTTGTTCTTTAGAAGATTTAATCTCCTTTCTCCTTTTATTGATTCTATGAATAATTGATATTTTTCTTATTTTAGTTATGTTTTCACAAAAAACACTCTTCACTTATGTAGTGAGTCATATTAAGTTTAGCTATCCAAGGATAAACCTAGTCTATTTTGAAATAATGATTCAAGAATTTCTATTTAAAAATAAAATAAAAATGTCATCCATTTTAAAATAGAGCTTCCAAAATTTCCATTTAAAAAAATAAATAATTTAGATAATCTGAGAATATTCTTTTATCATTTTTTTATTACAAAATTTATGTGATGTGTATGCTACGTCCATTATATCATAGCTTTACAAATTCTCAATATTACATATATTAAATAACTTATAAATTAAATAACACATAAATATTTTAATAACGGTTAATATTTATTTAATTTATATAAACTTAAGTACCATGCTATTTTTGTTTTTACCCAATGTTCTATACAACTTTCTTAATTTAAAAATAATTTTCATACACTCACATTTTTTCAATATTTTCTTACATCTTTCTTTTTTAACTATCTCATAATATTATTTTGTTAGATCTGAGACTTTTGTGATTCATAAAGTAGTCAAATGTTTTTTCGGTTTAATCACATCATTAGGATTTGGTCAAAAACTTTTAAAACCAACAAATGTGATTAGTCATCAGGATAAGGTGAAAAAGCCAGCTGATCTTGTTGAATAAATAGTGTGGATGCATCATTACTTATAATTAATAGCTGAAAACTAACTGTTAAGAAATTATTAAGGAATAATATTAAACATTTTTATTAAATTTTTTGATTAATACATATTTTTAAATTAATAAATATTATTAATATATATCTTAATATAATTAAAATATTTTATAATGTTAAATATTTTTTCATTATTTTATTAATATAATACATAATTTTTTTTTTTATAATATGATTAATAAAAAAACATTTATCTATAATATAATATTATTTTGATTTATCGCCACACGTTTAACATTGCGTGCACATCAATGTCACCATATCTCTCATGTAAATATTTTGCATACCAGTTGCAGGCTTATAAACATTACGTGCACATCTATGCCACCGTGTCTCTCATTATAGATATTTTACCTACCAGATGCATGCTTATAAAAAACGGATATAACGGTTTGAAAACAAGACAGTCACGTTGATCCATAAAAGATGCCCTCGGGTATGAAGCCATATAAAGCCAAGATACTCTTCAATATATGCGAAATAGAAAGTTTGATGATAATTATGAGTAATTAATTTAAAAATTAAATTTAAGTGGATGAGATTTAAGTGGATAGTTTATAGAATTATTAACTTGCTTGTTTTTAGTTTTTTGTAATTTAATTTTTTTCTTATTCAAATTAATAATGAGTTATCTAATTTTCTAATAGTTTAGTCTTTACAATGTCAAGGAATATTTTTGAAAGCATAACATTTCATTTCAAATTGAAATGTTTTTTGATTCCATTGTCTTAGAAGTTCCAAAATAACACACCCGTTCTTCCCAAGCTTTTTTAGGTTTTTTCGGCCAATCCATTTCGCATTGAAGTTGACCCGAGTTAGTTCTTAATTCAGTACTTCTTCATTCTACCCAACACTTTTCTCCATATATGCTTAAGAAACTTCTCCATAACAAAAATTTTAACTCTTTGATATTTGTGGGACATACATTAAGGTAAATATTTCATTTTTGCATCTATTTGTTATTTTGTCTCATCCATGATTTCTTTCTTTCGTTCATGCCTTCATTGAAGATAACTTTAGGCATTTGCTCAATTCTTTTTAGGCATCTTATGAGACTCACCAAGCAATTGCTTCGATGGGAGGTGCTCCTGTTTCACTCAACATTATCTTATAAAGAACCAAACTTTTTATTTTGAACTTGCTCATGATCAAACTTTTTTTGGATTTTATTAATTTTTTTCCATTTTGAGACAAGGACTTCACACCCATATAATATTACTAGAAAAACTAAAAGCCCAAAAAACACTTTAATTATTTTCTAATGCCATAACTCTCCCTTTCTAAATCTAAATCTATTTTGAAGAGCCTATAATACTTTCTACTCTCCAAAAATTCTTATTTTTATTCAATCCTCGAAATTAAACTTCATTTTTATGGATTTGTGGCTTCTATGATCCATCGATAAATTATGCAGAAATCTTTCAGTAATAATCACATTACAATGAACAAAGTCGACGCATTTCGAACCAACCAGTGTGGTTCATCATTAGGACTAGGTGAGAGATCATATCCGATCGTTGAGTTTAAATAGATGTAGAAATGGCAAAGTAAAACAGTTAGAATAACAGCTAATTGACTTTGAAAATAATAACGGTTAGTTCTAATAATTTAATTATTTACTTAATAAAACCTAACGGCTAGATTAACTAGGATTGATCGTTTTAGGTTTTATTAAGTAAATAATTAAATTATTATAACTAACCGTTATTATTTTCAAAGTCAATTAGTTGTTATTCTAACTGTTTTACTTTGCCATTTCTACATCTATTTAAACTCAACGATCAGATCTGATCTCTCACCTAGTCCTGATGATGAACCACACTGGTTGGTTCGAAACACGTCGACTTTGTTCATTGTAATGTGATTATTATCGAAAGATTTCTGCATAAATTAAACTTCATATTGAAATCTATCAGAAATACTTTCTTTCTTTTTCTTTTTCTTTTTTCTCTCACGACGAAAAAAAAACATGGCTTACATATTGTGCCATCCAAAGTCTAGAAAAATCGAAAAAATCCTTACAAAGTCGATCAAAATGAGATCAGGAGAGGGTGTACAACCACCCACAGATATCTAATTAATCGGAAGCTAAACTACCCACCCTTAACCGCTTCAAAACAGTTTGACAGCTGCTGACAACAGACCTGTAGCAGCAACCCAGTGGATTTCAAAAAGCATAATAAGCATAGTCTGAAAACAAGAAAACTAGTAACGGCCCATGAGAAAAAAGTTTCGTGCCATCAGCAGGGAAGATACCCCTAGTCCAAAACAGCAAAAATCAGAGAAAGATGCTAGTGTCCTCCACAACATATCAGATAGAAAATCTCAGAAGCAGTGATAGGACAGACTACAAACTTAGTTGAAACTCACAATACCAGCAGCACCCGAACCTGTAGCATCCACCAACTCACAATACATGTTACCAAACTCGCCAGTTAGTCCCTTTTTTGAAAGCCTATCAGCCTGTACATTTGACTCCCGAAAGATATGATTGAAATTTATGCTTGAAAAGGAAGACCTGAGTGTGTAGATGTGTTCCATCCACGTCATCATATGAATAGGGGTGAGATATGTGTCCATGTTTAAATGATCTATGAGAACCTTCGAGTCGCCCAGCACCCACAGGTTGTCAATGTACAGCGGAGATGCAAACCATAGCAAACCCCAAAGAGCCAAGATTATGCCCTTGTGTTTGAGCCCCTACCACCCGACCAATGAATCTTGTAATGATAATGTGGCGAGATCGGTAGCCATGCCCCACACCCACATACCGAATGTTGTGAAGCTCCGTCGAAGAAACCGGTGGGGTAATGTATCTCAAATGGGCGTAATCGCTTTGAGAGGTCCATAGGAGGCTTGTCACCAGTCTTCAGTTTACTCCATAGGCTTATAATACTATTTGTAGTCCCCTCAAAACAACCAAGAACTCCATCAAAAATCACCTTGTTCCGGTTGAGCCATATAAACCAGTGGAATAAAGCTAGCAAGACTCCATAGTTTTTGTACTTTTTGTTACCCCATAATATGAACTCCATCATGTTTTCAAAAACTAAGAAACTAATGTTAAAGTAACAACCCAATTCTCTTAAAACATTCTTCGCAAATGAGCACCCATAAAAGAGATGATCATTATCATCTCCCCCCTTCATGCATAAACAACAAACACCAGGCCCAATCTTACCCCTTTTCATCAAATTTTCCCAAGTGAGGTTTTTGTTGTTTAGCACCAGCCATAGGAACAATTTCATTTTTAGTTGGGCATTTGCCTCCCATATGCTCATGCTAGTTAATATCTCCACTTGTAATCTAAAATGCAAAAAGGGCCTTTTATAAATGTCCTTTACCACAGGCATCCCATTTATAAGAGGCCCCTCCCAAGTCAACCGATCACCGCTCCAATTCCATGAGAAACCACAACTTCTCAAATCCAAAATGAAAGCATTCCAATCCTCCAGCAGCATTACCGGTAAGCTAAGTCCATCAGCCGAATGCCAAACCGGGACCCCATCTCTCTGTTCCTTAATAATCTGGCATAAATAAAAAATTCCCCTTCCATTTAACCATCTCAATAACTGTCTGTTGCATGTGAGATGACCCAAATCGCCCCTCAAACTAACCTGTCCGATAAGAATTTTGTCCCCATTGCCAAAATTCCACCGCAGCAGAGAGGAAAAATCCGGCCAAATATTTTAAAAACCATTCCATATTGGAGATGCTCCTTTAATGTTTTGCCAACCATCCATAGAAACAATGTCCAAATTTGTTTCTTTTAAATACTTAAAGCTTATGATATCATTCCATATGTTTTTCTTCGTCAATACCCTCCATAGAGATTTCATAAGCAAAGCCCGCCCAAAAGTTTCCAGGTCCTTTAAGCCCCATCCCCCAATCTCCTTTGGTCTCATAATCAAATCCCAGCAGACCAAGTGGTACTTACCCTTCATTGCCTTTCCATTCCATAAGAATTTCATCATGGTGCTTCTGAAACGAGAAAGAATATTTTTTGGAATGATATAAATGTGAGCCCAATACACCATCAGCTGTTGAATAACCGCTTGGACAAGAATGACTCTCTCTCCCAAAGACAGCCATTTGGTAGTCCATTTCCAATTCTCTTCTCCACCTTTTTAACCAGCCATGACCAGTCTGCAGCATAGTAAGTGTTATGCTTTAAATAGAAACCTAAATATTTAAAACCAGAAGACAGAGGCTCAATTTTGAAATCAAAAAGTTCGCTCACAGCAGAAATAATCTCAACATCACCCACATTTGAATATATGCATGATTTCAAACTGTTTGCAGCCATACTTGAAGCATCACAAAATCTACTGAAGACGTCATAGAAATTTTTCCACACAGATCTAAGAATAAGACCAAACAATAAAACATCGTCAACAAACAAGATGTTGCTGATTTCCTTGGAAAAAGATATCTTTATGCCTTTTATAAGACCCTTTGAAATAACTATACCAATATTGCAACTCAGAATATCCATAACAAGAATAAAAAGTAATGGAGAAAGAGCACATCCCTGTCGCAACCCACGGCCTGGTCTGAAGAAATCTGAGGCAACTCCATTTATAATAACCGTCAAAGATGTATTTGTAACACATCCCAAGATCCAATTTACCGAACCCCGATCCAGGCCAATCTTGAATAAGATCATGCGAAGTAATCTCCAGTCAACATGATCATATGCCTTGCATAGATCAATCTTCATAACCATAGCCTTTAAATTCTTTGTGTGGATGGAGTGAATCACTTATCGAGTAGAGGCCATGGCATCATGGATGCTCCTATCCTTCAGGAAACCAGACTATTCAGGGGAGATAAATCGAGACAACACCTTTTTCATTCTCTCAACAATGGTTTTAGTAATCACTTTATAGAGCGTATTACATAAAGATATTGGCCTATAATCGTTAAAATTATAGGGATCAGATATCTTCAGAATCAAAACCAAAAAAGTGGAATTAACATCCCCACTGATCTGCCTAGACGTTCTAGCATCCTCCACCATTTCAACTATGTGAGGCAACAAGATATCAACAAAGTGGATAAAGAAATCCGGGGTCCAGCCATGTGGTCCCGGAGTCTTATCCACTCCAAAAGACTTTAATATCGCCATGATCTCGTTCTCACAAACAGGTTTATAAAATTCCAATGCAGAAACCTCATCAAACATAATCGAGAGCGCTTCAGTGGCCCAGAGAAGATCATCATAATTAACATTGTCTCGGGCTTTAAACAGGTCCCCATAATGTCTGACAGCCGCCTCATGAATCCTAGCCATAGAGTAATGAAAAGTTCCCTTTTCCTCAATACACCATATCACGTTTGAATTTTTCCTCCCTTCAGCTGTGGCATGAAAAAATTTTGTATTCAAATCGCCCTCACGGAGCCATGTCGCCCGGCTTTTGAGCCTCCATGATTGTTCTTCTATAAGCAAAATATGCCTTTTTTCCATTTCCAGATCTTTTAAGATTCCAGATCCCCTCAACATGGTCAGACTCCTCCAGAACCTTTAAGAGCCTTTCCGACTCCTTTTATATCTCAGCAAAGCGATGCTTCAAAATGCTTTTCTTCTCCCTTTCCCAGCTCTTCACCACCTGTTTTAAGCTTCTCATCGATCCCATGAGATGATTTGAAGCAGAAACGTTCAATGCCCTAGGATTTGATTTAAAATGTGTCATAACCAGATTGACAAAGACAGGCTCATCAAGCCATACCCTGTTAAACTTGAAGGGAAAACGCCTAACACACCTATCAAAATCCCAACTAAGAATAATCGGTCGATGATCTGAGAATAAAACACTCCCAATGTAAGCAGACCACTTCCCCAACTTAGACAACAAGAATTTCGAAACCAAGAACCTATCAAGCCTCTTAGCAATCATCGCATCCCCATTCCTACCATTATACCACGTAGGACCGCTATCAGCGATCTTCAGGTCATAGAGGTTTTGAGAGGAGAAGAGGGGTCAGAGGTGATTTCCCAGAGGATTGACATGGGCATCCCTGCCCCAAATCTCATCAGGGTGCAGAGAAGAGTTGAAATCACCAGCTATAATCAGGTTAGAAAGTGACAAAATCCCACTTCAATCCATCCAGTCCCAAAAAATCCGCCTCTCCTGGTAAGGTGCATATAAATTGATTATATGAAGCCTGTTCCTGTGCCCCCGGCAATAACCAGTAATGAGAATACCTCCAAAGAAACCAAAGGCCTTAAACATAGCCACAGCGGGGTTCCATAAAATAATTTCCCCTCCCGAGTGGCCCGATGCATCCCGAGGAGCAATATTCCAAGCTGGGAATATCGAACGGAAAACAACAATTGAGCGATCAACGAGATGCATTGACTCTTGGATACAAATAATATAAGGATTTAAATTTTTGAGAAAATCACGAAGAGAGAGGTACTTTCCCTTCCCTCCCAAACTCCTAATATTGATTGAAACCAGAATGGTCATGTTACAGGCTTAGAGGGCTCAGTTGCTCTAAGAACCCTGTCAATAGTGGTCATAACAAGAATATCTCTGAAATTGGTTTCGTCTAAATCCCCCATCAGCCCCACTGACGCCAAGGATTTTTTCTTTTTTGTTTAGATGACCCCTCCCCCTTCGAATGGTAACATTTGATGAGTCGGGAGGGCACTTGAAACCATGAAGAGGGTTATCAGAACCCACATCTATAGACAAAGTAACCAGCTCAGCCTCGGGTTCCAGCAATAGCAACTCCAGGTTGCTACCGACCGAATTTCGTAAAGAAGGGGATAGGCATTCGGTGATCAGGGAGCAAGGGTCCGACGCCACATCGGAGGTCTTATCTAATGCCGCAACAGAGGGAGGGTCATCAGAAACAGTCCCTTTCGGAATGGACGCAGGAGACGAGTGTCGTAAGATGGAGGAGTCCGTAGGCAGCAAAGTTGAGTGGCGAGGGATGAGCAATGAGGGTTTAATAAAAGGTGTCCCAATACCCATCAGTAGATCGGGACAGAAAGTAGTCGAAACCCTTTCAATGGATTCGTTTACCACGGCCCTGTGAGCCCCATCCCCCGAAAACAAAATCTTCTCACTAATATTAGACTGATAGGAACTGACAGGATCATGATGCTTACCCGGAGTACACTCATCTCGATGTCCAAGATCCCGAGAAGAGATACCCCGGTGGCGGTGTCGTTGACTCGACCGTGGTCCCCGTTTTGCACCTTGATCGGCCTCCTTCCAACGCGAGCACGACTGCATTAGGTGGCCGGTCCCATGGCACAGGTGACACCGAAAAGGTGTGCGCTAGTAATCCAAAGTTTGTCGAAAAAGTTTCCCATTCCAGAGTAGGTCAATCTCCTCCATTAGGCCCCCTGCCACCGACAATTCGACCAAGACCCACGCTATCCTCTTATCAGATTCACCAATACAATGGGGATCAACGTAGCGGCATCGACCGATGCTGTCTCCTATCAGGATAAGTGAGGAAGGAGACCAGAATTGAATCGGAAGCCCGGGAAACATCACCCATAAAATGTGGGCCGAAGGAGCATTATCCTTAGGGTGAAAATCGGCTTCCCAACAAAAGAGGGGCAAGAAGGATTGTCCTCGAACCAAGGTCTTCTGTAAAATCTCCAATGCATCACTATCCTTTAGAAAGTGGAAAACGCATCACCCACCCGATAGTCTGCTCGTCCGAGGCTCATATCCCAGAATTTGCTTCCATATCGCCATGAGTCACGCCTGCAACTCCCCCGGCTGATGGTTTGGAAAATACCACCGGCCCACGAGAGCCCGAGACATCAGACTCTCCACGCTCACTGCAAGGTCCTCTGAGCTAAAATTCACCACTCTCCTAGTCGCAGTAGCTTTGTAGAGTCTCAAATTCTGCTTCCTCCTAATATTTGAGCGATGGCCATTACATGGCGCTTCCTCCTGTGATAACAAAACTTTATTACATCTTTCAACCCCCTCAAGACCACTGTGACTGGACAAAATCAATGGAGAGCTCGTCCCAAGTAATTCTCGAGATGAAAACTAATCACATTTGGAAGAAAATGACAGGGCTTGTGCTTCCGCCACCTCAATAGCCTTCACAAAATCCTTGTCCAAAATAATTAGCTCATGATCTTTTACATCAACTGCCGACTCCATGTACCCAAAAAACAGAGATCGAAGCCCCCACTCCCTGCACCCCACCCACCAACGGCGATAAAATTAATAAGGAAATCCCAAAGAAGCAATCCCACAACATATACACACAGAAGGTGGAAAAACCAAAACACCCCAAGTGACATCCGCCGCAACATGAAGGATGTGTGATAGTGGCTTTGGCTTTATCAAAATAAGACTAAAAAACAACGTGAACTCAAAAGGAGGCAGCCGACAATAAAGTCAGATCCCATCATAAGATAAAGGGTGGACAATAAGACGATGAGCAACAGGTACCACCCTAATAAAATCTCACCAGCAAGCATTAAATTGCCCCCTCTCGCAAAATAGTTTGAAAAATCCGGCAGTAAAACACGGTATGGCACACTCGGAAAAACCAGAGCCGAGCGACCAACTCATTCACAGGACTGTGATGAAAAAATTAAGCTTCTTCACAAACAACAGCATAGCAATATACCAACATTCCACCACCTATCCCATAGGTTTATCTTCATACTTTTAAATGGTCTATAGATATTCCATTGGCTCAAACAGCAACTCGGTTCCTTACCAGATTCCTCCGATAACCCAGTCCTACCCCAGAGAGACAGCCCCGAAAATGGTCTAAACCAGCCCGACATCCAGAAACACCACTATATCATATACCAATAACTTGAAAAAAGACTGAGTCCCTGCTCCATGCACTCCAAAAACCACGATGCAGCTCGTCGTCGTCGCATTCAACACCTCCCGGTTCCCAAAAAAATGGCGGAAAGAAAGAGAACGAAAAATAGTTTGCATAGATCTGGACTAGACCGGAGATCTAGTTATCCAATGTATGTTCAACCACAGTAAACAAAAATGTTACCTGAGCTTTTGCAACCAGAGTAATCTGCGCATACACTTCGCCTGTCCTGCCATTGCTAATCTCAAGAAATCTCCCCTTTATCTATCAGAAATACTTATATTCATTTACTTCAAAAATATTGACGTCTTTTAATAATATTTGTCGATTCAGACTTTTATACTCGCAATTTCATTTCGTCTCCTCTGAAATCCGTTCTAATTTTCCCTTGCCATCCATGACATACAATGAGGGCTTCCAGGACGCTCACAAAATTGTGTATATTTGGAATTTCGAGTGAGTGGTTTGCGCTACTCAGAATTCAATTCCCTGGCTTCAACATCTAAAATCCTGGTAGGACCCATTTTCAAAATTTTAATATAAATTTCAGTTTAAAATATTTTTTGAACTATCATTCAGATGCTTCTCAATGGGCATTTGGTGTGGTGGGTTTCAATTCCGAGAGATTCCTTATGGGTTCACTTCTGAGAATTTCCTCCCCCATATGTCATTAGCGGCTTTCATTGAGAATCCCATAACCACATCTTGCCAGATTCATTTATCAACGCACCGTACGCAGAGTCCATGTGAGAATTCCCCAGATGACACCTTCCCAGGATCGATGATCAGAATATTCAGTGTGACGGTATTAATAAAAATAAATGGGTTGTGATTCATTCGTAAGACGTAGTGAGGGCAGGAACAGCACACGAATGTGATGAGGCAAGGATGAATTATTGTGTTGCGATTCAACGGTACTTGCACTGGTAGCAGAGATCAGACAAAATCAGATTAGCAGCGTTGGTAGCTACCACAGCAACAATGGGTGTCTCAATAATGGAGGTATGTATACATCCAAACCAAAATGGGAAATCCCTTCCTCTGTGGCCTGAAATGCTGGAATTTATAGATTTTATTTTTATGTACATGGGATTTCTCTCTAAATGTAATAACTTCTATGTACATGGTGGGAGGGGCATGCTAATACCTAGGGATTTTATTTATCATCTTGTTTTGGAACATGAGAGCACACTCATATTGAAGCCATATATGTTCTCTGTGGGTGAATGTAGAATTTGTGGTTTATTCAACCAACTTCTTGGTTCCAAGTGAGAAAAGGGAAAAACAAATTTGGTAAAGGTTTAGTGTCTGTCTTCTTGTACGTGCATAAGCAGTGAAGCCTACAGGGTCTGACTGTCAGTACTGTTTTTTATTGCAGGGTTTTACTAAGTCTCTGGCGATGTCAATCCTTTCGGAAATAGGGGACCATACCTTCTTGGTAGCAGCTGTAAGTCTAAAATCACTGGTAGCAGCTTTATATTAATGTCTATAAAGAGAAAAATAGGACAAAGGAACTGGAGAGCTGTAAGTCTAAAATCACTGGTAGCAGCTTTATATTAATGGCTATAAAGAGAAAAATAGGTCAAAGGAACTGGAGAGCTGTAAGTCTAAATTCCCATGCCCCATTTTGGAAATATAGCTTTATATTAATGCGTATAAAGAGTAGAATAGTTCAAAGGAACTGGAGAGAACAGCAAATATTAATAGGCAGGAAGTTGGGTCATTAAGTGTCCCTAAAGGAGATAAAATAACATCATATAATAACATAAAATCACATAAAAACATACAATTGAGTTAAACCAAAATGGATGAACCTTCTAGGTGAAGGAAATCCAACAAAGAGACATAGGCTTGACAATAAAGGACAATATGTTGCATGGGAGGGACCTGGTCCTGATCATCATCTGAATTAGTCGTGCAGATGTCAACACTAAGTGCCTGTTGATAATATTGTCTGGCTAGTGGCCTGGATTGATAGGGCATGGGGAGGAATCCTGGGCAGCATCAAAATGCTTTTGCTGGTGGTTGAGGTAGGAACTGAAGAAAAGGTGGGATCACTCCTATCATCCAAAGCCTCGAACCAGTAGTCGTAAGGAAAAAGCTAGCAATACATATCTGGGCCGCTCTCACTATTTAATTGATATAATTTTATCGTAGGGATTATAAAACATGGTTGGCTTGATTACAATTTGTACTGCATTAGGATACATGGCAGTGATCGTATACAATACTTATGACGTTGGGCCAGTCTAGTCCTTTTTCTTCACAATGAAAAGAAAATGTTTTCGGATGTTTCGAAGATTGTGATTTTTAACACAGTTCTCCAAAAGCTTTTGCTTTTCATTATGAATTACAACTTTGGAAATCTGCATTCTGCATTCAAAAATCCTTTTTCTTCATGTTAAAAAATATTACTTTTACATTAGTGTGTGAGAATCTTTTATTTGGGTTTATAACTTTAGTTTTTGTGTTCAAGATCATGGCTATGCGGCATCCCAGGAGAATAGTCTTGGCTGGATCTCTTGGATCTGCCTTTGTGAGTACAATTTATTTTTGTGTCCTGCTTGGACTTAGCTTTGCAAGTTAGAGTTATTTTGATTTTTCAAATGGTGTTAGATAATGATATATGTGCTTAGTTTGTTATTCTTTATAGAAGAAATGAGTCATTGCCAGGGACCACCATTATCTTGCGTTTTTACTTAATTGTTCTGTTACAAAGCAGATCATGACTGCCATCTCTGTATTTTTCGGCTGGGCTGCACCAAATTTGGTAAATTGCAAGTTGGCTATTTTCTATTGAATTGACAAGTTCATGGACATTTATAGTAGTTTTGTTTTTGGTAAATTGCAAGTTGGCTATTTTCTATTGAATTGACAAGTTCATGGACATTTATAGTAGTTTTGTTTTGCACTGGTTTTGGTTCATCTTGCTGTATTTGCATTACCTAGTGTAAACATATTTGTATCAGAATTGTATCTTTTTGGTACATAGATTCTATTTCAAATGATTTATATTTATGCCAATCGGCATGTTTATTTTTGAATAGGGCTTCTAAAATTTTAATTTAATTATCAATAATTACTAGGTGGATGGTGGGGATTTAACCCTTGTGGAATATCGACGGAATATTTTTACTAGTAGTCAGGGATAGATGGTTGAGATTTATCTCAAAGGTAGTTATGCCATTTTTTCTTTTCAATTATTTAAAAAAATGTTATAAAGTCAAATTAAAATAGAAATATATAAAATATTTTGACTGTGAAATGAGTTATGGTTTTTTGGGCATGTGGTATTGATAAGCCATAGTATTGTAATAAAGCCTATTTACAAGTTAAGAATCTCCATGGTAAAGTGGGTGTGAATCTCCATAGTTAGGAATTTTGTTACATGTTTTTTAAATGTACATATCTTTAACTTATATATTAATTATTTTTTCTAATTAATAATAATAATTTAAAATAAAGCTATAATTTAGTTAATTTTTATGATTTTTTTTAATCTTTTCAATCTAAGATGTATCATGAGATAAGTGTCTTGATGCTTATCAGGGTTTAACAACCATTTAATTTATATGGCTACGCTAATTGAAATATTATGTCATAATTTGGCATGGTATGCTTATAATCATCATCTAATGATTGAAGCCATTAATCTCGTTGTGCACGTCATCTTTATGCGCTTAACATCTAAGACAACTGCTATTGTGAGGTCACAAAACTCTAGACACATTTTGTGTTGCTAGCACTTTGTACAACCTTGATGAGAACTTTATCCCTTTCATTGTTGTAAGATCGATGCTTATGTTATAGATGCCTATTGACATTAATCTTGGAACGAAATCTTTTGCTTTTTGGGCTTACAAACTAATCTGTTTTATGGATGCATGAGTGTTTGCCAATCCAATCACAACTTGGTCAAATGGTCATTCAAGGCAAAGTGGAAATTATCAACTTTCAGAATTGACGCTGAAATTTCAATGTAAAACTTATTGTGGAAATGTACAGATAATTTATTGGTGACGCAAAAAACTTTTGGTCATAGAGACTAGTGAGGTTCAAGAGAGCAAGAGATAGGTGGTAGAGATGAATTCGTCCTTTTTGTCCTACTTCTCCTTCACTTGGATGCCCAAAAACTGTCTTATCTTGTGTGAGATCGAATTGTGCCTTGTGGAGGAGTTCAAATGCTCTTTATGTAGTGTTATTCCTTTGCAAATGAGTGTGTCTCTTCACTGGGGCCGACTTGACTTGAGGGAGGGTCAACTTGACTAGTTTGGAGCCCAAAATTCAAAATTAAAATTTCAAATTTTTCTCTTTTAAATCCGACACGAAGAACATGTCTTATAATAATTTATTCAAGGGCTAATCAATGAAAATGACATGAAGAACATGTCTTGCAATTATGTTATATATTACAAGGGCTAAAACATAAATTATGAAGACTAACCATAGCTACAAAATTTTAACATCTCTAAGGGATGCTAAGTGCCTTTTCATCATTGTTTAAACCTTGTGCTTAAGTCGAGCCATCCTTTAGAGGCCTATTGTGTCACCTTGAACCTCTAAACCTAGAATATCTCTTGTAAGTGACCTTATACCGGGACTCCTCCCATTGGTTAAAATCCATAAATAGCAGGGGGTATTGGCTGTGGTGACAATGTGCCGTTATCTCATTGTTGTCACTTGGTCTATTGCTTGCCTTGTAGGGTGCCTCTCCCCAAGACTTGCTAGAATTCGAGGCAACAGTGCCATAATTATTGCAAGTGGATTTTTAATTTATATGATAGTAAGTGAGACCCCTAATAGTGTTGATTTTTGTAACTATGGTCAGTCTTCATAATGTATATTTTAGTCCTTAATATGTTTGTAAACATGTTCTTCATGCTCCTTTTATAAGAAGAAAATTTGACTTTTGGAAAAAGCATTTTTGGCTCCAACATGTGTCATGTCGGCCTCCTCCTAGTCAAGTCACCCCCCTCAAATGTTCAAGTCGGTTCCATCCAAAAAGGCACTCATTCAGACCAGCTAAGTCTATAAATAGAGGCAATTCCACCTTCCTCAAGGCCAACAATGAAGCTCGCATCTCTCTGAGGCAAGAAGAGCCTAATTTAAGGCTAGAATGAAGTTCGAGGCAAGAGCGAAGTTCTGAGGCATGCAAAGTACATCTAAGGCCAGCGAGGAGTCTATCTGAGGCATATGAAGGGCAATCTAAGGCAGGGAAGTCTGAGGCAGCCAACGAAGGGCCTAATCCGAGGCAATCAAGAAGGTCATCTCTGAGGCCAATGAAGGACATAGTCTGAGCCAACAAAGTGTCATTTATGAGGGATAGCAAAGCAAAATTTTTGAGGCAAGAACAAAGCGTGTTTCTTGGGCTAGATTGACTTGATTAGGAAGATGGACCATGAATTAGGTTTGACCTAGTTATTGACTAAGATGTATCTCTATTGAATTGAATATTTCTCTATCGACAAAGGTTGCTGGGTTTTTCCCATGTGCATTTTCCGAGGGTAAAACAATGTGTTCTTGTGTCGCTGTCTCTTTATGATCGTCTAGCATATTGTTTTTTATTGTTGTAGTTCTCTATGTAATTGATATGTGATGATCAATGAATGTAAGATAAGATTAATCTAAGAAATAATCATAAGAATCAACTATAAGTGTGGAGAACTCTTTAAAGATCAACAAATAGAAGATGCACCATCACAACCACGAATTCACAGCCAATAAATAACGCACAACCTTATATAGTGAAGGAACATCCATAACATGATATCATAAGAGAAGAGGACGAAGTAGGACAACCTTTTAAAAAATAGGCAGCCCAACAACACATCACATCTTCAATCACAATCCCTAAAGATTAAATTAGCTAGTAACATGTGCAAACACCTAATCTTAAATTAGAACGGAAATATTCTTCAAAATTCAAAGTTATTTCAAGGACTAGGGATGGTTGAGAGCCTCTTCCTCATTTTGTTTTCATTATGCAAAACTTCCCTCTACAAAGATTATTTCCAGCAGTAAAAACAATGGCTACTCTAGCATAAAACCCTAATCATCCAAGACAAAAGAGAAGAGGGATGAAACCTCACATATGCTCACCCCTTGACTTCCTCCCAATAGATCTTCACTTAGGATTAGGGGGAATCTCCAGTGAATCCAACCATGCTCAACAATGGAGATAGCCAATTCTTATATAGATTTTCTAGCTCAATCTTCTTACGCTAAAATAATAATATGTCGCTTCCAGATCCACAAAATCCTCCAAGAAGAATTATAAATATTTGAAACAACTCAAATTTTTCCTTGGGAGAAGGGAATTTCTCATTTTAGAGTCATCCTAGCCTTCAAGAATGTGCTTAATCCTTCATTACTGCCACTTATCAACCTCTAGCCCTGTGGTCCCTTAGAAAAATCTTCATTGAATAAAGATTTAGGTTTGCATGCCACATATATTCACCCTATGAAAGGCACTCTTCAATAAGGTTATCCAACTCCTCATAAAGTGGATCACAAAACATATGTGCAAGATAGGTCCCTTGGTTGTTTCAACAACTCCTCAAGATGTGGCCACCTCAAATATGTGACAAAAGATGTGTAGAGCTCCCTTAAGGATGATTCATTTGACCATGTCAAGGAGGTTTTAATGTGCCAATTGTCTACTTTCCTTATAGTGCTCCTTAAGGAAACCAACTCCTACTCCTATTAGTATAACAACAAAGTCAGTGGGGAGCTCATCAAATAGTGCTAAAAAATTACTTACAAACTGAATCTTATAGAGACATGTGAACAAGGTGTACCCTAGCAATCCTACAATTAGTTCTGAGCAGAATTATGTCTACTGAATAAAAAGAACAACTAGGGTATTGGCAACATCAAATATAATAAAAACAAATTCACCAATCTCAATCACAAAAAGGATACAAATTCATCCCAATTCAATTTCTTCATTAAGCTTTGAACTTACTAAGGCTCCCTTCCTGGGAAAGTGGCCCAACTAAGGAATTACATACAATACTGGATCTGATCCAGCGAATCAAACCTCCTTGGTTGATCTAGATCTCCTTGCCACTCCTTCCTCGGACCCAACACACTCACTAAGAAGGCTCTCTCAATTTTGTGTTGTTGTATGTCGTGTCTTATCCCTTTCCCTAACCTTGCTTTTATAGTTTTACATTGAGCTAAACCCCTAACCATAATCTCCAAATTGGTTGACGACCGAGATTATATCTCGCCTCACTTGAGATCAAGCTCTGAGATTAAAACATAATAACTAAAGTAAATAATTTGCTTTTCCTAAGTTTACTTTAGTTCAATAAGCCAACATTATTCTTATGTGCTTTTCATAAGTCTAACTTAGGCTAATTTAGATTAACAACTTGCTAATGCTTGAGCAAGTGTTCTAAGGAGATCTTGGATGACTTTTGCATGCCTAGTCACTTAGGCCTATGCACAAGTACTTGCCTGAGCTACAAACATAAACACTTCCTCTTAGTGAGGGAGGTACTTCTGCCACTTGGAACTAACTTTGATCCTGCATTTGTTGCCTTGGTTGCTTCCTTTGAATTGGAAGCCTTTCTTTCCCTTTTGTTTGGAAACATCCTCGAAATATGACTATCAGTGGCTTGGTTCCTTGAAGCCTCCTGCTCCTGAACATTTTGTAAGGTCATCTTGTACCAAGAGACCTTCTTAACCGATTTGGGGGAATTTGTTGACTGCTCTTCCCCTCTTGAACTTGAAGGTTAACTCCCTATGAGCTGCTCAACCTTTGGAGCTTTCTACTCCTTGTTTTCTTTCCCTGCTCTGTTTCATTCCTTAGCTCAAATAGGTTGGTCCTTTAGCATATACATTTTTCTCTCTCTAACTCCTAATTGTGAAATTTTCAGATCTGAAAATTATTACTACAATGATTGATTTATTTCTCGTACTTTTTAGATAATTTATTTATAGATGCTTCAGTGAATTTTGAAATAAACATAGCTGCAGTACTCCACTCTAATCAAAACCAGAAGAACAAAAATTACACAAGTAGCATAATAGAAACAACCATATGAACACAGTTATTTTTGGACAATTGTGTTGAGATTTTGTGTATTTGGGGTAGCATTAGTTGTGCTCTAGCTCCCAAACTTTGTGGAGGGACTAGAGTTCACTTGATCTACAAGGCCCAGAAATGGATTTGGGAAATTTCATCTGGTTTAGGAGATATTAAATTAATTAATTATTTTAAGTGTATTTCCTAAGTTAAAACTTAGGGAACTTAAATAATTAAAGTGAATTTAATTAAACATGTGATGAAATTGTCTTAAGTCACACGGATCAAGCTTTCTTTTAATCTTAGCCATTGATTCAAGATTTGATCATGGCCGTTGGTTTCCCAACGAGAAAAGTATAAAGGAAAGGCTTGGGGTCATTTGTAAAGACACACAAAGGCAGAGCACTGAAGCTAAGCTGAGATTCTAGTGCAGGGTTTGCTAAGAATACTCAGAAGTGTTTCAGCTGCAGAGAGGGGAATTTAGGCCAAGGCGATGATCTGATCCTGGAGTCTAGAATACACAAGAGGTAGAGATCAGCTCAAGGACAGGGCAGAAGAGGAGAGCAGCAGCAAGGACATCGCAGTCCCTTCAAGTACAACGTGATTTTCAGCAGGAAACCCTCAGGGGTTACGTAGAGACCCTTTAGGGGCAGCGTAGTGACTGCGTCACCCAGTCTGGGGTAACGCAGTCCCTTCCGGAGTAGCGCTGAGGGTTTGGAGGACTTCCAAGGCTGATGCAGAGGCTTTCAGGGGCTTCAGAGGCTGACGCAGAGCCTTTCAGGGGCAACGCTGGGGTTTCTAGGCCCTAATCTTGGTTGAGTTCTATAAATCTCGTTTGAGGGTGTGGATCAGTCATTATTTTGGCCCTAGATCAGAAAATGATCTGTAGATATAGTGTTATCTTTGTCGGGTTTTCCATATCTGGAACACATATTTGTGTATTCAGAAATATTCTTAATAATAAGACCCTCCAGCAGACAGAGACCGGTTTTCCTGCATTGGGTTTTTTCGAGGACTATTTTTCCAGAAATAACTATGTCACTTTGTCAATGTGTGCATGTGCTTATTCTAGATTTGGATTGGTAGAGATCTGCTATGTGTTTTGCTTCAATTTTAACTTGAATTTATTCAGTTAATAACTTGTCTAAGTAGGAGGAGCATAACCGGATTAACAGGAATAATTTATGCATAAAGTATAAGATTCAAAAATTTCTACATGGTATCAGAGCAATTGCAGATCTAGGAGGATCACCAGCAGAAAAGACTGAAGGTTTTAGCTGCAGAAAGAAGCAGAAACGCATATCTGAAGGGACAACGTAGTTTTCAATGGCAGATTCACACAGAGGGAAGAGTGATGCTGTCCAGCGCTGTGTCCTAGCAAGCCCACACAATTATAGCGCAGAGGCAGCTCAGAAACAACGTTGGTTTAGTCTGAAGCTAGCCAGTGTGATTCAGATCTGAATCTGTCAGATCCAGAAAAGACTGCAGAAAAGCTGCATAAATTCAGAAGAGATGGTGGGGTTAAAATTCTGAGGTTTTTAGATTTTTAATCTTAGCACAAGTGACAAAGAGTGAGAGGAGATCAACTTCTCAGAAAGTTTCTTGCCAAAGGAAGCTTGCAGTTTGATCAGAGGATCAAAGAAGAAATTGAATCATAGTTGATTTGGTAGATTTCCAAGGAGGGAAATCAAGTGTTAGAGGGAGTAGAAGGCACCTGTTTCACCAAAGGCCTTAGATCCATTTCTCTAGCAAAGAGAAAAGGAAGTTCTGACACATTATGAGCAAATGCCTCCTCATGGACTACGTGATCAGGATAGGCTGGATGGCCTCTCAAACTTTTCAGTTTGGAAGGCAAGGATCTTGATTGTCCTTGAGGCATATAATCTAAGAGACCATGCAAAGCAAACTCTGGCCACATCGACAGATCCGAATCTCCTTCAGAAGCATAAGGAAGCTGTTGGGCATGCCAAGCGGCTGATTATGGATGGTATCAAGGACCATATTGTACTACACGTAGGTGAGAAGAAGACAACTAACGAGATGTGGAAGGCCTTGACTTCCCTATATGAGGGAAAGTCTGTCCAAAGGAAAATGCAATTGGAGACTCTGATGAGGTCCTTCATGATGACCAAGGAAGAAGACATGGACCACTTCCTTCGACCGTGCCGACCAAAGATCAGCTTGACTGCAACCGATGCTAAAGTGGAGAATAATGTGATGGCCAGACTGGCCTCAATGCGCCACAGATGAGTGGGAACCTTATCCTTGCAATTTCAAGGCCAAGAAGAACTCCGCAGATTCACCAAGAGGCAGGACAACCCTGCATTGAGCAAAGTAAAGAAGGAAGAGGAGGAGGATGCAGCCTTGGCATTGAAGAAGCAGCCAAAGAAGAAGAAGGATCTCTCAAAGATCAAGTGCTTCCAATGTGGTGAAATGGGACATTTTGCCAGCCATTGTCCTCAGTAGAAGAAGTACAAGGAAGCATCTTCTTCCAAAGTAGTTGTAGCAGATGATGGGTTAGAAGATGATGTAGCCATGAGCGCTCATGAACCATGAAAGTGGGGCGACATGGATTTGTAGAGGAGCTACAGAATATGGGCGGGATCCTTGAGCGGCTCCTCTCTTGGATCACATCCGAGCTACGGGAGCCTTGACAAGTGGAGCGATGGGTGCATAGATCAGAGAGATGAAGCGAGAGCGAGCAGATTGGCCCCAGGAGGAAGCGGCGCGGAAGCGCGCGGCAACGTAGGAAACTTAATAACGGCGTTTGATGTGACTTCGACGGCGCAACGATAGTGTTAACTTCCGCGGTCTTGAGCACTATGGCGCAAAAAAGGCTTCGAGAGGGACAATGCGGTGCGGCAACATCGTGATAGATTTCGGCACCAGCACAAGGGCGGTGCGCTCCGTCTAGTGCGAGGAGTTTGAATATGTAGGCGAAGATGTATTTGTGCATCGTTCTTTAGATGCGGCACAAATGCATGGCCTATGGGGCTTTCCCGGTGATGAGGATGCGGCTCATCGGACTTGTTTGTCAAAGATTGGGCAGGAGATTTAGTTGTTTCTCTCAACAACTGAAGTTGCAGTGTAGCAAATCAACAGTGGTAGTGCTATGAGCAGCACAAATGCAACATATTGAGAGGGAGCTACAGTACAGTGGTTGCAGTGGCAGTGGCAGAGTCATGGGCAGCAGTAGTGCGAAGTTGAGTGGCAGGAGGCCAAGCTTTAGTAACACAGAACCAATGCCCAAAATCATGTAATGCATAAGTGTGATGTATTGCTAGAGCACACCCTTGATGCTAAGAGGGAGTGTTGAGATTTTGTGTATTTGGGGTAGCATCAGTTGTGCTCTAGGTCCCAAATTTTGAGGAAGGACTAGAGTTCACTTGATCTACAAGACCCAGAAATGGATTTGGGAAATTTCATCTGGTTTAGGAGATATTAAATTAATTAATTATTTTAATGTATTTCCTAAGTTAAAACTTAGAGAACTTAAATAATTAAAGTGAATTTAATTAAACATGTGATGAAATTGTCTTAAGTCACACGGATCAAGCTTTCTTTTAATCTTAGCCATTGATTCAAGATTTGATCATGGTCGTTGATTTATCAACGAGAAAAGTATAAAGGAAAGGCTTGGGGTCATTTGTGAAGACACACAGAGGCAGAGCACTGAAGCTAAGCTGAGATTCTAGGGCAGGGTTTGCTAAGAATACTCAGAAGTGTTTCAGCTGTAGAGAGGGGAATTTAGGCCAAGGGGATGATGCGATCTCGGGGTTTAGAATACACAAAGAGGTAGAGATCGGCTCAAGGACATCGCAGAAAGAAGCGGTAACATGAAAAACAAGGACATGCAGTCCTTCCAAGGATAGTGTGTTTTTGAGCGCGGGAGACCCTCACGAGGGTTGCGCTGGAGCCCTTCGAGCGACGTAGTGGCTGAAGCACCCGATGCAGAATGCTTGTTCCCTTCGGAGAGCGGCCCCGAGGGTTGTGGACTTCAGTCGCGTAGAGGCTTTCGGGGGGCTTGGACGCGAGCGAGCCTTTGAGGTAGCGTTGGGGTTTCTAGGCCCTGATCTTGGTTGAGTTTGTAAATCCCATTTGAGGGTGTGGATCAGTCATTATTTTGGCCCTAGATCAGCCAGTGAACTGTAGATCTAGTGTTTTCTCTGTCGGGTTTTCCAGATCTGGAACCCAGATTTGTGTATTCAGAAATATTCTTAATAATAATACCTTCCAGCAAAAAAATACTGATTTTCCCGCATTGTGTTTTTCCGAGGACTATTTGTCCAGAAATAATTGTGTCACTTTGTCAATGTGTGCATATTCTTATTCTAGATCTGGATTGGTAGAGATCTGTTATGTGTTTTGCTTCGATTTTAACTTGAATTTATTCAGTTAATAACTTGTCTAAGTAGGAGGAGCATAACCAGATTAACAGTAATAATTTCTGCATAAAGTATAAGATTCAGAAATTTCTACGAATTGTCCTTGGAAAAACCCAATGTGGGAAAACCGGTGCAACAGATGAGGGTTTGTATTTATCTTCAGCAATGAAAATATCTTTTATAAAAGTCCTGGTGAGCAAAGTAAATTAACATACACTTGGCATGAATTTTCCGGACACACCAGAAGTATTCCCGACTCTCGGGGTGACCTCCTACACCCTTTGCATCATCTTGCGTATCTGCTCTGTGCAGTCCCTCCCTGGACTGCGTAACTCTGTGTGGAGGGGTTGGTGCTGCTGCTCAACACACCCTTCCCTTCACCCTTCTGCCTTCTCTTTCTCCGTTAACTGATTTCTCCCTCCTCCTTGGCCTCTGCAATCCCGCCTCTACAAACTCACCCACTAAAATCAAATTCTCTTACTTCAGAATCGATTTCCTTCAAGTACTAAGAATGTCCCTGGCTTGATTTCCAAATGACCCTCAAGCCTCTTCTTATAGGCTTCTCGTTGATGAATCAACGACCAAGATTATATCTTTAATCAATGGCTCAGATTAAAAGATGACTTGATCTTCATTTTCTAGAAGATTCACACTTTGCTTTATTAATACCCTTTAATTATTTAATTTCCGTAAGTTTACTCTTAGGGTCTACATTAAAATAATTAATTATTTTAATAAAGCAAGTTCCAAGTGGAATTTCCAGAAACGATTTCTGGGTTCTTTGGATAACTGTTGTCCAAGCCTCTCCACCAATTTTGAGTCTTGGAACACTTCCCGATGCTATAAAATCAACACTCCCTCTTAGCGAGGAAAGTGTTTAAGCAGGATACCACTATACCGCTCTGATTCTAGAACATCTGGTGCGCTGATGATGTTCTGGTTGTTGCCCCTCATCTCTGCGTTACTGCCCTCTGTACTGTTGCCTGTGACACTATCTCTGCCACTGCCTCATCAGTACTGCAGCTCCTTCTGTCTCTGTAGACTACCCGTTCCTCTAATGGAAGGGGTTCTCGACCATCCCCATCTTCTCTCT
The DNA here is from genome assembly GCA_034641835.2 of Pinus albicaulis. NCBI lineage: Eukaryota > Viridiplantae > Streptophyta > Pinopsida > Pinales > Pinaceae > Pinus > Pinus albicaulis. The sequence continues at coordinate 611,923,923 of CM076578.1, read as the reverse complement.
AAAGTAAGTGAACTTAATCTTACTTAGAGCCTTGGTGAGGATGTCTGCCACCTGTTCCCCTGTAGGAGTGTACCTCAGCTGCATTGCTCCCCATTGGACATAGTCCTTGATGAAGTGGCACCAAATATCAATGTGTTTCGAGCGGTCATGAAACATAGGATTCTTAGAGAGCTTAATGCAACTCTGATTATCACACATTATCAACTGAAACAATACCCATTGGTACTCTTCCGATCCACCGTGCTTCCAACCCAATCTGCATCTGTAAACCCACTCAACTGGACCTCATTGCCCTTGGTGTACTTCAATTCATTCTCGATCGTCCCCTTCTGATATCTGAGAACATGTTTGGCTGCTGCCCAGTGAGCCCTCCTTGGTTCCACCATGAACTGGTTGAGGGTATTCACTGCATAACAGATGTCTGTTCTAGTATTGACCAGATACATCAATGATCCGATGAACAATGATCTGATGAATTGCCTATACAAGGTGGGATCGACCTCATCATCCTCCGTTGTGTCTATCTTCTTCCAGTTAGTAATCATTGGCGTGGCTACGGGTCTACATTCTTCCTTCTGAAATCTCTTTAGGATTTCTGTAGTGTATCTTCCTTGCCCCAAGAAGATTTCTCCCTTCTGCTGCTAGACTTCTAATCCAAGAAAATAGTGCATTTGCCTCAGATCCTTCATGTCGAATTCCGTAGCCAGATTCTCCTTGTAGTCCCTGATAAGCTTAGATGATCTAGTGAGAAAAATATCATCTAAATATAATACCAGAATTAACGGCTCATCCCCTACTCTCAAGTAGTAGAGATTGGGATCCGCATCACTCTTGACAAACCCCATCTTCTGCAATTAGCTATCAATTCGCCCATACCATGCCCTAGGGGCTTGTTTTAAACCATACAAGGCTTAAATGGCTCATCCCCTACTCTCAAGTAGTAGAGATTGGGATCCGCATCACTCTTGACAAACCCCATCTTCTGCAATTAGCTATCAATTCGCCCATACCATGCCCTAGGGGCTTGTTTTAAACCATACAAGGCTTTCTTAAGCCTGCAAACATGAGTCTCCTGCTCATGCGTCTCGAAGCTCTCTGGCTGTTCTATGTACACTTCCTCACCCCATTCAAGAACGCTGTCTCGACATCCATCTGGTGAATCTCCCATCCCATCTGCGCTGCTAGAGAGATGACGAATTTGATAGAAGTGTAGCGAGCTACAGGGGCGAAGATTTCCTCATAATCGATCCCTTCCTTTTGTGCGTACTCCTTAGCTACAAATCTGGCCTTGAACTTCTCTATGCTGCCATCTGCAACATACTTGATCTTGTAGATCCACCTGGATCCTACAACTGATTTGTCCTGTGGTCTAGGGACTACTTCCCAGACATCGTTTGTCATGATAGAGCTATACTCCTCCACCATGGAATCCACCCACACCCGATGCTGAGCTACCTCTCGAAAGCTGGAAGGTTCTCTAACCTGAGCTACCAGGGCCTAGTATCTGTCAGGTTGCCTCCGTACCCTCTTACCATCTCTAAGGGCTCCAACAAATTCTTCTGCATCCTTTAAAATTTGTTGAAGTTCTCTGCTTGGTCTGCCACTAGTGGTGGGCGGTCTCACATGCTCTCCTGCCTGCTCTTCTTCGGAGAAACTCTCCTCAGAATCCTTGTGTCGTGGAGAGGCCCCGCATCCTTTGTAGGCCATTGAGGCTGTACTAGTGGATCCTCCTCAACATGCGTACCTGTAGCCATTTCTCAGGATTTCCTAAAGGCTTTCTCCTCCATGAATTTCACGTCCCTCCTTACTACGATCTTCTTGCTCTCTAGAATATAGATGCGATTTGCTTTCACATTTTCACTATAGCCCACAAGAAAACTCTTTTCCGCAGTCTGATCCAACTTCTTCCTTTTCTCATCTGGAACGTGGCAGTACACCTTGCTGCCAAATATTCTGATATGGCTCACCTCCGACTTGCTGCCTGTGAACACACTCTTAGGAGTTACCTTCCCCAATGCTCTATGGGGTACGCTGTTCTGCACATATACCGCTGTATTGCAGGCTTCTGCCCACAAAAATTTGGGCATATCTTGGTCATATAGCATTGCCCTTGCAGCCTCTACTATGGTCTGGTTCTTCCTTTCTGCAACTCTATTTTACTCTGGATTTTATGGAGCTGTTCGTTCTCTCTTGATGCCTTCCGTTGCATAGAAACTGGTGAATTCCTTATCGATATATTCTCCACCATTATCTGATCGCAGCTTCTTGATCTTCTTTCCTGTTGAATTTTCTACCAATGCTTTGAAGTGTTTGAACCGTTCAAAGACTTCATCTTTGGTTTTGAGAAAATAGATCCAAGTCTTCCTGGAATGATCATCAATAAAGGTAGCAAAATACTCTGCACCACTGAGAGCGGTTGTGGACATTGGACCGCAAATATTCGAGTGTATTAGTTCCAATACGCTCTTGGCCATGCTGCTGCTTCTTGGAATTGTTGCTTTAGCATACTTCCCTAGTACGCATCCCCTGCAGACTTCATCTCTCCTTGTGCTGAGTTCAGGAGCTCCTATGACAATATTCTTGAGAATGTTCAAGGCATCATGATGTAGATGCACCATCTTTCTGTGCCATAATTCATTCAGATCTCTATCGTCCGTATTGCCAATCAGGGCCACGGGGGATTCAAGTTGGAGCTTATATAGCTTATGACTCCTTACTCCAATTTGTGCCTTCTTGCTCCAGCTAGGATGTTTAACATACACTTTATTTCCAATAAAATATACGTCATAACCCTTGTTCTGGAGCTGAGACAGTGAGAGCAAATTCATCCCAAACCCTGGTACATGCAGAACATTTGTGGCCCGAATCTTGTTACCAACTTCTGTCTGAAATGTTATGGTACCTCTTCCAACGGGGGTACACTTGGCCTTGTTTTCCATAGTAATTTGGAAATTCATCTGTTCTTCTTGGTAGCTCAAAAAGCATTCTCGAACCCCTGTCATGTGAGTAGATGCTCCACTGTCAATATACCAAACACTTGGAGGAGCCATGCTTGACACACAAGCAAGATCTTCTTCTAGTCTGGATGCTAACACTGTCATGCCATGTTCCCTCTGCGTTTCTGCGTGCTCTGGAGGACTGCGTGAGTCCCTCTGAATGCGTGAACCGTTCCGGATGTCGGATCTTTGGTCCATAGCAGATCCTCCCTTCCTGTCTTTAGCCTTTTGCTTTGATACCATGTGAAGTTTTCAGATCTGAAAATTATTATTGCAGTGATTGATTTATTTCTCCTACTTATTAGATAAGTTATTTACAGATGCTTTAGTAAATTTTGAAATAAACACAGTTGCAGTACTTCACTCTAATCAAAAGCAGAAGAACAAAAATTCCACAAGTAGCGTAATAGAAACAACCATATGAACACAATTATTTTTGGACAATTGTCCTCGGAAAAACCCAATGTGGGAAAACTAGTGCAACAGATGAGGGTTTGTATTTATCTTCAGCAATGAAAAGATATTTTACAAAAGTCTTGGTGAGCAAAGTAAATTGGCATACACCTAGCATGAATTTTCCGGACACACCAGAAGTATTCCTGACTCTCGGGGTGACCTCCTACACCCTCTGCATCATCATGCGTATCTGCTCTGCGCAGTCCCTCCCTGGATTGCATAACTCTGCGTGGAGGGGTTGGTGCTGCTGCTTAGCACACCCTTCCCTTCACCCTTCTGCCTTCTCCTTCTCCGTTAGCTAATTTCTCCCTCCTTCTGCCTCTGCAATCCCGCCTCTACAGACTCACCCATTGAAATCGAATTCTCTTACTTCAAAATCGATTTCTTTCGGGTATTGAGAATGTCCCCGGCTTGATTTCCAAATGACCCTCAAGCCTCTTCTTATAGTCCTCTTGTTGATGAATCAAAGACTAAGATTATATCTTTAATCAATGGCTCAGATTAAAAGATGACTTGATCTTCGTTTTCTAGAAGATTCACACTCTGCTTTATTAATACCCTTTAATTAGTTAATTTCCCTAAGTTTAGACTTAGGATCTGCATTGAAATAGTTAATTATTTTAATAAAGCAAGATCCGAGTGGAATTTGCACAAACGATTTCTAGGTTTTCTAGATAACTGCTATCCAAGCCTCTCCACCAATTTTGAGACTTGGAACACTTCCCGATGCTATAAAATCAACACTAAAACATGTCCCTCATTAGAGATAGATTTGCTAGGCCTGATCAGTACCTAAAGAACACCTTCTTCTCCATCATGGAGACTAAGAGAAAACTCCACTTGAGTTTTGATACCCACAATACGTCCTTCACTTCCATCTTGCTTCCAGACTCAAGTTGGAATATCACTGTTCCAACTCCTATAATTGCATGTTTGGCATCATCACCAAACTTCACATATAGTTTTGAGTCCCACTTACTTAGGCTGTCAAACTGATCCCGTGCTTCTGTCATATGCCTTGTGGCTCCACTATCCAACAACCACACACACACTATTAATGTGCCTAAGGTAAGGTAGGAAACAAGTACGAATTTCGTCTCGAACTTGCTAGTAACTCCTCTCGAGCTTTTGCTGACGTAGCTACAACTAGCTGCTTGCCCTTTCCTCCTTTCTTCCTCTTCAGACACTGTGAAACATAGTGTATCATCTTATGACATGCAAAGTACTAGACCTTAGTCAAGTCCTTCGTCTTCGACTGTGAGGTTGACTCCTCACCCCTATTGCTCGAACCTTTGCTCCTCATTGCCAGACTGGGAAGAGCAAGGTTCTCATCATCCACACTCTACTGTTGTCCTTTAGACAAGGATTTCTGCCACAACTCCTTCTGGAGTAAGTCAACCCATAGTCTGTTCCAATTTGCTAGAGGTTCTCTTGTCAGGTTGCCTGTCACAAAGGTAGCCGAGGGTTTTGAGAACTCGCTCAAGGATATCCTCACAAGCTCATCTTCTCGCAAGGCTATTGTAGCAACAAAACTTGTAGGTTTGTTGGCTTAATAGCAAAAATACGCAAGAGGTATTTAAATAATAATATTTTATTAAAAATGTATATGATAAGATATAATAAGATGATAGAAAGTTACAATCAGGCCCTGCTTATATACCTATGCAAGTGGCCTTTCACGAAAAGGCATGTCTTTTAGACATGCCTTTTTAGCTAACTAACAACTACTTAACATAATCACTATTTGATTAGTTAGTAATTATATTTATTCTATTTTCTACAAATTATATTTGTTACATTGCCTCTTCCTTTAGAAGCTTTGTCCTCAAAGCTATATTGTTGGCAATTGTCTTCATCTTGCAGTTGTCATATCGGCATATGGGACCTAATTTCACTGGTACCTCAACTTGTATAAATTGCTGGTTTTTTGTTTTTAAACAACTATGCCGGATGGTTGCATATCCAATTTCAATGTTTTTTTTTTTTTTTTTTTTTGTTTATATATATATATAGAAGTAACTTTATAATTTTTTTAATAAAGTAACTTTATAAATTTATAAAGTAACTTTACTAATTTTATAAAGAACGAACTTATTAAGCCTTTTCGTTTTATTAAATTTATAACTAATAGATTCCTAAGGTTGTGTCCTTCTTTCGTGGCTTTCATTGTTTCGTGGCATTGGTTCCGCGAGAGGTTGTATAAGGAAAATGCATGTAACCTGGCTCTTAATTACTATGACTCCACCTTATCACTGTTGGGAGCGTTACATAGTCTCGGATATCACAGAAGAACAACTCGGATCATCTTTGAAATAAGCTCGATATATTCTCGGTGCAATCACAATAAGATCAGTAATGTTATGAGCAAGAACTCTGATATCAAATGACAGCGACGAATTCTGCAAGATAATGATGAGAGGACCATTCATGGAATCAATGTAATTGCTTAGAAATCGAGGCTGCGCGCATTGGTCGTAAATGGTGCTCAGAATTTGTAGAGAAATGTGGAGGTGGGAGTCAGTTAATTTGTCGGGGAACTCGACTTTGAGTTGCAACCGTCTGTGTATGGTCCTGGAGATGTCGGTGTTTCTGTCGAGGAACGACATGCAGGCTTCTTCTTCGTGTGAGACGAGGTTGTAGAGTATGCAGAGTGTAATTTCGAGGTAGGCGGGGTTGGGGTTCGGGGTTCGATTCCTATTGGTTTCGATTTCAGGTTTGTCGCAGAGAGCCAGGGGGGGCGCTCTTCGATTCTTCTCCGGAGCTCGCACATTAGAGGTCGCCGTCAGTGTTTGTAATGATGTCATCGGAGGAGCAGCTTGTGTGAAAATTGTGTGGAATGGCTACTTGTAAAACCTTGCCATCAATAGAGATTTCAAGATAGTCATTTGTAATTTTTTTGATGCACTTTCCCATAAAAATGCTGTTAATATTGATCTTCGACATTTCTGATTGTGAGGGGTCATCCATATTTTTTTGGTCATCGCAAACAGATAACATAATATCCTCCGCATTTGTAACATGCGAACTGAAGTAAACGTTGGACCTACTTACTCGGTGGTCTTGAAATGTGAGCACCATCTCACCTTCTAAACTAAAATCATTCAGGCTTATCACGCCTCTCATCTGAGTGTGGCAAATGAACAATTTTATTTTGTATAAATAATAAGGCCAATCCAACGTTTCAATATTGGTTTTTTTTATTATTTTGCCAACTTCACTAGATATATCCAGTATCTGCATTCCGCAACTCAATTGTTGCCAAATAATTCTATTAGTGCCGCAAAGTTCCATGCAGCCAATTAGGTGACCTGGATAAACGGGTATGGAAATTGGCTTGCGTAGTAGTCCTGTGTCTTTGGAATAAATTCTCAATAATGCTTCTTCCCTTGCCATGCTTCTATCGATAGTCACCACTAAGAAATCCGCATTTCCCAAACTCCCAAATTTTAATTGTGAAGTAATAGGATCGCCACCACGGTTTGATATTGCAATTAGTTTGCCGTAATTTTTCAGTTCAAAAATTTTGAACAAACTCTCTATTTTAACCGGTTGCTGTACATTTGTTAATCCACTAGTTTTTTGAGAAGCTTGTAGAACATCAACTTGATGAGGATTTTCTCGAGAAGCTTGTACAACAGCAGCATGATCGGAATTTTCTTGCGACAAATCCCCAACACACAAATTTTCTCGTGGTCAGGCCCCACCAAACAGAGATTTCCTGTTCTTTTCACGCTCCTTTAATACAATTTCTTGTGGTCGGGCCCCACCAAATAGAGATTTCCTGTTCTTTTCACTGCTTGCTTCAAGTTGTTCAACAGGTAGTGAGCGAGGCTTCAAATTTAATTTTGGTCGCTCAGTAGATCGGTTTTTTGAGTGATATTCATATGACTTGCTCATCAACCCACCATGTGAATTCTCTGTAACATCCATTACTGCAGTTTGAGAAGTAGCGTCCAACGGCTTAGATCGCGGGAGAAGCTTTAACTTGGGCCGCACCCTAACATCAAATTGCGCCTGAAAACAAGTATTGTTGCTATCATCTTGTCTATTATGGATTACTGCATAAAATTTTTTAAAACAGGTTGTGACTTCTGCACATGAATTTTCTAATCGCTGAAGCTTTTCTTGAATTTTTTTTGTCTTTTCATTTTCTTCAGGGTCTTCACATAATGGCACATTGTATGGTAAACAATGTTCATAGGCTCGTAAACTACGTTCATAGGCTTGTGAGACGATGTTGTACGACATGGCTTTGATAGCTTTGATATGGCTTCGATATAGCTCTGATACCACTGTAGCAACAAAACTTGTAGGTTTGTTGGCTTAATAGCAAAAATATGCAAGAGATATTTAAATAATAATATTTTATTAAAAATGTATATGATAAGATATAATAAGATGATTGAAAGTTACAATGAGGCCCTGTTTATATATCTATGCAAGTGGCCTTTCACGAACAGGCATGTCTTTTAGACATGCCTTTTCAGCTAACTAACAACTACTTAACATAATCACTATTTGATTAGTTAGTATTATATTTATTATATTTATTCTATTTTCTACAAATTATATTTGTTACAGCTATCCCAACAACTCCAAGCTCCTCACGAACTTTTTGAGCGCTTGTGAGGTATGATGCCATGATGTCTGATTCATCATGGTGTTGTCAAGCTTCCTCTTGTTGAGAAACCAAGTGTAATGTGGTCTGTTGACCACACTTTGTCAACGACTCCATAGCAGTACACCCCCATTTTTTTTAAATGGGATTCATCATGTTCGACGTGTTTGAGCCATTCAGATTCCATCATCAATCGGCAGTTTTATGAACGATGTAAACCCATTTTGCATGTTTATGATGTAAATGATCTAAGTAAGACCACCATGTATTTAACAACCTAGGTAAGCCTAGTATGTTGCTAACGATTTCTATCCTAGGAGGTTTTTTGTCTCATTGATTTGCTTGTGTTTCTCGACACAAGTGATCGACAGAGTTTTCCCCTTCAGCTTCACCCCAAAGCTAGGATGAATTTTGTCATCAAGATGCTAAGTGAGTCCTAGTGTTTTCTATCGAGTCTTTGTAAAAGTAGTTTGAGAATAATCCTAGCTAATTGGTTAGATTATTTTATTACAAGCTGCTTGGTCTGCTAGATCATGTCTTGAGTCGCAGAATTGGGTAGCTATTTGAGGGTCTATACGAATGGGTATTCCCCCTTCATGTGTTTAAATGTATTTATTTTATGTAAAGAGGGTTGGAAAAAATAATTAAATCCCCTCTCAGTCAATTAATTAAATTTTCTGGCCAAATTAATTAAAAAATTCTAAGTCAGAAATTTAATTAATTTTAAGTCCTAGGTGAGTTAAAATTCTTCAAAGGCAAAATTCGTTGGTCCTTAAAAAATAAATTTTTAAAGGTCCTAGGTCAAGGGAATATTGAGAATTTCAAGAAATTTTGGACCCTTGGGCCTAGATGGTTAAGTCAAAGTCAAAATTTTGAGGTAATTAACTCAAAAATATTATTTTTGAGTTAATTAAAAATAAATTAAATGATAAATTCGAATTTCTTCAAAATTATAATTTCGACGGTCTAAATTAAAAGATGATCAAATCTTTTCGATGGTGCAAATTAAAAGATGATCAAATTTTTTCGACGATCGAGATTACTTTGACATGGATCAACTGAACTAGCCGTTGGAGATTTTATCTTATAAATTAGAGGTCTTTGTCAGTCTTTCATCATCCGATTTTTGGATCGTGCACTTGTTCTTGGAAGCTCTTGTGATTTTTTGATCAATAAAGCATAAAGACTTTGGGGTTACAAACTTTGGTGCTCATTTTCCAGATCTATGTGGTGATATTGTCTCTAAAATCTGCTACTTCTATTGGATTTTGATGGTTGATGGCCTCTATGGATTAATCTGCATATAGGTATCTTGTGCAGTTTTCTGGGTTTCTAAAATGACATTTTTGATTTGACGGAAAGACTAGTTATCTATTTTTCTGAAAGGTCTCGTGTTTATTTTCTTAAATCTCTATCAATCTAAGGTTCGTATCTAAATGTGCAGGGATCATTTTTAAGGTTTGAGTGTTTGGGGAAGTCTTCAGTTAGATCAGCCGACTTTCAGATTTCATAAATTTGAAAAAGCCCATTGTTTCCTAATTTTTAAGGTTATCTTATGGAATATTTTTTGCAGGGTATTTCTAGAGCTTGTGCCTAAATAAAAAAATTTATCTTAATTTTTTTGAATTTAAAGTTAGATCTGGCTAGTAAGAGCCTTAGATCTTCAGATTTAGGAGTGAAGTCAGACTTATACTCCTCAGATCTGATAGATCTGCAACCCTTGTGCACAGATCTGTAAATATATTGTATAGATTTGTAATTTACATGTGTAGATCTGAAGTTTTGTAAAATAATTTTGAATTCTAACATTTGGGTTTTTAGGATTTTTGCTATTTTTGCACATATTGGGTATTGGGTTTCTTTTTTTCACTTGTGCAGGATTAGATCTAAAAAATCAAATCTTCAGATCTAAGCCAGATCTAGATCTTGGAGGGCAAGATCTGGGCTCAATATTTGTTTGTAGGAATAGATCTGAAAAAATCAGCCAAGGAAAACTTCAGATCTGAGCCAGATCTAGACCCTTGAGGACGTATAGGCTTTTGAGGCTATTTTTACAGGATTTTGGTCTCCAAATTTTAAATTTTCAAGCGGCAACATTATCCCAAAATTTCAAGAATTTTCAATGGTGGGATCTTCAAAGTCTTGGGCTAAGGGTTTGATCTTTAAACCATTATTTTCTGCAGATTTTATTATAACAAGCAAATCACAAATAATTAGGCCCTAAAAACTCATTTTATATGGTCAAAATTGTTTAGAATTGCAAAATCTTCATTTTCAGAATTTTTGACCATTTGAGTATCTTTAAATTTGCCTAGATTTGATTTTGAAGCTTGCTAGAAATTCTGCATAACTGTGTAAAATCAGATCTGAACATTTCTGATGCATATCCTAAATAAGGTCTAAAAAATTTGAATTTTCAGTTTTTTGGCAAAACTTGCTATTTTTAGACATTGTGGAGATCATTTTCAATTTTTTTTCAGTTTGCTAATTTGTTATCGTTTTATTGTTGTTATAAACTTATTAGTTCTGAAAGTTACTGAATCAAACTCTCTTAAAGACTTAAAATTGAAATTTTCAAGTTTTAATATATTTTTGCTATTTCTGGAAGTATTTGGCAGCTATTTTGGGCAGTTTTATCTTGTTGATCTGTCATTGTTTCACTGCTGAAATAAAAATATCAAATCTGAAATTTCACCTAATCAAGCCCTAAAAATTGATTTTTCTTCAAGTTCATCAATTTTTACTATTTTTAGTCATTTTGGGCATTGGTGCCGGCATCGTTTGTTTGCTGATCTATGGTTTAAATTACTGCTGCAATTTATATTTCAGATTTGAAATCTTGCTGAAGAATATATTCTAAGTTTGACTATAGGTTTTTGAATTGGAATTATTTGGAATATCATAAATTCAGAAATATTGGAAATATCTGGCATTTAAATTTGATGGTACTCTCATGATAACATTTTTGTTTCAAATTTAAATGGTTGATGCTTAGCGTTGGTTGATGATTGTTGAGCTATCTTTAATTGTGGTTTTAAATTACTTGAAATAGACGATTAATTGCTTAGTTTAAATTTGAAAATATTTCAAGTGATGATAAATTACGTCTTTATCAAACATTGTTAATGTGTAATTGTGAGGGTGTTTTATTGAATATCATTGTGGTTGATTGATTTTCATAGCAGCAGTTACATATCAATTACTTGATCTTAAATTTCATATCGGGATTTTTTGACTCCATAAGGCACTGGTTTTAAAGTTTCAAATCTAATTGGATCTGTAAAGTCTCGTATATCTTAACAAGTATTTGATTATCTAGCTGTGTCTCATGAATTGGTTGGTCTCCAACCAGTTCTCCTTCTTTATTTTCGTTAGGGTCTACCTCTCTTAGCTTGCAAGGAGACAACTTAGATAGAGAGTTGGGGATCAGGGTGACAACCCCCAATCTGAGCTGTCGTCGCGTGCCTAGACATTCTGTGCGACAACATTTTTTGGCGCCGTTGCCGGGGATAGAGTTTTTCTGTCCTTGGTCTTAGCAACATTTTCCAATTTTCTATTCTTTTTCTCGCCATTCATTAGCTTGTCGCACGACATAGCATTTTCTGGCGTCATTTCATCATCATATCTTTCGTCATATCACTATTCATTTCATCATTTACACCTTTAGCACCTGGACATTTCGGTTGGCTTCTTGTTTGGGTGGCGACTCCACTTATTCATCTATTTACTCCCAGACAAGAATCCCCCCCTAATCTCCATTTTCTACTCTCGATTATTTCTTCTGTTTTAGAATTAATTTCATGTTCAAGTGGCGACTCCCATTCTTTCATTTCTTACAAGAGTTCCTGCTAAGAAGCTCGCTTCTTGAGGACCTTTTGATTATTCTTGAACACAAATCTCTTTCTCTAACATCCACTTAAACTTTAAGCAAGTCATCATGGATGACACCTTTCATGACATGTTAGAAGAGGCTATTCCTAAATTGCCTTTTTTCTCAGGTGGTAATGCAGCCATTGCTCTAGAGCATCTAGCGATAGTCACTTTTATTATAAATAAATATTGTCATCCTTCACAATATAATCATGAAAATGTCAAGATACGTATCTTTGACTATTCCTTAAAAGGTGATGCTATTGATTGGTTTCGAAATTGTCTTGAGGAGTATTTTTATTGTTTACAACACATAATCAATGCTTTTAAAGATAAATATATAAAACAATCTGACTCGCCTTGTGCTCCCAATATTATGCAAAATAATGAAATTGATCTTGTAGAGAACTCAACTATTAGCAGGAGATTTCCAGACAATTCTCAGGATGAATCCACTTGTACCATGACAACACAAATCCATGATAGTGGTGAAGCAGAAACAAGTTGTCAAATTAGTGTTGACAACGATAAACATCTTGTTAATGAATTGATTCAGATGGTTAAGGATATACAGCTAAATCAAGCCCAGGTAATCAAGAATATGGAGGCCAACCAGGCTCAAACATTAAGAGTATGGAACTTAATCAAGATAAAATAATAGCGGATCACGCCAGGGAAATTGGTTTTATGCAAAGCAAGTTATTGGCCTTAGAGGAAAAGATAACAATCATGGAATTCAATCACTCCAATAAAATAATTGTCATGGAAGAAAAACATATCAAGGAAATGACGATCATGGAAGCAAATCATGAGAAGGAGATGAATTGTATGCAAAATTTCTTCATGGCCATGAAAGCGGATAATGATGAAGCAATAAAAAACATGGAAATTGGTCAGATGTCTCTTAAACACAAATTGTTAACTATTGAAGAGAGTCATGCGAAGGAAATCAATACTATAGATATTAAGCATTCTAATCAAATGACTGTTATTCAGAATAAGTTGGAAAAAATGGAAAGATCACACATGCAAAATTTCCAACCCAAGTCAGAATTGTCAACAGATCATAGGCCTCCCAGTTTGCTGAAGCAATTTCCATCTCATCACACGGAGGTCACTTTTCCCATTAGGGAAAAATTAACTATGGTTACAAAGGACATTAAGAAAGACCAAGCTTATGTGTCACCATTGATAGAGTATATTCAGAATAAGATTGGTCACACTCCAGGTTCATCAGATGTTTTGTACAAGCATTTTCAAGATGAGGACAAAAAATCTATAGTGGTCTCATTACTGACATCGCAGGCCACTAAGAAGAAGAGAAAAAAGCAGAAAAGAAGAAGTAAGCGGTTTGATTCGTCTGATGGCCGAGAGCAGCTTGACATTCGGATAAGACTGAGTCCTACAATATGCAAGATTGGACAGACACGTCTGAAAAGCAGCCTACAGACTTGCCTGAAAGTAGGCAAATGTTCAACATGCATTATATTGAGCACATCTGATGCCACAGGGCATCCTTTGTATTGTATTTCTAACCCTACTCCTCGTCCTTTCAACATTTCATTTTGTAGTTAGATTAGATTTATTTTTCATGTCAAGTAGAATAATAAATGTTAGAAGAGCTTCTATTTTTCATGTGTTTAATGTTATATGATGATATTTGGATGGATGCTACTTATGTAGTTTTGTGTGTTGCTTGGATATAGGTTCTGGATTCTCACATTCCTCCGATGAAACAACGTGTCCCCAAGTAGAGCCAGATTTTGACCACACTTTGTTAACGACCTCATAGCAGTACACCCCCATTTTTTTAAAATGAGATTCATCATGTTTGACGTGTTCGCACCATTCAGATTTCATCATCAGTCAGCAGTTTTATGAACGATGTAAACCCATTCTGCATGTTTATGATGTAAATGATCTAAGTAAGACCACCATGTATGTAACAACTTAGGTAAGCCTAGTATGTTGGTGACGATTTCTATCCTAGGAGATTTTTTGGCTCACTGATTTGCTTGTGTTTTTCGACACAAGTGATCGACAGAGTTTTCCCCTCCAGCTTCACCCCAAAGCTAGGATGAATTTTGTCATCAAGATGCTAAGTGAGTCCTAGTGTTTTCTATCAAGTCTTTGTAAAAGTAGTTTGGAAATAATCCTAGCTAATTGGCTAGATTATTTTATTACAAGCTGCCTGGTCTACTAGATCATGTTTTGAGTCGTAGAATTTGGTAGCTATTTGAGGGTCTATACGAATGGGTATTCCCCCTTCATGTGTCTAAATGTATTTATCTTATGTAAAGAGGGTTGGAAAAAATAATTAAATCCCCTCTCAGTCAATTAATTAAATTTTCTGGTCAAATTAATTAAAAAATCCTAAGCCAGAAATTTAATTAATTTTAAGTCCTAGGTGAGTTAAAATTCTTTAAAGGCAAAATTCGTTGGTTCTTAAATTTTTTTTTTTAAAGGTCCCAGGCTAAGGGAATATTGAGAATTTCAAGAAATTTTGGACCTTTGGGCCTAGGTGGTTAAGTCAAAGTCAAAATTTTGAGGTAATTAACTCAAAAATATTATTTTCGAGTTAATTAAAAATAAATTAAATGATAAATTCGAATTTCCTCAAAATTATAATTTCGACAGTCCAAATTAAAAGATGATCAAATCTTTTCGACAGTCGAGATTACTTTGACATGGATCAACTGAACTAGCCGTTGGAGATTTTATCTTATAAATTAGAGGTCTTTGTCAGTTTTTCATCATCCGATCTTTGGATCGTGCACTTGTTCTTGAAAGCTCTTGTGATTTTTTGATCAGTAAAGCATAAAGACTTTGGGGTTACAAACGTTGGTGTTCCTTTTCCAAATCTATGTGGTGATATTGTCTCTAAACTCTGCTACTTCTATTGGCTTTTGATGGTTAATGGCCTCTATGGATTAATCTGCATACAGGTATCTTGTGTAGTTTTATGGGTTTCTAAAATGACATTTTTGATTTGATAGAAATACTAGTTATCTATTTTTCTGAAAGGTCTCATGTTTATTTTCTTAAATCTCTATTAATCTAAGGTTCAGATCTAAGTGTGCAGGGATCATTTTTAAGGTTTGAGCGTTTGGGGAAGTCTTCAGTTAGACCAGCCGACTCTCAGATTTTATAAATCTGAAAAAGCCCATTGTTTCCTAATTTCTAAGGTTATCTTATGGAATATTTTTTGCAGGGTCTTTTTAGAGCTTGTGCCTAAATAAAAAAAATTATCTTAATTTTTTTGAATTTAAAGTTAGATTTGGCTAGTAAGAACCTTAGATCTTCAAATCTGGGAGTGAAGTCAGACTTATACTCCTCAGATCTGATAGATCTGCAACCCTTGTGCATAGATCTGTAAATATATTGTATAGATTTGTAATTTACATATGTAGATCTGAAGTTTTGTAACATAATTTTGAATTCTAACATTTGGGTTTTTAGCATTTTTGCTATTTTTTTATATATTGGGTATTGGGTTTCTTTTTTTCACTTGTGTAGGATTAGATCTGAAAAATCAGCCAAGGAAATCTTCAGATCTGAAAATCAGCCAAGGAAATCTTCAGATCTAAGCCAGATCTAGACCCTGGAGGGCAAGATCTGGGTTCAATATTTGTTTGTAGGAATAGATCTGATAAAATCAGCCAAGGAAAATTTCAGATCTGAGCCAAATCTAGACCCTTGAGGACATATAGGCTTTTGAGACTATTTTTACAGGATTTTGGTCTCCAAATTTCAAATTTTCAAGCGGTAACGTTATTCCAAAATTTCAAGAATTTTCAACGGTGGGATCTTCAAAGCCTTGGGCTAAGGGTTTGATCTCTAAACCCTTATTTTCTGCAGATTTTATTACAGTGAGCAAATCACAAATAATTAGGCCCTAAAAACACATTTTATATGGTCAAAATTGTTTATAATTGCAAAATATTCATTTTCATAATTTTTGACCATTTGGGCATCTTTAAATTTGCCTAGACTTGATTTTGAAGCTTGCTAGAAATTCTGCATAATTGTGTAAAATGATAAATCAGATCTGAACATTTCTGATGCATATCCTAAATAAGGTCTAAAAAATTTGAATTTTCAGTTTTTTGGCAAAACTTACTATTTTTAGACATTGTGGGGATCATTTTTAGTTCGCTGATTTGTTATCATTTTACTGCTTTTATAAACTTATCAATTCTGAAAATTACTGAATCAAACTCTCTTAAAGCTTTAAAATTGAAATTTTCAAGTTTTAGTATATTTTTGCTATTTCTAGAAGTATTTGGCAACTATTTTGGGCAGTTTTATCTTGTTGATCTGTCACTGTTTCACTGCTGAAATAAAAATATCAGATCTGAAATTTCACTTAATAAAGCCCTAAAAATTGTTTTTTCTTCAAGTTCATCAATTTTTACTATTTTTAGTCATTTTGGGCATTTGTGCCGGCATTGTTTGTTTGCTGATCTATGGTTTAAATTACTGCTGCAATTTATATTTTAGATCTGAAATCTTGCTGAAGAATATATTCCAAGTTTGACTATAGGTTTATGAATTGGAATTATTTGGAATATCATAAATTCAGAAATACTGGAAATATTTGGCATTTAAATTTGATGGTACTTTCATGATAACATTTCTGTTTCAAATTTAAATGGTTGATGCTTAGCGTTGGTTGATGATTGTTGAGCTACCTTTAATTGTGGTTTTAAATTACTTGAAATTGGCGATTAATTGCTTAGTCTAAATTTGAGAATATTTCAAGTGATGATAAATTATGTCTTTATCAAACATTGTTAATGTGTAATTGTGAGGGTGTTTTATTGAATATCATTGTGGTGATTGATTTTCGTAGCAACAGTTACATATCAATTACTTGATCTTAAATTTCATAACGGGATCTTTTGACTCCATAAGACACTGGTTTTAAAGTTTCAAATCTAATTGGATCTGTAAAATCTCGTAAATCTTAACAAGTATTTGATTATCTAGCTGTGTCTCATGAATTGGTTGGTCTCCAACTAGTTCTTTCTTTATTTTCGTTAGGGTCTACCTCCCTTAGCTTGCAAGGAGACAACTTAGATAGAGAGATTGGGGATCAGGGTGACAGCCCCCGATCTGAGCCATTGTCACTGTGCTTAGACATTCTGTGCGACAACATGGTCTAACACTTAATTCCTCTTCTTGATAACTACTTATGAAAGTTAGTTGTTTACTTATTACTTCTTATGTATTCTTCATTAGGCAATTATAAAATTGTTCAATATTTCAAGAAAAATAGAGATCGCAATGAGACAAGAGACACTAGAAATTAGGCCAGAGGCCAGGGAAAAACCCACAAGGTGAAAACCCGAGAAATCCTTCCTTACATAATCATCTTCAACAAGAGAAATCCAAATCATAATAGACCAATTTTCCAAGTGCCAAGTCATCCCTCCATAGATCTGTTCACAAGATATCATATGCTTGTCCTTAGATGCTCAAAATTATTCTTCCCTCTATTAGAAATATCAACCACAATTTTACACTCATCCACATGTTCAAACCTCTTTCAATAGTTAATATGTCACAAAATTCGGACCTTTCTCCAAGAAACGAACCACAAAAGAATGTCACTGACTTCTTAAACATATGTAGATCACAGAGATGATTTTCTTTTTGAAGGAGACTTTCTTCACCTTCGATATGCTTCTAAACTTGTTTTGATCTGCCCAAAACCATCTACTTATATGTTCAGATAAGTTATTGTTTGAGGAGGACAAATAACTCTTGTTTATAACCACTTCATGAGGTCGAATGGGTGTGAATACTAGCTTGGCCGACTTGACTTCTGGAGGGCCGACTTGTTTAATCTTGGAGAAACAAAATGTACTTTTAAAAATTCAAATTTTCTTTTCTTTTAAATGCCCAAATGGGACATGATAAAATAACTTTCTTTTTGATTCAAATAAATTCTTTTTGACTCTTTTCCAAAATGATAATGATAAAATATGAAGACTGAACCTAGTTACAATTTCAACACTCTCTCTTAACTAGGGAGGTATTCATAATGACTCATCGGGATATTCTCAAATTGAAATATTCTATATGAAATGATCTAGATTGATAAGCGTTGTTATAAACATCATCATGACCAACATTGTCAAATTACCAAGGCCTTGACAAGTAAGCTCTATATGTTTCCACTAGATCAGAACACAATGTTGGGAGGCATTCCATAGGACACCACACAACTGCCTCTCCGAAGCACATACTCCACTTAGGTTCACCGGAGTATGTCCTCCACATGACCATTTCCTAATTCGGTGTCACAGTACTTGACACAAGGAAATGTCTGCAGTATGAGTGACCTATAGAAAATATCAGAAGTGTGAAATATGCTAGACATACCACAAAAAATAACAAAAAATAACACAATGAGATGATAACAATGGAAATATTTTATTAATATCTGGAACAATACTGTTCAGTTGCCTCTTCCAGGGTGCAACCTTCAATAGAGTAGAGCTCAATTACACAAGACAAGGCAAGGCTTCCCTTACTATCTTCGACATTATATAGTTTCATGAGACCCAAAACCCTAACTACTCGTGGTCCCTTGCATAATGCGGGTTAACCACTTTATTTATTAGCTTTTGACCCATTATAACTAATTGTGGTCCCTTTTTTATGATGCGGGTCAATCACTTACAATGCTTACGAGCTTTATTTAATAAACTAACTAATCACGACTCTTACAGGGCATCTTGGGCTTGTTACATTAATAAAGGGGTTAAGGTTGGACCCTAACATGCCCTCCCCTTTCAGACGCAGCCTTGTCCTCAACGCTAGATCTGGGGAAATTTCTGGAGAATAGTTGATGGTTCCCATGTTACATCTTCTAGTAAGGTGTCTTTCCACTAGATGAAGACTTCCTTGATAGTGCAGCCGCAAAGATGCCATTCCCGTGAATCCAGGACTTGTTTATGTTGGAGCCAAATAAAACCTTCCTCATCCAATTAAGGTAGTATGGTTTGTACCTTGCAATTGTGCCCCACGACTTTCTTGAGGCAAGAGACATGGAAGATAGGGTGGATTTTTAAAGTAGCTGCTGGGTCAGTTTGTAGGCGACAAAGTCAATAC
Source organism: Pinus albicaulis (assembly GCA_034641835.2). Taxonomy (NCBI): domain Eukaryota; kingdom Viridiplantae; phylum Streptophyta; class Pinopsida; order Pinales; family Pinaceae; genus Pinus; species Pinus albicaulis. Next base: position 611,904,864 of record CM076578.1, on the reverse strand, counting down.
GCTAAACCACTTGATAAGGCCCCTAAAATTTTGGAGCTATTTTTTGGAAGCCCTTTTCTTTGAGGGACGTCTGCTTATAAGGCTAGAGTCGAAGAAACACTTGGTTACCCACTTGAAAAGACCTTTCGGAGCAATGTTGGTAAGCTTGTTCTTCATCTAATTTTGCACTTGATGGAGATTATCCTTCAGAAGAGCGATAGTGGCGACTCGGTATTGAAGCATATTATCATCTGCCTGCACTTTGGAAGATCCTGAAAGATAATAAGTTGGCGAATGTGGGAGTTGGCCATACACCACCTCATACGGTGTCATATTGGTTGCCTCATGATAATTAGTATAATACCACCATTCTGGTAAAGGTAACCATTGCACCAATTGATGTTGTCTGTCCGACGCAAAGCATCGCTGGTATGTCTCCAAACCTAAGTTGCATGAAGCGCCGAAATGTTTCCAAGTTTCTGAAACGTGTACGTTTAGAAACGCCACCTCCCAAAAATGGAAATGTCAGCCGAAACGTCGACTGAAACGTCATATATGTTTATATATATAAAAAAAAAATTATGAATAAGTGAAAAACACATTATCTTGCAAGAAAAAAAGGGAGTAAGACCCACATATGACAATTTAGAAGGAAAACCAAGTCTATATTAACTCTCATAGATGATTACATGATGGTCGAGTTTTGGTAGAGTTTCGGAGTTTCGGGTACGGGTATGTCCTGAAACGTCGGGTTCCTTGACGTTTCATGCAACATAGCTCCAAACATTTGTTTACTGCTTCGGTTTGACCATCCGCTTGGGGGTGATATGCTATACTCATTTGGAGTTGCGTGCCAAGTAGCTTGAACAAAGCCTACCAAAAATTTCTAGTGAAGGTGGGATTGCGATCAGACACAATAGAAGTAGGCATGCCATGCTGTTTCAAATTTGATCCATGAAGACTTGAGCCATCAAAGCTTGAGTGAACGAGTGCGGTAAGGCACAAAAATGGGTGTATTTGGAGAGTCGATCCACTACCACCATGATGACTGACTTGTTTCTTGATTTAGGGAGACCTGTAATGAAATCCATGGAGACATCCATCCATATAGAAGCAGGTAGCGACAAGGGCTATAAGGTACCTGGTGTCTTCACTGTTTCCCCTTTGTTTCGCCGGCATACATCACATTCTGCAACAAATGTAAGAATGTATTGTTTCATCCCTTCCCAAAAGGAGCTATGTGCCCGAGCATAAGTCTTTTGAACCCCGAATGCCCTGCGATGGGTGCAGAGTGAAACTCTATTAGGATGCGTGGTTTGAGAGTGGAGTTAGGAGAGAGAACCATACGATCCTTATATTGAAGAATATCTTCCTGCCAAGTGTAACCCGTTGGGGGTTTAGGATTTGCTTGTAACCTTTGGATTAACTGGGAAAGATATGGATGGAAAAACCATTCTTTGCATGCCTCCTCAATCCAAGATGGTATGGGCAAGGATAAGGATAAGAGGGTGTCGTCCTCCTCAAATTGTCGTGACAAGGCGTCGGATACAACATTGTCTCAACCCTTCTTATAGACTACCTCATAGTCATAGCCCAACATTTTGGCAAGCCATTTATTTTGTTGCAGAGAGGATAAGCACTACTCCAGAAAATACTTCAAACTATGATTGTCAGTTCGGATCTAGAAACGTCGTCCAAGCAAGTATGGTCGCCGAGTGTGTATTGCATGTAAGATGGCCATCATTTCTTTCTAATAAGTAGATTGACCCAAATTCTTGCCACTTAATTGTTGGATTGTGAAGGCTATTGGTCGACCTTCTTGTGTTAAGACTGTTCCAAATTCCAATGCTGGTCCCTGAAGCATCACATTTGATCATAAAGGGTTTTGTAAAATCTGGGAGGGTTAAAACCGAGGTGGAACACATGCCTTGTTTGAGATCCAAGAAGGCCTATTGAGTCGCTTCTGTCCAGAGAAATGCATTTTTCTTGAGAAGATTCGTCAGGGGTCGGACAATGCATCCATAATTTCTAACAAATTTGTGATTGTATCTCGTGAGACCTAAAAATCCCTGCGGACTTTTCAAGGTCCGAGGTTGTGGCCAATCTTGCATTGCCTGAATCTTTTTTGGATCCACCCGTACTCCTTTGCCGCCCACAATGTGTCCCAAGTACACCTCTTCCATTCCAAAAGAACACTTGGAGAATTTGACAAATAATTTATTATCCTTCAAAAGTTGCAATACCTGGTCAACATGTTGAAGATGTATTTCCCATGTTTTGTTGGAGTATATCATCAAATAAGACCAGGACAAAATTTCTGAGATATGGCTTGAGAAGGTGATTTGTGAGACTTTGAAAGGTGGATGGGGCATTACAAAGACCAAAGAGCATAACCAAAAATTTAGTGACATTCATGGGTTCTAAAAGCTGTCTTAGGAATGTCTGGTACTTTCATTTTGATTTGGTGATAGCTTGAGTGGGGATCTGACTTGGTAAATTGGGCGCCATGGGAGTTCATCAAGGAGATCATCACGTACTGGAATAGGGAACTTATCCTTGATGGAAGAGCACAGACCTAGCCTACTCTTTCTGTTGAATCCCCACACCAATCCATTCCCAAAAGTGTCTATGATAAGTAAGGAAAATTACTCAACTATACCAATGAAAAGCCATAAGTTTGGGGTCGAGAGGCCCACCTTCAAACATATGATCATAACAGATGGGTGAGGGATCACATGGCTGGCTAAAGTGGCGAAGATAATGGCACATCGAGCTATCTAGTGGTTATAAGGGGTTGCTGGCTGCCGATTGAGGACCATCTAGGAGAAAATGTTTCTCCTATGCATACTACCCACAGGCAATGGGTAACATCTGGCTCCAATTGGGACATGAGCTCTCAGAGAGGTGTGCAAAGCTACTCGAATGGGAGGTCATGAGAACACCAACAATCTCTTGGTACCACAGGCTTGTTACCTGCATATATTAATGAACAAACAGAATGGGCAACATGCTTTCGTGACGTCTCATGATCACACATGCTTATATTAGGCCACCAAAATCAACTAATAAACAAAATTGCAAATGCAACTTTAACCTAAATGTAGGTAATCTACCATGAAAATATTATATGATGTTAGTTCTAATGAGAAAATTATCATGCAATGCATTCTATCCTAACATGCATATGATACAATGTCAAGTGCTAATTATAATCATAGATCCAATTCAACCAACATGTCAATTGATCAGTATCGAAACATGTGCTTCTATGATTATAGATCCAAAAACACAAATGGGAAGAGTAGTATGAGGGATTGCAAGGGCAAGAGGAGGGAAAATAAGAGACCCAAATGCCATAGAAAGGAACCCTGCAAGAAGGGAAAGGCACCAACCGAGAGGTTTGAATTTGATCCTCTAACCAAAAGATGGAAATGTCAATGATCAAATACATGAACCTTTGATGAAGAACATCTCAGGCCTATCATCCTCAAGGTGTGAAGGAGCAAATGACACATTTAGGATGATATTATCTTGGCTATTGGGAAAACAAGAGGTGGAATCATCATTGTATTTGGGGAAAAACCACGATTCTTCATTTTTATAGAGAAAACCAACTCTTCATCAAAACTAGGGGAATGAACCTCATTACAAACACCTATTTCCGGGCTAGGGATGCAACAAGTGTGAAAATTCCAACTTGAAATCCCACTGCAATATCTGATGTTATTTCTTCTACTTATTATTCAGAAATAAGTTATTCGCAGAAATCTCTTCAGTAAATATCGAAATAAATTGAAATGCAGACTTCACCGTACAATTACTGAGCAAAACAATAAGGAAATACTAGCACAAGAATGACAGATATTTTGGACAATTGTCCTCGAAAAAACCCAATGCGGGAAAACCAGTGCAGTAGATGAGGAGGGTTTCTATTATTCTTCAGCAAAATCTTCTTGTAAAATTTACAATCAATAGTAACAAAGAGAAATTCTTTATGATAACACTGGAGAAATTTCTCACCAAATTTTTTGATGAGAAATGACCCCGGAAGGACTCTCCTAGGCCTCCTACGTCACCACTGCACTGGTTCTGTGTGGGGACTGCGCAGAACTGCGTCACCTCTACGTTGTTCCCTTCCTGCCTCTGTGCTGTCTCTTCCTGCCACTGTGTCACTTGCTCCTGTACCCCTGAATGATGCTGAACCCTCTCTGTCTCTCCTCCACCTGATACTCTCTCTTTGGATCGATTTTCTGTTGCCATACTTCAGCCACTTAGAAAATTGATTTTACTTGGGCACTTGAGTATCTGCACTGGTGTGTTTTCCAAATGACCCTCCAGTCTTTCTTTATAGTCTTCTTGTTGAGATATCAACGACCGAGATTAGATCTCTAATCAACAGCTAAGATCATAACTTGACTTGATCCATGTTCTCTAGAAGATTACACTATGTTTTATTAATACCCTTTAAGTATTTAATTTCCCTAACTTAGGGTCTCCATTAAAATAATTAATTATTTTAATAAAACATATTCCGAGTGAAATTTCCATAAACGATTTCTGGGTTCTTTGCAACGCATGTGTTTAAGCCTCTCCACAAAGTTTGAGACTTAGAGCACTTTTGATGCCACCAAAAATCAACACTCCCTCTTAGCGAGAAAAGTGCTCTAACAATATGCCTGCTGCATACTGCTCAGACCCTGAAGCATCCTCTGCATTGTTGATATCTGACAACCTGTCCATCAACCACTGTGCTGTTGCTGCTACTATACTACTGCCCATGACACTGCCACTGCTACTGCTGCATTCGTACTGCAACTCCCTATCAAGTGCTGGTTCATCCGTTACTGAAACAGATTCTCAATCATCCCCATATTTTCCCTGAAGTGGAAAAACTTTGTTCTCCCTAGGGCCTTGGTGAGAATATCTGCTACCTGATCTCCCGTGGGAATGTACTGCAACTGCACTGCTTCCTGCTGAACACAGTCTTTGATAAAATGACACCTGATGTCAATGTGCTTCAACCAATCATGAAAGACATGATTCTCAGAGAGCTTGATGCAACTCTGATTATCACATAGAATACTGGTTGCCTCCATCTTCCTCTGGAATAAATTCATGAGCAGTTTTTTAAGCCATATGGCCTCACACGAAGCTGTGTTGTCTGCCATATATTCTGCTTCAGCTGTGCTCAGTGCTATAGACTTCTGCTTCTTACTGCACTAGGAGGTCATACTTGATCCAATGTTGAAGCTGTTGAGATTTTTTATAGTTGGTGTAGCATCGGGTGTGCTCTAGCCCTGAAATGTTGTGGAGCGGCTAGGACACACTTGATCTCCAAAACCCAGAAAGGGATTTGAGAAATTTCAAGTGGTGTTCAAGTTATTCAAATAATTAATTATTTTAATAGATTTTCTAAGTCTAAACTTAGGAAAATAAAATAATTAAAGTGAATTAATTAACACGTGCTGAAATTGTCTTAAGTCACATGGATCAAGCAGTCTTTTAATCTCAGCCATTTATGAATGTTTTAATCTCCGCCGTTGAAGGGTTCAATGAAAAGTATAAGAGAAAGGCTTGAGGGTCAGTTGGCGGAGACACACACTTGCAAAATTGAGGAATAGATATGGAATTCTAGAGCGGGTTTGCTAAGAATTTCTGGAGGAATTTCCTGCAGTGAGGGGTAGTATTGGCTAAGGGAATGATCTGATTCCGGGGCCAAAGAGTCAGTAAGAGGCAGAGGAGCAGCAACACGGACAACGCAGGGAGGCAAAGCAGCAGCTACGCAAGTGCTACGCAGAGGCTCTAGAGGGTTTCAGATTTATGCAGAAGGTCTTCCAGGCCAGCGTAAGGCCTGCGTCACCCTTCCAGGGGTTACACAGTCCCTCTCTGGGCAGCACAGTGGCATTCTGAGGCTAGCAGGGTTGACGCTGGGGCTTTAGGGGCAGCGATGAGGGTTTCTAGGGCCATATCCAGGGTGAGTTATGTAAATCCCGTTTGAGGGTGTGGATCAGTAAGATATTTTGCACTAGAACTTTAGGTTAGCTGCAGATTTGATTTCTTTTATTCTCTGTCGGGTTTTCCAGTTCTGGAACTCAGATTTACTGTACTCAGAACTACTTAATAATAAACCCTCATATCTGTTGCACCGGTTTTCTCGCTTTGGGTTTTTCCGGGGACTCATGTCCAAAAATTCATGAGTCACTTTATTGCATGAGTGTATTATTCAGTAAATGATCTGCATGTGTAGGATGTAGTTGTGTTTATTTTCGGTATTTTCTGAATCTAATTTCTGAAAATAACTTGTATTAATTAAATCTAGTAGGGGAAATAAACCAATACACTGTAGTAGAATTTCCACATGGTATCAGAGCGATAGTAGATCAAGCTGAATCTCCAACAATCAGCTGAAGAAATATTTTTCTGCAAGGTCGCAGAAGAAGCAGTAGATCCAGAAAGGGCATCTTGATAGCAGGAGAACGCAGATCCAAAAGAGGACAACGTTGAAGTTGCAGAAGGCCTTCAGGCTTACGCAGACCCTTCCCAGGGTAGCGTAAGGACTGCGTCACCCAGTCTGGGGTTACGCAGTCCACTTCTGAGCAGCGCTGGGCCAGCTAGGAAGACACAATCTAGTCATTTCTCCAGTTGCAGAAGAATTTTTCCAAGATTTGGAAGCAGTGCTTCAGATCTTCAACAATGTTGGTGGGGTAGAGATTCTGCAGGTACAGAATTGTGCCTAGCGAAGGCAACGAAGGCGGGAGGAAGATAGTTATTCAACAGATTTGAGCCAAACAGATCTGAGATTCGATTAGGTGGATCAGAGAGTACTGTCTGTTTGTGTTTTGGTGGAAGATTTCCAGGAGGGAAATCAGTCTTCAACATAAGCGGCTACTAGAGGGTTTTTAGTCACCAAGAAACCCAGATTCAGAGGGAGAAGTACTGTTTCTGTCAAATCTGAGCAAAATATGGCTCGATATGGACTGAGGGATCAAGATAGATTGGACAACATGTCCAACTACGTTATCTGGAGGGTCAGAATCCTCTCAATTTTGGATGAATATGGTCTCAAAGAGCATGCAGAGAAGGTACTTGCTGCACCAACCAATGCAGATCCTCTCAAGAGGTATGAAGAGAATCAAGCGTGGACAAAGCGGTTGATCATAGACGGAGTGAAGGACCACGTTATACCTCATATTGCTGGGAAGACTACATCAAATGACATGTGGATAGCCTTGGAGACGATGTACCAAGGAGGCTCCGTAAAAAGAAGAATTCTTCTTGAGAACCAGATGCAGTTGTTCCAAATGACGAAAAGTGAAGAGATAGATCCATTCCTCTTCAAGCTTCAAGCCATTCGAGATCAGTTGGTTGGCATTGGTGCTACCCCAGATGAAGGGCTATTAGTGATGACTGCTCTGAATGCAGTCTCGGAAGAATGGGAAACGCTTGTCCAGAGCATTTTGGGAAGGGAAGTGTTACCATCTTGGTTTGACATGTGGGCTATCCTTTGCCAAGAGGAGATCAAGAGGGTCACCAAGTGTCAGAATATCAGTGGAGGACGCGGAAAGCCCAAAGTCAAGGAAGAGGAGGAGGATGCAGCCCTTGCATCAAGGGAAAAGAAATAGCAAGGGAAGAAGAAGAAGGACCTTTCCAAGGTTAGATGCTTTAACTGTGGTGATCTTGGACATTTTGCCAGCAGTTGTCCTAAGAAGAAGGACAAAGGCTCTTCTGATTCCAAGGCTGCGACAGCAAAGGATGATGGCTCTGATGATGATGCAGCCATGAGTGCTCATGTACATCGAGATAAGAGGTGGGGTGACATGGATCTGTAGAGCATCTACAGACAGTGGCGGGATCCTTGAGTCAGCTCTACTCTTGGATCACATACGAGCTATGGGAGCCTTAAGACGGTAGCAGGATGAGTCGAGAGATGGTTGCAGAAGGCCACATTAAAGCGGAAGAGGGAGCTGAAGAGCTGAAGAGGGAGCAACGTAATGCAGAGGGAGCAACATAATGCAGAGGCAACAACAACAACGTGGAGGCAACAATGCAGAGAGGCTGATGGGACTTCAACAACGCAGAGAAGTTGGGCTCACGCAGTGTAGTGTTGCAACATGACAGTGTCTCCAGGAGGACAACGTAAATCAACATCCAGGGAGCTTCAATGGTGGAAGACACCTTGACTTATCTGTCAAACAGTTGGGCAAAGTTCTTTCAGTTGCTTACTTCTCAGCAACTGAGTTGCAGTGAAGTTGTTAACAGTGGCAGTGCTATGGGCAACATGATGCAGCAATTTGAAAGGGAGCTGCAGTACATATGTGGCAGTGGCATGGGCAGCAGTACAAAAAGCAGTAGTGCAGTGGATGAAGGGCAGCAGGCCAAGCATCAACAACACAAAATCCAACTTCAAAGATCTTGTAGTGCATGGTATGGATGCATTGCTAGAGTACACTTTCCTAGAGCACACTCCGTACTAAGAGGGAGTGTTGAGATTTTGTATAGTTGGTGTAGCATCAGGTGTGCTCTAGGCCTGAAATGTTGTGGAGGGGCTAGGGCACACTTGATCTCCAAAACCCAGAAAGGGATTTGATAAATTTTAGTTGGTGTTCAAGTTATTCAAATAATTAATTATTTTAATAGATTTCCTAAGTTTAAACTTAGGAAAATAAATTAATTAACACATGTGCTGAAATTGTCTTAAGTCACATGGATCAAGCAATATTTTAATCTCAGCCGTTGATGAATGTTTTAATCTCGGCCGTTGAAGGGTTCAACGAAAAGTATAAGAGAAAGGCTTGAGGGTCAGTTGGAGGAGACACACAGCTGCAAAGCTGAGGAATAGATCTGGAATTCTAGGGCCGGTTTGATAAGAATTTCCAGAGGAATTTCTTGCAGTGAGGGGTAGTATTGGCCAAGGGAATGATCTGATTCCGGGGCCAAAGAGTCAGTAAGAGGCAGAGGAGCAACAATAAGGACAGTGCAGGGAAGCAGAGCAGCAACTACGCAAATGCTGCGCAGCCTCTACGTAGGTGCTACGTAGGACAACGCAGAGGCTCCAAAGGGTTTCAGATTTACGCAGAAGGGCTTCCAGGCCAGTGTAAGGCCTGCGTCACCCTTCCAGGGGTTACGCAGTCCCTCTCTGGGCAGCGCAATGGTATTATGAGGCTAGCAGGGCTGGCGCTGGGGCTTCAGGGGCAGCGTTGAGGGTTTCTAGGGCCAGATCCAGGCTGAGTTTTGTAAATCCTGTTGGAGGGTGTGGATCAGTCATATATTTTGCATTGGAACTTTAGGTTAGCTGCAGATTTGATTTCTTTTATTCTCTGTCGGGTTTTCCAGATCTGGAAACCATATTTACTGTACTTAGAACTACTTAATAATAAACCCTCATATCTGGCACCGGTTTTCCCACTTTGGGTTTTTCCATGGACTTATGTCCAAAAATCCATGTGTCACTTTGTTGCATGAGCGTATTTCAGTAAATGATCTACATGTGTAGGCTGTAGTTGTGTTTATTTTCGGTATTTTCTGAATCTAATTTTTGAAAATAACTTGTATTAATTAAATCAAGTAGGAGAAAGAAACTAATACATTACAATAGAATTTTCACAGAAGCAATACCCTGTGGTACTTTTCCGATCTACCGAACTTCCTGCCTAATCTGCATCTGTGAATCCATGCAGAATGATGTCATCGCCTTGGGTGTTTTTTAATCCATATCCAACTATTCCTCGCACATATTGGAGAAAGTGTTTGGTAGCTGCCCAATGTGCCCTCTTTGTTTCTACCATGAACTGACTGAGGGAATTAACAACGTAGCAAATGTTTGGTCGGGTGTTGACTAGATCAACGTTGCACGAAGCGGAGATGTTTTTTGGAAGCGGGGACACAGAAGCATCATTTTCCAAAAATCTAGGAAGCGAAGCGTCTCAGAAGCCTCTACTATATATATATATATATTTATATTATTTTGCATTTATATTAAAAAAACACCCAAAACACCAAATTAGTTGTAGAAGATATGGAAACATGCATATTTGTACATAAATCAAGATAGATATGACATCCATTGTACATTAATGATTAATTATTCGAGCATCAACCATCTAGAATCTAGATTCTTCTCCTTTTGTCTAGCCTTTGCCTCTACCTTGGTTGTCTAGGATATTAGTCAACATTGCCCAATTTTGATCAAACTACATAATGGTTAATCGAAGCCTTAAAGTATGGTAGAAAATGTTTAACATGCTTGATCGATGATTTTGACTTGATTGAAAGGTAATTTTTTGCTAACGGCATGACAAAGGAGTTCAACAATTAACACCAACAACACTAGGCAATGTCACATGGTTTGGGTTCGACAATGACTAGGTTCGGTTTGAGTTCGAATTTATGATGAAGTTCGAATGAGGTTTGCCATTAGGTTCGTTTATATATATATATATATATATATATATATATATATATATATATATATATATATTAATTTAAAATGAATTATAGGATAAAATAGTAAGAAATCAACATTAATAAACATCAAAAATTCTATCACGGACATGGAAACTACAAGGATAAATTACAAGCTTGAGTTGTGACATGAAGTTATGGGTTTTGATCTATGGACTTGGTGAATGCCTATGAGGTTCGATGAGGTTCACCGAACCTCAAAAGTTTTTTAAGGTTCGCCAAAATTCGAACCTCAAGGTTAAAATTCGAACCTCAAGGTTAAAGTTCGACGAACCTTGTGACATAGACACTAGGGTACATATAGGGCTTGGTGCTCTTTATTAAATGCCAATCACATACCCTCATACATGATATAATCTAATGAAATGCCACAATCTCATTGATCCCAAATTCCTGAAAATTGTTAAGTTTGCTGAATTTTGAATAAGATATGAAATTCTATTTTCTCCATATGAAGTCCGATGAGGTTGGAACCACTCTTAAACATCCTGAGTCATTTCATGGTGTTGTTAAAAATTTATGTAAAAGTGACATTCTCCTTTATTTTTCATTTTTCACTTTTACTTTAAGAATTTAACATTACCATGAGGGAGCATCAAGAGAGCACCTTTGGAGTGTCCAAGAAGCCCCAACCCAACTTAAGTCAAAGTAAAAATAAAATAAAATTAGGACCCTGTGGAACCGCACATCTCCCTTTTGATTTGGTTGGGATCCGTAGGGATTCGTGCCCGATCCTCCGAGGATTTGTCCTCGGATCCGCGGTTCGGAAATCTTGAATCGAGGATCGGGTTGACATAGTTCCAAATTTACATGAATCGTCTTTGCCAATCTGATCCACGGTTTCGGATTTTTGAATCGCGGATCCGATAGGGATCCCCCATGGATCCGTACGGGACGTGATTCTTGGTTTGGATACTTGGGGGGGGGGGGCGTTTCTTGCAACACTGGACCAGATACATGAGAGACCTTATGAGATGCTTGTACAAGGTAGGGTCCACTTCTTTATCTTTAGATGCATCAATTTTCTTCCAATTGGTAATCATTGGAATAGCCATGGGTCTACAGTCTTGCATTCTAAAATCTCTTTAGAATTTCTGTAGCGTATCTTCCTTGCCCAAGGAAGATTTCTCCCTTCTGCTGCCAAACTTCCAATCCCAAAAAATAGTGCATCAACCCCAAATCCTTCATGTCGAATTCTTCTGCCAGATTCTTCTTGCAGTCTTTGATGAACCTAGATGATCCTGTCAAAAATAAATCATCTACATACAATGCCAAAATCAGAGGCTCATTCTCTACTGTGAGATAGTAGATATTGGGATCATTGTCACTCTTGACAAATCCCATCTGCTACAAGTAACTATCAATTCGACCATACCATGCTCTAGGTGCTTGTTTGAGTCCATACAGGGCTCTCTTTAGCCTACATACACGATTTTTGTTCTCATGCATTTTGAAGCCTTCCAGAGATTCAATGTAAACCTTTTCTTCTATCACCCCATTCAAAAACGCAGTCTTGACGTCCATTTGGTGAATCTCCCATCCCATCTACGCTGCAAGGGATATAATGGATCTGATAGAGGTATATCTGGCTACAGGGGCGAAGGTTTCTTCATAGTCTATCCCTTCTTTCTGAGCATACCCCTTGGCCACGAACCTAGCGTTGTACTTCTCTACATAGCTGTCTGCAACATACTTAATCTTGTAGATCCACCTGGAACCTACAACTGATCTGTCCTGTGGTCCAGGTACGATTTCCCAAACATCATTGCTCATGATAGAGCTGTACTCCTCTACCATAGCATCTAGCCAGACTTGATGCTGAATGGCTTGCTGAAAGCTAGAGGGCTCGACAACCTGTGCTACAAATGCTTGGTATCTGTCAGGATGTCTACGCTTCCTTTTCTTGGTTCTAGGAGCCCCAAAAAACTCCTTAGCATCCCTCATCGTTTGTCGTACTTCTCTGTTGATTTTGCCACTGGTAGTGTGTGGCTCAATCATCTCTTCTTCCTGCTGTCCCATCTACTGCGAGCTATTTGGATTTTCTTCTCTTGAAGAAATACTAGTACTGGTCACAATGCTAGATCCCGATGGCTGTCCATCTACTGGATCTTCTCCTAGATGCCACTGGACAAGAGGTTCATCCTCAGACTATTCTTCGGTAGGCATTTCACGGGATTTTCTAATGGCTCGATCGTCCATGAATTTCACATCCCTCCTTACTACAACTTTCCTATTACCCGGAATGTAGATTATGTATGCCTTGGATGTCTCGCTATATCTACAAGATACCCTTTCTCAGCAATCTGATCTAGTTTGCTTTGTTTCTCATCTCGAACATGGAAATATGCCACATTCCCAAAAATCCTGAGGTGGCTTACCTTCGGATTCATCCCTGTGAAGAGATTCTCGGGCGTGGTATTGCCCAATGCTCTATGAGGGGTCCTGTTTTGGATATATACAATTGTGCTGCATGCTTTTGCCCACAGAAATCTAGGCAGATCTTGTTCATACATCATTGCCTTTGTTGCCCCAACAATGTTCCTGTTCTTCTGTTTTGCAACTCCATTCTGCTCCGGATTGTAAGGAGCGGTCCAATCTCTTCTGATGCCCTCCCTTGCGCAAAAAATTGTGAATTCCTTATCAGTATATTCGCCACCATTATCTGAATGCAATACTTTGATTTTCTTCCCAGCCAGATTTTCTACCAGAGCTTTAAATTCTTTGAACCGGTCAAAGACCCCATCCTTGGTCTTTAGGAAGTAAATCCAAGTTTTCCTGGAATGGTCATCTATGAAAATGACAAAATATTCACTTCCACCAAGAGCTCTAGTGGACATCGGTTTGCAGATATCTGAGTGTATTAGTCCCAATACACTTTTCGCCCTATTGTTGCTCCTGGAATACATTGCCTTATCGTATTTGCCTAGAACACACCCTCTGCATACGTCATCATGTTTGGTACTAAGAACTGGAACTCCCGTAACTGTTTCTCTGAGCATTCTCAGAGCTCCATGGTGTAGATGCCCCATTCGTTTGTGCCATAGTTCATTCAGATTTGACTCGCCGCTTAGATTGCTGCCTACCAGTGCCATTGGAGACTCGAGCTGCAACTTGTATAGTCTGTTGCTTCGAGTCCCAATCTGAGTCTTCTTCTTCCAGCTTGGATGTTTGACATAGACTTTTCTTCCGATAAAGTATACGTCGTATCCCTTGTCCTGCAATTGAGACACTGAAAGTAAATTCATTCCCATGCCTGGCACATGCAACACATTAGTGGCTCGGAGGCTCTCTCCTGCTTCTGTTGCTTCGAGTCCCAATCTGAGTCTTCTTCTTCCAGCTTGGATGTTTGACATAGACTTTTCTTCCGATAAAGTATATGTCGTATCCGTTGTCTTGCAATTGAGACACTGAAAGTAAATTCATTCCCATGCCTGGCACATGCAGCACATTAGTGGCTCGGAGGCTCTCTCCTGCTTCTGTTTGAAATGCTACGGTCCCTTTTCCCATAGGGGTACACTTTGTCTTGTTTAACATAGTAATTTGAAATTCCATCCGTTCTTCTTGATATTTAGAGAAAAGATATCTTTCTCCAGTCATATGAGCTGAAGACCCACTATCAATATATCAATCATCTAATGACGCAGTGCTAGATAAACACACACATCCTTTTTCCAGCCTAGAGGCCAACTTTGACAAAACTCAATCTTCCATCTTCTCCTTGCTTTTCCCTTCTCCGGCAGTTTCTGCAGAAGGAATGCGTAAGCACTTTAGGAATACGATTTGATGCCAAGGTAGCACCATGAGTTCCCTTTGGCGTAGATCCTTCCTTCTTTCTTGCCTAACCCTGCTCTGATACAATGTGAAAATTCCAACTTGAAATCCTATTGCATTATCTGATGTTATTTCTTCTACTTATTATTCATATATAAGTTATTTGTAGACTTCACCATACAATTATTGTAGACTTCACTATACAATTATTGAGCAAAACAATAAGGAAATACTAGCACAAGAATGACATAGATATCTTGGACAATTGTCCTCGGAAAAACCCAATGCGAGAAAACTGGTGCAACATATGAGGGTTTCTATTATTCTTCAGCAAATTATTCTTGTACAATTTACAATCAGCAATAACAAAAAGAAATTCTTTATGATAACACTAGAGAAATTTCTCACCAAATTTTTTGATGAGAAATGACCCCGGAAGGACTCTCCTGGGCCTCTTGCGTCACCACTGCGCTGGTTTTGCGTGGGGACTGCGCAGAACTGCGTCACCTCTACGCTGTTCCCTTCCTGCCTGTGCGCTGTCTCTTCCTGCCACTACGTCACCTGCTCTTGTACGCAGGATTGATGCTGAACCCTCTCTGTCTCTCCTCCACTTGCAATTCTCCCTCTAGATCGATTTTCTCTTGCCGAACTTCAGCCACTGAGAAAATTTATTTTACTTGGGTAATTAAGTATTTGCACTGTGTTTTCCAAATGACCTTCAAGTCTTTCTTTATAGTCTTCTTGTTGAGATATTAACAACCGAGATTAGATCTCTAATCAACGACTAAGATCATAACTTGACTTGATCCATGTTCTCTAGAAGATTCACACTCTGTTTTATTAATACCCTTCAATTATTTAATTTCCCTAAGTTTAGACTTAGAGTCTCTATTAAAATAATTAATTATTTTAATAAAACATATTCCGAGTAGAATTTCCACAAACGATTTCTGGGTTCTTTGGAATACATGCGTCTAAGCCTCTCCACAAAGTTTGAGACTTAGAGCACTTCCGATGCTACTAAAAATCAACAACAAGGGGAGGAATGCTCAAACATGAAGAAAAACGATTTATCGGTGGCATGGCTAAAGGAACCATCTTCCTCAATCCCTTTCGCGCATGTTGAGAATTTGGTAGGGCAAAGTTTAATTCAATTCTCTTACTTTATAACTGCTTGTGGTATACTACGATTCTCTTAGTTAACTTATTATGTCTTTCATCAAGTCAATTTTCGAAACACAAGAGACACAATGTTTAGGCTTTTCAAGCCAGGGCCAAAACCTCTCCCTCTTGGAGAGGAAAACCCAAAACAATTCTTCTTATAGATCTTCCATTGACAAGTACCATGACCATGACATAGACCCTTGACTTCAGAATGTCTCCAAAACCTTGTCACTCCTCTGCACCGTATTGCACTAGTACTGAACTTTGGTCCCTAACTGATGTACTTCTGTTTGCTCCTTCTTCCTCATCCTTCTTTTAGAATCTCCTTCTCGATCTACTATCTGTACCTTTGATACCCAAGAGATAGTCCTTGTACTTGCTGGTATATTTCTCTTTAACATTTGAGCTTATTCGAGGTCTCCTTAACACTTGTGACATCCTTCTCTACGCTGTCAATATACCTGTTTAAGGATCGTATTCCTAGGTGAACTATACCCTTTTCTTCCATGCTGATTCATCTCTTTTCTGGCTTGATTACAATCCTTTCTTTCGTTGTTCTGGATTCCTTTCAATGCATCAATTGAAACCTAAACTCTTTGTTGTATCTCCTAGAAATTCTGCACTGTGTTCCGCATCTATTATTGCAGAGATATCCAAACTGTCTTCATGCAATCTTGTCCGTAAAACTCTAATCCCTGTTCTATATGTCATTTCAACGAAGTTTACATGGATATATATAGTGGTCAGACCCTATAAATTAGTCGACCTGTGCCTAGTGAACCGTTGTGTCATATTCCAGTGAGCCGACATGATATAGGCCGATTTCTATAAGGAGTATATACATCATAGTTTGAGCCGACATGGTGGATTGTTTAGACAAGGAGTGTATCCATTGTTTTGAGGCCGTCTTGAAGGAGATAGTGACAAGGTCTTGAGACATTCTTTTTACATCAATAATTGTCCTTTAATAACACTTCATATACATGACTCTAAATTATATATTTATGACAAGATGACAAACCCCTAAAAGACATCAAGAAGAAGCCTTGAACTATAATAAAAACTACTTGCTCATGAAACCCATGAGTTAAGCTTTACAAAATACATTTTATTATCTTTGTCTTCTTTATTACATAAATTCATAATTGCATGGTCATTATGAAGACCGATCCTAGTTACACTTTCCAACACTCCCTCTTAACTAGGGAGGTATTCATAATGGTACATGGTCACTTTCAATCTGAACAATCTCATAAGAAGAATTTGATTGGTAATCCATCTGTTATAGCATCATATTATCCAACATTGTCACATAGCAAGACCTTGATTAACAACTCCATCTCTCCATGAGATCTTGAGCTACAATGCTGGTGAGACCAATGACTATAGACACCATCGTCATTGTCTCGTAGGTACATATTCCACCTGGGTGTTCACTGAGTATGACCTGCTAGGACTATTCTTAATTCTCAAAGAATATTCATCCTTTCACGACTACCCTTTTCATGGATGCCTTAATACATCTCACAGAGTATCAGATACCAGATAATTATCCAATCTCACATTCTATCTTCCAGAATGATGTGTCTATCTCTCCCTTTTAACTAGGGAGAACATATTCCACAGAGGAATAAGAACATACCTAAGCTTTCCTTTTGGCTTAGGATTTTCTTCCAAGTAAGAAAATTATTACCAAGCTCCCTCTTAATCAGGGACCTACAACAACAATTATGAAAACATCCAACTGTTCATGAAGTATTTCTTCTGTTGATGTTATGAATTGAGGAGTCTTCAATTTTGGCACAAATCATCCATTACTTTCATCCAAGAGCCATGTCTTCTATCAGAAAGTGATCCATCAATCTTCTCATCTAGTCTAGCTTCATTTTATGCTGCTTTCTTTCGAACCATATATCTTCTAAGGATCTTTCATCCTGCCATATGGTTATCAACTTGTGGAAGTCATCTAATTTCGTTTGGCAGCCCTGCATAAGCTCATTATATGTTATTCAATTATAAATATAAATACTTTAAATCAAAGGTTACCTTAGTGATGATCTTTCACCATGACATCTTCTTGTAGGCATTGACATCCTTTCTTTACAGATTGACACATCTCTTAAAGATATGCATTGTCATCCTTTCTCGACTTCTATCAGAGTCTACATATTTTCCCAGGAGATTTTCTAGTGAAGTCTTCTTGGCTTCCTTGGATGTTGACTGCCTCTTTTCATGATTTCACTTTTTCGCGGTCTCTTCCTTTCTCTTCCACACAATTATATTTCATTCCCAGAAACTTCCAATGTGCAACTCCTTGATAGTATATAATCACCTCATATTCCATATGAGGACATATTATGTTGATTTCATCTGGTGTGGAACATGTCTGTTGACAACCTGTGCATTGAAAGGGTTCCTGATTTATTTGATCATAATTCTTCTACCTGCAACCATATGACTTGTCTACATAACACCCAGTGTCAGCATAAATATATATATGTACCTCATTTCTTTTCTTCGAGTCATCTTGCAGCAGATTTCCTTAGAGTGAAGAGTTTTATTCCCTTGACATGCTTCATCAATATGTCATCATTTTTAATCCCAAAATTCTACAAGTTTAGAATTTCTCAAGGAAACCTATTGCTTTCTTTCTAACCAGTGAGTCCAAAGAGGACTCCATTAGAAAATGTCAGCATCTGTTTCCTTATTGATTATTGAATGATGACCTTTATCTTGATAACTTCCTTCTGTAAATGTTGTTTTTCTTAGTGAGGTTCCCAGGAGCCTCTTATAGCATATATGTCACATATGTGTTACAAACATCCTCCTACAATATGTGCTTCTCCTTCAATGCTTTCATCATGATGCCAATTCTGGAGTGATGCATTTATCTAATATACCATGCTTCCTAACAACCTGATAGATACCTCTTAAAGAGGAAGACGATCTTAATTATAATAGAGATCTTTCACTTCTTATTTCTTAGGCTTCTTTGAATTTGGTTCTTCTATTTTTCCGATTATATGGGCTTCTTCCTTTTTGTCCTTATTAGATTTGGGACAATCTTCCCATAGCATCGTATCTTATCCATGTTCATCTTTTCTTCTTCAGGACCAAACTTACTGACTCTTCCCTTTCTCCTTAATATGGCAGCATAGGCTTGATTCTCTTTATTTGATTCTATATTCACTTTAGCTTTTAACCTTGTCTCTTTTAATTCTCATAGAGACCATAGATTCTGTAATGGTGTTGCTTCTTTCTTTCCTTGAATGCTTGAAGTGAAGTTTTCCCATTCCTCTGGTAGAGCGTTCAACACCACTGTAGTTATTTCTCTATTAGAAATTTCTTCTCCCAATTCCTGCAATTGATCTTGTATTTCAGAAATCTTCATGAAGTTATTTCCTCCTCTCTGGACATCTCCAACGTGTATAGTTCTTGTCCTAGAGATATTACTCCCTCTGCAGTACTTACTGAGAACTTGCTCCTCCAATTTGTCATATATTTCTTTTGAAGATTATATTTCTTCATACATAGGGAAGAAAGTTTGAAACCCTAACCAATTTGTTGCTTTCTTTGCATAAAGGCATTTTTGATAGATTCATATGAAGTCATAAAGATACTTAAGTAGATGCTTTTCTTCTTCCTCCTTGTTGATGATGATGTAGATAGAAGCTCCTCTTAGATTGACTCTTTCAAGATTGGTGTAAAGCGGTAGATCACCTTGGATCCTTGATGATGATGATGATTAATGATGATGACTTCAGCAAGGTGGCTTGATGATGTCTCCAACAATGTTGATTTGATTTCAACACCAAATAGTTGTTGATGGTGATGGCTTCTACACGGTGTCCTTCTGTCCTTGATCTTCTTGAGATGGCCTTCCAAAAACTGCCTCTTTAGAACTGAAGATTGACTCTTCAATGTGGATTTCTATCTTTTGCTTTATAGAAAACTGATTCTTGATCTCTTGGTACTTGAGTGTCTTCTTTCCAAATATCCCTTTCTTGTCTTCAACACCTTAGCTTTGAAACTATGTTGAGAATTTGGTAGGGCAGAGTTTAATTCAATTCTCTTACTTGATAGCTGCTTGTGGTATACTTGATATGCTTATTTACTTAGATCTTATCTTAGTTAACTTATTATGTTTTTCATCAAGTGAATTATCGAAACACAAAAGACACAAAGTTTAGGCTTTTCAAGCCAGGGCCAAAACCTCTCCCTCTTGGAGAGAAAAACCCAAAATAATTCTTCCTATAGATCTTCCATTGACAAGTACCATGACCATGGCACAGACCCTTGACTTTAGAATGTCTCCAAAACCTTGTCACTCTTTCTTTGCACCGTACTGCACTAGTACTAAACTTTGGTCCCTCACTGATGTACTTCTGTTTGCTCCTTCTTCCTCGCCTTCTCCTAGAATATCCTTTTCGATCTACTATTTGTACCTTTGATACCCAAGACATAGTCCTTGTACTTGTTGTTATATTCCTCTTTAACATTTGAGCTTATCTGAGGTCTCCTTAACACTTGTGATATCCTTCTCTATGCTGTCAATATACCTATTTAAGGATTGTATTCCTAGCTGAACTATACCCTTTTCTTCCATGCCGATTCATCTCTTTTCTGGCTTGATTACAGTCCTTTCTTTCTCTGTTCTGGCTTCCTTTCAATGTATCAATTGAACCCTAAATTATTCATTGTATTTCCTAGAACTTCCGCACTGTGATCCACATCTATTATTGCAGAGATATCCGAACTGTCTTTGTAAATTTTTGTAGATGTTCTATGCTTGATGCAACTTTACTTTTATACCCAATATCAAACAACAATCACATAAACAAGAAAGTAAAATGTTGACAGAACATACCAATAGATCGACGAAAGACAAGCCAAAAATACACTTTACTTGATCAACAAAATATGTGTTGTGGTGCGTTACGGCGCTCAATAGGATGCTTCAACCAACAAAGTCTCTACACGGTCAGCCAAGTAGAATGTGTCACACAACGCTCTCAGACAACTCTATAACAGTCAACCCAAAGTCAAGAAAAGTCAACGATGTCGAGTCAACGATCAATGCAAAACAGCAGCAGCAAAAAGTCAACGCAACCAAGTCAAAGTCAACGTCCAACCTCGATTTCTATGCCAGAAAATGCGGACTGCAGAAATCAGAATTTATGGAGAGTTTGAGGTCAGGTTGACCATGCGTTGACCAAAGTCAACATTGGTCAAATCTGCGCTAAAACCCTAGGTCAAAACCAGTGTTGCAAACATCTCGATAACATCCCAATTTTATCTCGAAATCACGATTTTTTGGCCTAGCTGATGTTTGCCGATTTTTAAAGATATTTTTATGGTATCTTAATTTTATCGATGTTTGCCGATTTTTTATCGATATTTTCCCGATTTTTACGATTTTTTGGTTTTTCGGACCCTTGCCAATTTTATCTCGATGCCGATGTTCGCAACATTGGTCAAAACAGAAAAACCCTTGCTACGTTTTCCCACGTGTGAGAAGAAGAGCCTCCAAGATGATGATCAAACCAATCAGATGCAGAGAGAGAATGTGTGATGAGTGATGGTGAAAATGACCTCCAACGTTGACCTATATATATCCATCTGTGAGGGTGTGTGACACATCTGTTGGGGCTTCAAGCCTACATTACAATTCTGGCCGACCTTGCACATAAGTGGAATTAATTCAAAATAAATGTTCTGCTCATGGAATCAAGATGATCTTTAGATTGATCTTGTACCTTTCCGAAAGAGGAATCCAATAAAAATATTGGCATTTTCATTTGAGCATCACAACATGGAGTTTGGACCTAGTTGTCCAAAATTAACACGTTCTCTCTCAACTAGGGAGAACTCCATCCATCTGTGCCATCCAAACATCGTGCGTCATCCCCCCATAACTTGCTTTGCTGGCTTCTTTATTTCAGAACAGGAGGTGAGTCACAAAGACATCACTCTCGGCTGACAAAATCAGCTCAGAGGTCCAAAACCTTTATAGGACTCAAAGGAGTCACATACCAACCTGAAGTTAGTTTAATTGACCTGAAGTCAGTTGGAGGTCCGAAACCTCACTAGACTTGATCCCAGATCAAGTGGTTGGACACGTGCCATCCTAGACATAGAGAGTACGACAATCTTCGATGCGTCCATCGGTCTTTGCTACTAGTCTCTAGCTTTTCCCACCTCATTGGCCAAATGAGAGGTACTTCCCATGAGTCCGAGACTCTATGGGTAGGATGCATACGGGGCATAGATCAAAAAGAGGTGAACCGACTCAATATCATAACGGTGGGGCAGAAGCACACCAACAAGGTTCGGCAAGCCTAGCCCTGTGGTTGCTTATAACTCCAAGGAGCTATCCCCAAAGCCCCCTGGAGCTCCCAGAGCTCATCGTTCACAAGGACCCTCAGAATAGGATCGTTCCATGATGCCAAGATTCTTAAGAAAGGTTAGGAACTTGACCTTCCCCAAGGGCTTTGTGAGAATATCCGCGACCTGCTCATCAATTCCTATATGATCGAGCCTTACGTCGCCTCGCTGTACCATATCCCGATTCCCGAATAAAGTGGTACCTGATATCAATATGCTTGGATCGATCGTGGAACACTGGATTCTCTAACAAACGAATCCCACTCTGGTTATCACAAAGGATAACGGTGGTATCTAGCACATGCCCGAACAACTCACTGAAGAGCTTTCGCAACCAAATTGCTTCATAACAGGCCATACTTGTTGCAATGTATTCGGCAAGCGGTGCTCAAAGCCACCGAATTTTGCTTCTTGCTGATCCAAGATATCAAAACAGACCCAAGTGTGAAGCAGCATCCAGATGTGCTCTTGCGATCCACCACACTGCTAGGCCAATCGACATCAGTATATCCATGGAGTGTCATGCTCTCGGCAGTGTATCTCAGCCCATGGTTTATCGTGCCCCGAAGATATCTCAATAGATTCTTGGCACCAACCCAGTGAATGTGATGAGGATCAACCATGTGTTGACTCAAAGTGTTCATTGCAAAACATACGTCCAAACGGGTGTTCACTAAGAACATCAGGGCCCCTACGAGTTGACGATACTCGGTAGGATTTGCTAGCGCTGCCACTTAACTTCTTAAATTTGAGCTCCATCGGTGTCGACACGGACTTACAGTCCACCATTCCAAATCTTTCCAGCAGCTTCACGATATATTTTCCTTGAGAAAGGAAATTCTCGCCAGGTCTCTGCTAGACCTCCAGGCCTAGGAAATAATGCATTAGACCTAGGTCCTTCATCTCGAACTCCGAAGCGAGCTCCCTCTTACACTGATGAATGAGAGGGTTAGCACCTGTCAGGAAGAGATCGTCCACATACAGCACCAGAATGAGAGGCTTTTCTCTATCAACCTTGAAGTAAAGGTTTGGATCAACATTACTACGAGTGAAACCCAGCTTCATCAAGTAGCTATCTATCCTCTCGTACCAAGCCCTGGGGGCTTGCTTCAACCCATTGAGGGCTTTCTTCAACCTGTAAACATGGGTGTCTCTATCTTGGACTTTGAACCCCAGAGGTTGCTCCACATACACTTCTTCCTTTATCACACCATGCAGAAAGGCAGTCTTCACATCCATCTGATGAAGATTCCATCCTTGCGTAGCAGTAAAGGCTATGATAGATCAGATGGTGGTATATCGGGCCATAGGTGCAAATATATCATCATAGTCTACGCCTTCCTTTTGAGAGAAGCCTTGGGCAACGAATTTTGCCTTGAACTTTTCAACACTACCATAAGATCCATGCTTGATCTTATAGAGCCATTTCGAGGTGACAAAAACTTTGTCCTTCGGTCTCGGAACCACATCCCATACATCATTCTTCATAATGGACTTGTACTCTTCGTGCATAGCATCCTTCTAGACATGATGCTTTACGGCTTCTTCAAAAGATCCAGGCTCATATTGTACGATTGTACTCATGGCTGCTAGATACCCTTGGTATCTATTCGGCTTCTTGCTTTCACGAAATGTCCCCCTTGGGGCCATATGTCTCTAGGCGTCCTCGAGAGTATCCCTGAGCCATGAGGGTCTTCTCTTCATTGAAGGAGGTGGATCAATAGGGTCCATCGGTCCTTCAACATCGAGCATCGTCTCATCCTTTGGTTCTTCCTGATTTCCAAACCTTATTTCATGATCTTCCTCAGAGCTCGGAAGATTGATTACTTTCTGGAGGGAAGCATCTTCATCAAAGGTAACATCGTGGAATATCTCCACTTCTCTTTGACCAAGCACATAGACTCTATAAGCCTTCGAAGTTTCACTGTAGCCCACAAACATTCCCTTCTTCCTAGAAGCATCCAACTTGCTCCTCTTCTCTTTCGGCACATGAAAATAGATGGGACAACCAAAAACTCTAAAATGAGAGATGTCAGGTTTCTTACCATAGAAAACCTCTTTGGGAGTTTTGGAGTCGAGAGCGGAATACGGCATCGATTTTGTATGTACACAACAGTGTTCGCAGCTTCTCCCCACAGAAACTTCGGAAGACTTTGCTCACATAGCATGGCACGGGAAGCTTCCACAATGGTCCTGTTCTTTCTTTTAGCAACGCCATTTTGCTTAGGAGTATATACGGTTGTGGTCTCCCTCTTGATACTAGCTTCTCTGCAAAAGTTATTGAACTCGTTCGTCTCATATTTAGTGCTATTATCGGTCCTCAAAATATTGATCTTCTTCTATTATCGGTTCTACCAAGGCTTTGAAGGTACGAAACCACATGAAAGCCTCATCCTTCTTCTTCAAGAAGTATATCCAGGTCTTGCGAGAGAAGTCATCTATGAACGTCATATAATAAGAACTCCCTCCCAAGGATGTCACGGGTAGCATACTAGACAAATCAGAATGTATCAATTGCAAGACATCATATGTCTTTGTGACACTTGAGGGGAAAGGTCCCCTTGTATGCTTTCCTTCGGCACAACCCTGGTATACACCTTCATGATCATTTTTGAACTCGGGCATCCTTGTCACCACCTTCCTTGTTTCGGGAAGGGCTTTGTAATGAAGGTGACCAAACCTCCGGTGCCATAGTTCGGTTTGACGGATAGTATCACATGTCATAGCCCCCAGTGGACTTCCTCCAACCTGGTAGAGTGTATCAACTCTAAACCCAATCGTTATAGCTTCCTTGAGACTCTTCTTCTAGATGCATGCCTTACCATCAACGAATGCCACATTGTAACCTGTCTTCCGTGGCTGAAATAGACACAAGGTTCTTCTTCAAATCAGGTACATATAGTACATCTTGCAAGTGGAAGACTTGACCTTGTGATAAGTGGAGGGTCACGGTCCCTGTACCTTTCACGGGATATGTGGCATTATCTCCTAGAATAATTTTCAGATTAGTATCCTTCTCAACCAAATCAGAGAGTGCTTCCTTAAACCCAATGATGTCTATAGTGTCGGGTGGAGATGAAGCAGAGAGGGCAGATACAAGAATGAATTCATTTCTTTTATCATCAACAACATTAGATTCCTCATACCTGGAATTTTTCAACCTTTTGAAAGGTTGCCCATTTCGATTGCGACCAAAGGGAGCCTTCCTCTTTCCTTTGAACCTATTGTTCCTTTGATTTCCATTCCTCTGGTTGTTGTTGTTGTCATCATCCCCAGGAGAATCCTTCTTATTAGGACATTCTCTAGCATAGTGGCCGATCTTGTTACATGTGTAACATCTTTCTTTTCTTCCTTGGGCCCCTGCTCTTCCATGGTTCCTTGGACCACCATTGTTCTTCTTCTTAGCACGAGCGGTGAAGACAGTATTACCTTCATTTTCATATTCCTTCATTCTTGTCTCTTCTTGAGTGCATCTCGACAATACTTCATCAAAATCAGGCATCACATTATTATTGAGAATGGTAGTATTGAATACATGCCATTTGGAGGAGAGACCTTCAAGTGCGGTGAGAACCATTTCTCGATCAACTATTGTCTCCCCAATGGCTAGAAGATTATTTCTGATTGCGGCAAACTTTAGAAAATAAGATTGAATGTATTCATCCTTGCCTTTCTTCAGATTCTTCAGTTGGTTCTTAAAGAAAAGGACTTGATTTGCATTTTTGGCCCTGAACATGTTAACCAACTTATCATACATCTCCTTGGATGTGCATAGCTCAAAGATGTAGGCAACTAGACTCTTATGAACTGAATCCTGGATGATCAACTTTGCTTTGATTTCCCCCTTCTTATACTTTGACTTGGTGGCAACAGGTGCAGATGATGGAGGCTCTTGGATTTTACCCTGCACATAGTCCATGACATCTTGGTCTTCCAACATTAAATCCAAAGACATCTTCCAGGCATGGAAGTCTTCCTTCCCAGTCAACTTGTCATCAACTTTGAAGCCATTATAGTTTGAGGTACCCATGGGTCCTTGACAAATGCTCCTTCTTCGGTGATTGCTCTCAATACAAACTTGGGCTTTGTCTTCACCTTAGCTCTGATTCCATGTAAATTTTTGTAGATGTTCTATACTTGATGCAACTTTACTTTTATATCCAATATCAAACAACAATGACATAAACAAGAAAGTAAAATGCTGATACAACATACCAATAGATTGACGGAAGACAAGCCAAAAATACACTTAACTTGATCAGCAAAATATATGTTTTATGGTGCGTTACGACGGTCAATAGGATGCTTCAACCAGCAAAGTCTCTACACAGTCAGCCAACCAGAATGTGTCACACAACCCTCTCGGACAACTCTATAACAGTCAATCCAAACTCAACAAAAGTTAACGTTGTCTAGTTAACGGGCAACGCAAAACAACAGCAGTAAAAAGTCAATGCAGCCAAGTGAAAGTCAACGTGCAACCTCGATTTCTATGCTAGAAAATGCGGACTGCAGAAATCGGAATTTATGGAGAGTTTAAGGTCAAGTTGACCAAAGTCAACGTTGGTCAAATTTGCGCTGAAACCCTAGGTCAAAACAGAGAAACCCTTGCTGCATTTTCCCACGTGTGAGAGAAGAAGAGCCTCCAAGATGATGATCGAACCAATCAGATGCAGAGAGAGAATGTGTGATGAGTGATGGTGAAAATGACCTCCAACGTTGACCTATATATATCCATCTGTGAGGGTGTGTGACACATCTGTTGGAGCTTCAAGCTTACATTACAATTCTGGCCGACCTTGCACATAAGTGGAATTAGTTCAAAATAAATGTTCTGATCATTAGATCAAGATGATCTTTAGATCGATCTTACACCTCTCCGAAAGAGGAATCCAATAAAAATATTGACATCTTCATTTGAGCATCACAACATGGAGTTTGGACCTAGTTGTCCAAAATTAACAATTTTCCTGCAATCTTGTCTGAAAAGCTCAGATTGATGATGACTGTTCTATATGTCATTTCAACGAAGTTTATAGGTATATATAGTGGTCAGGCCCTGTTAATTAGCCAATCGTACCTAGTGAACCGTGTGTCATATTCCAGTGAGCCGACATGATATAGGCCGACTTCTATAAGGAGTATATACATCATACTTTGAGCCGACATGGTGGAGTGTTTAGACAAGGAGCGTATCCACTATTTTGAGGCCTTTTTCAAGGAGATAGTGACAAGATCTTGAGACATTCTTTTTACATCAATAATTGTCCTTTGTAAGTGTAACAACACTTCATATACATGACTCTAAATTATATATTTATGACAAGATGACAAACCCCTAAAAGACATCAAGAAGAAGTCTTTGACCTATAATAAAAACTACTTGCTCATGAAACCCATGAGTCAAGCTTTACAAAATACATTTTATTATCTTTGTCTTCTTCATTACATAAATTCATAATTACATAAAATAGGAGACAAAGAACAAGATATTTATCTTTTGGTAAAATGGTGAAGGCTCCCTCTTAATCCAATCCTTTTGAGGGATACCTACAACTTATCAAAATAATTCAAATTTGTTCTAACACAACATGTTAGGCCTACAAACTTTATAAATGAAAATAATGCAAAACTTAAGATAGAAGGATACACAAGGGGATTTCCCTAAGAGTCTTTGACAAATAGATCTTTGATTTTAGATTCTTCAATCTTGTTTCTCTTAGGTGGAGTGTAATGACCATTCCGAGTTATAAGCAAAATAATATTAGCATGTATACGGCGTACACATATGATAGCTACACATGCATATATCGTATACACTGCACTACTATACATACCTGCTAGTATTGAGAATATCTAAGTTAGAGTAACAAATTGAATCTCACTATGCATTTTATCTCGCCGAGATATAATGAAATATCAACTAGATACTTAACACGTATACCGCTCTTATATGCGTATGCGTGGTAGAGCATTAATAAATAAAAATAAAAATATAATTTAGTAGAAATTATATGTGAGTGGACAAATAAAATAATTATATAATTTAATTAAAATTATAAAGTTAATTTATTAAGTTAAAAACAAAAATAATAAAATTGATCTTAAAATAATTAATTAAAGTCAATATCTACATAAATGACTATAATATCTCCATAAATGATTTAGTAAATATCTACATAAATGACTATAATATCTACATAAATGAGAGGAGGTGGAGGAAAGGTATAAGAGGAGTGGAATATGAAGGAGAGGGGGAGGCTTTTTCTTTGCTAATTTTGCATTATTGTCTAAGGAAATAGTGAGGGGTATGAATTGTTCTGAAAGGAAGACTCACTGTTCTTGGAATTCTAGGCACGGGGGCAGAAGAGGTATCTTCTAGGTCTACGATTGTTACCTAGATTGGCTGGGAGGAAAAGATTGTTTCGGTAACCTATCCGTTGCATCCATGAAGAGAACCACAACCTAGTAAATCATCAATTTCTTCTAGGTGTTTTTCTATGCATAAACTAGTTACTTATGTAAGTTTAAATTTACTGCTGCTCTCCATTTATTTGAATTTGTACTTAAATCGATGTATAGGAAAAGTTTAGAATAAAAAAAATGATGGTTTAGGGGCTTTAAACATGGTATCAAAGCTTGTTCAAACACTTTGGAACCTTACAGGCTCACGTTTACTATCTCAGCCATCAGAAAATCCCCCTCTGTTTCTTAAAAATTGAATAAACTTCCCACCTGTTCTCTTTCTGTCTAAGAGAAACACCACTCTAACAATAGAAAATTTTCATTGGATATGAGAGACAAGGCATCTTCGACATGAAATTTCACCATTCCTGTTAAATCCAGCACGAAACTAAAATAAGCCCAGATTGCAAGAGGATCAAAAAGTTCTAAGCTCAAAGCAATTACGAATCCTAGAAGTGGTTTGACAAGGTATAGTGCTAAAAACCCCACACCCACTGTCCATGGATTCCGCAAGCATCTCCTAAAATCATCGAATGTCAGTGTCAAGCCCATAGACAACATAAGAAACCCTAGACACACAATGAACAAGTCTGTTTGCAACCATGTAACCGCTGAGGGTTTGTATATGCTAAGAGCTGCTCCAGTTACCACCCAAAGAGGAAAGAGACTTGTCAACAACTCTACTACCCTTTCAAATGGACTCATCTCACTCACGTATAAGGAAAAAGAACATCAATTTAAAAATCGCCTCGCTAAGCAGTACAAGTTCAAGTTCTACCTCAGAAGGGACCACTTCTTGAAGCTAAATTAGTGTCTAATGCCGAAAATTCGTGCTTGGAAGCTGGTGTTGCTACCACTTTTGTACAACTCTCGTGTTGCTGTAGGAACAGTACCGTGCGCCGTGAAGGTGAAAAACATAATTCCTTACTCGTCTATTTGGAAGCACGAATTTCCACTTCCGAGTCTAGACCGATTCCGTGCAAAATACTTACCACCTTTCTTTCAAGAGCAGCATGCTGGAACCTTCCATACTCTAATCCAGGGTAATAAGACCATGGAAGAATACGAGATAAAGTTTAGGAATTTGTAAAGTATGTTCCTTATCTAGACACAGATGAATGTCAAGCCGAGCGTTTCATATATGGATTAAATTCTCGAATCAGGGCCATGGTAAGAATGTGGAAGCCATTAGTGGTAGTAGAGGTGGTTGAATGTGCACGATATGCAGAAGAACATCTAGGGATTAAAAGGGATTTCTGGCCAGCAGAACCATCACAGCAGGGATTTACAGGAAAAACTCCCCGAAATTTCTTCCGAGGAAATAACTCGAGACCACCTCCTTATGGTAACAGGTTTACCCCAAGAGGAGTAGGAGTAGGAGCTCCCATGACCATTAATACTATAGCTGCTGAATCCTCAAACATCAGTCCTTGGAAATCTCGAGGGACTGGTAATCGGGGAAGGAATGGGAGAGGAAGTGGCACTAGGGGACAGAGCTCCTGGTCCAAAAATTCATAGTTAGAATCAAGGGGGCCAACCTAGGTTGATTGTTGGAGGTGTGGAGGACTTCATTTTCAACGTGATTGTTCAGAGATCTCATAGAGAGTAGGAAAATGACCATCATCAAATACCCAAGGCAATCATAGAATCCACGCCGTCGTCAACAACAACCAAGCAACACATCAATCCACAGTAGTGGAATATTCAGGTACAATCAACGAAATAAAACTCAAAATCTTATTTGACACTGGGGCTACTGATAATTTTATTTCATCATATACATTAAATAAATGTGGGTTGGCAGCTTGCAAGCAAAACGATTTCAGACAGGTAGAAATGGTGTCGGGAGAACTTCAACCAGTAGAATTACGTGTTGAGGATTGCAAAGTTGATCTAGGAGTTTTTTTGACGAAACTAAAAGTATATGTCACAACCCTTGGAACTTACGACCTGGTGATAGGAATGGATTGGTTAGAGTCTCATCAAGCATGGGTAGACTATTTTGGAAAAACAATACTTTTCACGAATGATGAGGGAGAGACAATCCAAATCCAAGGTATTAAGAGGAAAGTATCCTTACGCTTCATCTCAGCTATGCAAATGAAACGGTGCTTAAGGAAAAGTTTTCAGGTATATGTAGTTCAAGAAGTAAGCAAGGAGAAAGGACCATCCTTAGAACAGTATCCGATTCTGTCAGAATTTTCGGATATTTTTCCAAAGGAATTACCAGGAGTGCCTCCTAAAAGAGAGCTAGATCTTACAATAGAATTGAAACTTGGGACGGAACCAATATCTAAAACACCTTACAGAATGACCGCTCATGAACTTCAAGAATTATAAATACAACTGAAAGAACTATTAGATATAGGGCACATTCGACCCAATATTTCACCTTGGGGCGCTCCTGTAATCTTTGTCAAGAAGAAAGATGGTTCATTACGACTGTGTGTGGACTATCGAGATTTAAATCGGGCCACTGTAAAGAATAGTATCCAATGCCTCGCATTGACGACCTTTTTGACCAAATAAAAGGAGCTGCAGTGTTTTCAAAGACCGATCTGCGATCAGGTTATCATCAGCTAAGGATTAAAGAAAGTGATGTTTCTAAGACTGCATTCCGAACTCGTTTCGGGCATTATGAATTCATTGTGGTACCATTTGGATTGACTAATGCACCTGCGGTATTCATGAACCTTATGAATAGCGTTCTCCGCAAATATCTTGATCAATTTGTGCAAGTCTTCCTTGACGATATTCTCATTTACTCTAAGAATGAGAAGGAGCATGAAGAGCATCTTCGGATAGTATTATCTTACCTCAGAGAACACAAGTTATATGGAAAATTATCCATATGTTCTTTCTTTCAAAAGGAAATTCGTTACTTAGGTCATATCATATCTGGTGAAGGGATCTCTGTAGATCCTGAAAAGGTAAACACAATCAGAGAGTGGCCGATACCTAAGAATGCACATGAAGTGCGTAGTTTTATGGGTTTAGCAGGTTACTATCGAAGGCTTGTGGAGGGATTCTCCAAAATTGCAAAGCCGATCATAACCCTCCAGCGCAAAGGTGTTAGGTATGAATGGACTGAGGAATGTGATAAAGCATCTTCCGAACTTAAAATATTATTGACTAGTGCACGAATTTTGCGAGTACATGATATGGATAAAGATTTTACTGTGTGTACTGACGCATCTAAACAGGAGTTAGGTGCAGTATTAATGCAGGAAGGAGGCGTAATAGCATATGCTTCAAGAAAATTAAAGCTCCATGAAGAACTTTATGCTACGCATGATTTAGAGTTAGCCGCAGTGGTTTTAGCTTTAAAGATATGGAGACACTACTTGGTAGGGAGAAACTTTGTGCTTAAAAGTGACCACCAAAGTTTACAGTATTTATTCACCCAGAGAGATTTAAATGCTAGACAAAGACGATGGAGTGAATTCTTAAGTGAATATGATTTTAAGATTTCATATATAAAAGGGAAGGAGAATGTAGTAGCAGATGCTTTGAGTAGAAGACCTCGAATATTTTCCCTCATACCTATCAAAGTGGACTTAAGAGATCAAGTACTTGAGCATCTCGTAAGAGATAGTTGATACTTAAAATTAAGGTCGGGGCTTGATAGCAACCATTCAAAGGAACCTAAGTTCGAAGGATATAATCTGGAAGAAGACAGAATTTTACGATTTCATGGAAGGATGTATATTCCAGATAGTGGAGATCTCCGAAACACCATCCTGAAGGAAGCCCACAGAGCAGTGTATTGTGCACATCTTGGTGTAAAGAAGATGTATGCTGACACTAAGAGACTCTTGTTCTGGACAGACATGAAAAACGACATTGTCCAATTTTTTGTTAAGTGTCTTGAATGTCAGCAGGTAAAAGTTGATCATTGTCACCCAGCAAGTCTCCTACAACCTCATGACAGCTCTATGACCAAGTGGGAAATAATTTCTATGGATTTTATCGTTGGGCTGCCCCTTACATAACAAAACATAATGCCATTTTGGTTGTGGTAGATAAATTAACAAAAAGCGTCCATTTCATCCCGGTAAGAGATACTTACAAAGTTGTTGATGTAGCTCAGGTATTCATAAATGAAATCATTAGATTTCATGGAGTACCTAAGAAAATCATATCAGATAGAGATTCTCGATTCACGTCGAGGTTTTGGACTTGTATGCAATCAGCCTTAGGAACTCAGTTAAATTTGAGTACATCTTATCATCCTGAGACTGACGGACAAATAGAAAGGGTAAATCAAGTACTAGACGATATGCTAAGGATGTATGTTATGGACCAACAATCACGTTGGGAAAAGTACTTGCCCTTAGTGGAATTTGCATACAACAATAGTTATCACAGTTCAATAGGGATGCCACCATTTGAAGCATTATATGGGAGACCCTGCAGAACGTCGTTGAGTTGGGACAAGTTAGAAGACCGGGTAATAGTCGGGCCAGAACTGATCCAAGAGATGGAGGAACAGATAAAGATGATTAGGCAACGATTGAAAGAGGCACAGGATAGACAAAAAAGTTATGCTGATGCTCACAGGACAGATAGAAACTATGTAGTAGGAGATCAAGTTTTCATCTGCATCAGGCCAAATAAGAGCACCATTCGGTTTGGGAAGGGAACAAAATTATCACCCCGATTTATTGGGCCGTTCGAAGTTTTGGAAAAAGTTGGACCTATCACCTGTCGTCTTGCACTGCCACCCCACTTGCACAAAATTCAAAATGTATGTCATGTATCTACCTTACGACAAATCTCATAATCTTCAATGGAAGGAACTACAGGTATCGGACGAGAGAACCATTACGTATTTTGGAATGTAGAGTTCGATAGCTTAGGAACCGACTAATAGACCAAGTTAAAATCCAGTGGGACAAATAAAGTCCTGGATCGGTGATTTGGGAAGATGCTGAGACCATATGCCAAAAATATCCTAACTTGTGCTAAATTTTGAGAAACTGGAAACTTTATATGTATATGACTGCTCTATTTTGATACTTGAGACTTTATTTTGAAATATCACGTAAGGATGAGTTTTACTTTGCTGATACATGGATACCCATAAAGATAGGATGTTACTTAACTCTAGTGATACAGGATATATGCTATTTGTTTAACTTTACTAGTGCATGGATACCAATAGGCAATATGTCATTTAAATTAACATTGCGGGAATGTGAAATCTAGATCATAAGTTACGTTATAAATAAGGCTATCTATCAATACATTTCATTTTTGCATCTCAATATGATAGAAGGAATAGAAATAGAAGAGTAACTACATTTTAAATATGAAAGAGAAACATATTAGTATATAAATTGAAAATGGCTAAATACATTGTATCATAGATGGAAACATGTATGAACTATACAGGAGTTGTTATCTAGCGAGAAATTGTATTGAATATATAGATGCATATGTTATAATGTGTGTACGAGTGTTTATATTGCAAATTGTGTACAAGTGTTTACCTTGCAGAACACATCGTTACCGAAACAATCACGTGATCACAGAATTCCAAGAACAGTTGAGACTCCATAAGATTCCATAATAGGGTGTTGACCCTGGTCCTACAATGAGGGGTGGAGGTGTTGCCCACCGTTTATCCTCCAAAACCTAGATTCATGGGAGGACTGTGCGAGTCACGCTCCTCTAGACGTGTGATGATGACTGCCGGATGCCTGCTGGTAAATCAGGTCGACGTAATCAACACGGATACCCTTAAGGTCTATGAATGGTTGAATCAATGAAACTGATGCCATGGCATATTCCTGTAGAAGATGGATAGGATGGGAGCGGAAGAGATTAGGGAAGATAGAATGATTCTAGAATAGCTTGGAGACTCGGTTAAAATGGGAAGTAACAATTAAATTACAAATACATACATATTCAAACAGAAAGTCAATCTTAAATTACAAGCCTTATACAATCACCCTAATCTCTAAAACGCAATTATTAATATGATTATATAAAACCCTAACTTCGGGACGAAATTCTCCGAAGGGAGGAAATATGTAATGACCCATTCCAAGTTATAAGCAAAATAATATTAGCATGTATACAACATATGCATATGATAGCTACACATGCATATATCGCATACACCGCACTAGTATACATACCTGCTAGTATCAAGACTACCTAAGTTAGAGTAACGAATTGAATATCACAATGCATTTTATCTCGCCGAGATATAATGAAATATCAACAAAATACTTAACACGTATACCGCTCTTATAGGCGTATACGTGGTAGAGCATTATTCAAGAAAAAACAAAATATAATTTAATACAAATCATATGTGAATGGACAAATAAAATAATAATATAATTTAATTAAAATTATAAAGTTAATTAAATTAAGTTAAAAACAAAAATAATAAAATTAATCTTAAAATAATTAATCAAAGTCAATATATACATAGATGACTATAATATCTACATAAATGCCTATAATATCTACATAAATGAGGGGAGGTGGAGGAAAGTTATATAAGGAGTGGAATATGAAGGAGAGGAGGAGGCTTTTCTTTGCTAATTCTGCACTATTGTCTAAGGAAATATGGAGGGATATGAACTGTTCTGAAGAGAAAACCCATTGTTCTTGGAATTCTGGGCACGGGGGCAGAAGAGGCATCTTCTGGGTCTAGGATTGTTTCCTAGACTAGCTGGGAGGAATAGATTGTTTCGGTAACCTATCCGCTGCATTCACGAGGAGAACCACAGCCCAATAAATCATCACTTTCGTTCCAGGTATTTTTCTATGTAAAAAATAGTTACTTATGTAAGTTTAAATTTACTGCTGGTCTCCATTTATTTGAATTTATGCTTAAATCTATGTATAGGAGAAGTTTATGTATAAAAATGATGGTTTAAGGGCTTTACATGGAGCTTCATCAACAACATTCACATGTTCTCTTTCTCTCTTCTTATTCCTTGGATTTTCAGGACAATGACTTTTGTAGTGACCCATCTTATGACAATTGTAGCATTCAACCTTGATAGGACAACTTTCTTCTTTGGTCCTTTGAACTTCTTGAAGGTTCCCTTCTTCTTGTGTTGAGCAGATTAGGCATTAGAAGTGTTGTCCTCTTCATCCTCCTTGTTGTTTACTAATGATATTTGGGCTTCTTCTTGCTGCATGCATTCCACATTTGTTCCAATGTTGGAGTATCCTTCCAGCTGCTGATTCCTGATGCAAAAGCACTCCAAGATTTTGGTAGACCTAGAAGAGCAACAATTACTAGTACTTTTTCTTGTACAACCTCATCTATTTCTTGGAGTTCATCTCTTATTCTAGATATCCTTACAAAGTATGATGATACAGTATCGTCTCTTGCCATCCTTATTGTCCCTAGTTCATTCTTGAGGCTTGCTATTTGATCAATGTTCTTGATGGTGAATAACTTGGAGAGGGCTTCATACATTGCTTTTGCAAATTCTATATTAGATATGTAAGGGATGAGATTGTCCTTCACTCCATCTACAATTAAGTTCATTGCCAATTTATCGGTTTCCTTGTAATTTTCTTTTCCTTCTTCATTTGTTGGTTCTGTGACTTTTCTTTGAACAAAATCCAACACTTTATGTCTTGCAAGAATAAGATCCATTCTCTTCTTCCATGACCTATAGTTGGTGGCTCCTTCTAGCTTGTTTTCTGACTTCATTGAGTTTTTCATATTGCTATCTTCTACTCCTTATGACCTTCCTTGAAACCTTTTTCTTATATCTCCCTTTTCAATATATCTCCAGTCTGCCTTTTTCCTTCTTCTTCACCTTAGCTCTGATTACATGTTAGAAAATCGGAAAGGCAAAAAGATTTTCTTATGTTGATAATTACTTGTGATATTCTTCTAGTTTTATTATCTTCTCTTATGTTCTTCTTTTATCTTAGTTTCATCAAGCAATCATCATAACAAAGCATGAATATCAACGACACCAGATGTAGGCACTCAGCTAGGGCTTAAACCCCTCTATAGGGGAAAACCTAGTCAAAGTCTTCCACTGGTAAATCAAATTGAGATAAACCAAGACCTTAGACCTAAAAGACCTTCCTCCTCCACCAAGTTAGCCTTCCAATATGATTTGACAACCAAGACAAATCGATTTACATTATCTACTTGTGTTTATATTAACAAGTTATTTTTCTGAATACTTCAATAAAAATATTAATGTAAATACACTGCAACCTACACCAATATAAAGATCAAGAATTGAAAAATAAATCAGACATCACACAAAGGACACACTTATTTTTGGACAATTGTACCCAGAAAAACCCAATGTGGGAAAACTGGTGCAATGGATTTGAGGTTTTGTATTATTAAGTAGCAGTATTTTGAGTACAACTAGGGTGCCAAAATTTGGCTCACCCAATAGAGTAAAATCCTCGGCAGACATATAAAATAGTGAGTTTTACCTCCTGCACACCAGGTCAATAATCCACATTGTTAGAAGTTCTGAGCCAGAAACACGGCCAGCCTCTCTACCCAGTAGATGTTATGAGGCATGTGGGGTTTGCACAAGAACCAGACGTCACACTGTAGTGATGCGCATCTTGGGAAGTAGAGTTTGGCCCACTCAGGCTCAGAAGCCTATCTGTCTCAGTAATTTTGGACTATTATATGGCTCGTGTTGCCCTAACGTGACCCTCTCAGGGATTGCGACACCTCTCACAGTGTTCTGCTTCTTCTTTGACTCCTCTGTTTACCCTTGTAAACATACTCTTGATCTATAGACCAACAACTTGCTCTATTTACTTTGCGTGGATACTTAGATCTTATCTTAGCTAAACCTTTGCCTATAATACCCGGAAAGAATTATCTCTAAATTCTTAATGTCTTGTCCTCCAAACTCAAGCCCTTTATGCTTTTCTGACAGAAATCAGCAGCGTGATCAATGCCAATCAATGACTAGATTAAATTAGACTTGATCCTCGTCACTTAGAAGCTTCTCACCCACATGTTTAAATTAATTCACTTTAATTATTTTAATTCCCTAAGTTTTAACATAGGCTCCATTAAAAAAAAATTAATTATTTGAATAACTTTCACTCCGGGTAGAATTTCTCCAAACGATTTCCGGGTCTTGGAGATCTCATGTGTTTTAGCCCCTCCACAAAATTTCGGAGCTAGAGCACATTCGATAATACCCAAAAATCAACACTCCCTCTTTGCGAGGAATGTGCTCTAGCAATACTTCTTCACCAGAAGCATCACCCTGATCCACGACATCGGTCCTCTGTGTTGCTGATGCTCGACGTGTTGCTCTTCATCCATTGCGTTGTTGCTATCTATACTGTTGCCCATGACTCTGCCACTTTCACTGCTACATCTGTATTGTAACTCCCTCTCAAAATTCTGCATCATGCTGCCCATAGCATTGCCACTGCTAACTGCAGCACTGCAACTCAGTTGCTGAGAGTTAAACAACTGAAAAACCTCTCAAAACTGACATACTGGTTAGTCTGAATACTCCTCGATGCTGGAACTACCTTTGCTGCTAATCTGCGCTGACCCTCTGATGCCATTGGCTGCTGCTGTTTTGCACTGCGTAAGCACTGCGCTACTGCTGCCTCTGCTCTGCGCTGCTTCAGACTTCGACACTCTAGCTCTGCCACTGTTGTTCCATCATCCCTTGCATCAACTGACACCCGTCATTCTGCTGCTGTCATTAAGGGCTTCCGTAGCCATATGTGATCCAAGAGTTTGGGCACCTCAAGGATCTTGCCCCTATTCATGTCGCTGATCTACAGCTCCATATCGCCCCACTTCTTAGGTGCATGAGCACTCATGGCGCATCCATCATCATCATCCTCATTAGCCTGAGCTGGAGCAGCCTGCGAGTCAGATTCTTCCTTGCCCTTCTTCTTCAGAGGGCACTGTGTGGCGAAATTTCCTAGTTCCCCATATATGAAGCATCTGACCTTCGAGAGGTCATTCTTTTTCCTTCTCTGCTGCCCTTGCTGCCCCTTAGATGTGAGAGCCGCATCTTCCTCTTCCTCCTTGAATTTGATCCCTTTGTTGCTCCTTCCCGCCTTGGTCCACCGTCTGAGCTGTTTTTGTCGAAGAGCTGCCCACATCTCTTCCCAGCGTGGAAGAGTTGCCCTGCCCAAAATTCCATGGACAAAGGTCTCTCAGTCTTCAGTGACTGCGTTCAGGGCAGTCCTGACCATAAGCCCAACATCTGGTGTAGCCCCTACGGAAGCTAGCTGGTCTTGGATCCCTTGCAATCTAATGAGGAAGGGGTCAATCTCTTCTCCCTTCTGCATCTGAAATAATCTCAGCTGGTTCTCAAGCAACATATTCTGCTGGACGGAAGATCCCTGGTACATAGTGGTCAAGGCCTCCCACATTTCCCTTGCTGTGTTCTTCTCAACAATATGTAGGATCACATGATCCTTGAATCTGTCCATGATCATGCATTTTGCTTCTGCTTGAGCCTCCTCATACTTCTTGAGAGGATCAACATCAACATGAACAACAATAATGTTCAAGGCATGATCCTTGATGCGATGTTCTTCCAAAACTGCCAGGATCTTGGCCTTTCAGATGACAAAGTTAGATGCTCCATCCAACCTGTCCCGATCCCTCAGTCCATTCATGACCATCTCTGCTCAACTAAGTTTCGAACAAGTCCCTTTCTCCCTCTTTTGTTGCTGCTCCAACAAAACTCGGATCTGGATTTCTTGGTGCTAGAAACCCTCTAAGGAACAAGCTCCCCCTGATAGTAGATTTCCTTCACAAAAATCCTTCTTCCAACAGATGTTGAAACACTCCTCTTTGATCTTGCTTTCCTACTGTGCAACACTAGATCTAGACTTCTTGGCCAAAAATATTTTGAGGAACTGCTTCCCTCTACTTTGCTTTTGCCCCACTAGACACTATTCTGCACATACAAAAACAATGCCACACCAGCAACTCCAGATAGAAATCGTACTGCTCTTCCACCCACGACAATCGGATATCCGAGTCTCAATAGCCTTTGCACGGACCCAATAACCACTGCGCTGCCTCCTGCAACTACAACGTCACCTTAGCAGGCTGAGCGTGAGCCCCTCTGGTGACTGCATCACCCTTCCTCTGCCTTTCTGGTTCAACGCTGTCACTCAGAACAACTGCTTTCCTACAACAAATTCTTCTCTGTCCTTTTGCTGATGGCTTCAGTGCTTCTTGATCTGCAATCACTCTGATACCATGTGAATATTTCTGAATCTAAACTAGAAATCCTACTGCAGAAAAAACTTATTTACATTATCTACTTGTGTTTACATTAACAAGTTTTTTGTTTTTGTTTTGTTTTTTTGTTTTTTTAGTTTTTTTTAGTTTTTTTAATTTTTCTGAATATTTCATTAGAAATATTAATGTAAATACACTGCAGCCTACACCAATATACAAATCAAGAACTGAAAAATAAATGAGACAAGCATGCAAAGGACACACTTATTTTTGGACAATTGTCCCCGAAAAAACCCAATGTTGGAAAACCGGTGCAACAGATCTGAGGGTTTGTATTATTAAGCAGCAGTATTCTGAGTACAACTAGGGTGCCAAAATCTGGCTCACCCAACAGAGTAAAATCCTCGACAGACAGATAAAATAGTGAGTTTTACCTCACACTGCAAGTCCGGACTGATCTGAATCAGAAGCTGGTGAAACCCCAGCTGCCTCTATGCTGCCTTTGCGCAGTAGATGCATAGGCCTGCGTGTGTCTGGCTAAGGACTGTGTCACCCTTTCTTAGTGTTGATCTGCCTCTTAGGAAATTGAGTTTTAGCCCTCCCGGCTCAGAAACCCCAATCTCTAGCAATTTTCAGACTCTCTCAGAAGCTCTGCGTTGCCCGTGCGTGAGCCCTGAGTGGGCCTGTGTCAGTGTCTCTTGGGACTGCGTCACCTCTCTTGGTGGCTGCACTACTTCCTCTGCCGCCCTTGCTCTACTATGTACTCTTGGTCCTTCGACCAACAACTGATTCTACCCCTTGCTACAACTGAATCACTTAGATCTTCATCCGAGCACTGCTCCGTCAAAAGAATTCAATCTCTAGATTCACTGCGTGTGTCCTCTAACTGACCATCAAGCCTTCCTTCATACTTTTCCTGTTAAGAAATCAACGACCGTGATCTAATCCTTAATCAACGACTAAGATTAAATTAGACTTGATCCTCGTCACTTTGAAGCTTCTTACCCACGTGTTTAATTTAATTCACTTTAATTATTTTAATTCCATAAGTTTTAACTTAGGCTCCATTAAAAAATCATTAATTATTTGAATAACTTTCACTCCGGGTAGAATTTCTCCAAACGATTTATGGGTCTTGGAGATCTCATGTGTTCTAGCCCCTCCACAAAATTTCGGAGCTAGAGCACATCCGATGCGAGCCAAAAATCAACAGGACCTTGATCCATATAGAGACTTGGATTATCTCAGATGAACTATATCACCTGGATCATTTGTATGCATTGATAAATACCACAAGACTGTAATTCAAACAGAGATGAATTTGATGCTATATACAACTGTCAAGTCAGTGCTCAAGACGAGCTTCCATAGTCTCAATAGGGCATCTTCTTTACTGTAAGCTCAGAAGTTTCACACATTGTTTAATATCCCTTGTAACTACATAGTAGCAATAAGTGTAAAATCTTCATGCCTTTAAAATCTCGGTTATTCAAATGTGATATATGTATTGAAGAAGTATCTCCTGCACAAATCTATACCAAGTTTAAATTCAATTCAACTTTTTGGCACAAGAATATTTGAGTGACTTATATGTGGCACAAATTCTTAAGGTAGTTTAGGGTTAGCTTTCTTGATAAAGTTGTATAGACCATGAGAAATCAATGAATACTATCCTTATTGTTGACTTGCAGTGTGCTTAGACCTCAATGGATTTCTTGAAATATACTTTCGCCAGTTTGACTAAGGCAATTTTGGACTAGTCTTTTTGGCCTTGTAAAGGTAATTAGTACTTGAACAACATATCAATCTCAATTGCCCTCCTTGATAGGGTCTAGACCCTTGGCTTGTTCCTTGATGATTCTGTCCAGCCTTTTGAAGTAATCCTTAACTAGATTTTGAGACTCTTTCGACCCCCTGAGATTGAGACTGAGGCCTTCAAGAATTTCAGACTAGGGCTTATGTCTTTTCTGTGGATGTAAGACTTGAATCATGTTCAACTTGATCCATGAAACTTGGCATCATGAATAGGAGTATCCTTATACACCATACTTCTTGCATAGTAGATGATTTCAATCTTCATTTTGGAGTGTGATCTCAGTGCTTCTTCCTTCACCTTAGCTCTGATACCATGTTGAGAAACCAAGTGTAATGTGGTCTAAGTTCTAACACTAAATTCCTCTTCTTGATAATTACTTGTGAAAGTTAAATGTTTACTTTTTACCAGTGAAGCACCACTCGTATAAGACCCGCGAGTCTTCGCGGGTTATATAGCGAGCCGGGTCACTCGCATAGAACCTGTGCTCTCTACCCTTACCTGCGCAAACTCGCATTAAACCCGCCTACTCGCATAAGACTCGCGGGTTTCTCATAGCACCCGTATCGGACCCCTATAAGACTCGTCCCACAACAAAAAGCATTTTTTTTGGATTTTTCTCAATTTGTTTTTTTTATTTTTCTATTTTTTTTGGAAATGAGGTGGAGGAAAAGAGAATTTGGAGGGAAGGAAATGTTTTATAAGCACCTCTCTCCCTTTCGGAGTAGCAGCACTAGCGAAGTGAGCACTGGCGGAGTAGCAACACATAGTAATAGCAAGGCAGAGTCACAGCACAGGCAGAGTAGCAGCACTGGTGGAGTAGCAGCACACTGTAGCAGCAACACACTGGGAGAGTAGCAGCACTGCGGAGTAGCAGCAAGGCAGAGTCACAGCACAGGCAGAGTAGTAGCACAGGCGGAGTCACAACACAGTGGCAGAGTCACAGCACTGTCGGAGTAGCAGCACACTGTAGCAACAACACACTAGGAGAGTAGCAACACTGCGGAGTAGCAGCACAGGCAGAGTCACAGCACAGGCAGAGTAGCAGCACAGGCGGAGTCACAGCATAGTGGCAGAGTCACAGCGCTGGCGGAGTAGCAGCGCACTGTAACAACAAGTTGGAGTCACAGCACTGGTGAAGTAGTAGCATAGGCGGAGTCACCAGCACTAGCAGAGTCACAGCACTGGCAGAGTAGCAGCACAAGCGAAGTCACAGCACACTGGCAGAGTCACAGCATTGGTGGAGTAGCAGCACACTGTAACAGCAAGTTGGAGTCACAACACTGGCGAAGTAGCAGCACAGGCGGAGTCACCAGCACTAGCAGAGTCACAGCACTGGCGGAGTAGCAGCACACTGTAACAGCAAGTTGGAGTCACAGCACTGGCGGAGTAGCAGCACACTGTCCAAGCAGGCTTCAT
This sequence comes from Pinus albicaulis, assembly GCA_034641835.2. NCBI lineage: Eukaryota > Viridiplantae > Streptophyta > Pinopsida > Pinales > Pinaceae > Pinus > Pinus albicaulis. Next base: position 611,862,211 of record CM076578.1, on the reverse strand, counting down.
GATCTTTGTTTCATTGCTTTGCAACTAGCTGCTTGCATGTAATTTTTTTAAAATTTTATCTAATCAATTCAAATTTTTTTTTTTTGTTCACTTGCAATTTGCAAATTTTTTTGGCCTTGTAGCTGAGTTTCTCAGCCACACAATGGCCCTGTGTGGCTGAGAAACTCAACCACAAGGACCTGCGGGTTGCCTCCTCAGCGCGCAAGCCCTGTGGCTGAGTTTCTCAGCCACACAGGGTCATTGTGTGGCTGAGAAACTCAGCGACAAGGCCTACGGTCTGCCTCCTGAGCCTGCAGGCCCTGTGGCTGAGTTTCTCAGCCACACAACGGCCCTGTGTGGCTGAGAAACTCAGCCACACTGCCAAAAAAAATTGTAAATTAAAAAAAATTAATAACCAAAAAACCAAAAAAAAAATAAAAAAATATGAATTAGATTTTAAAAATTTAATTTTTTTCTTCCAGATTTCGTCACCATGCCACCAAAGGGGTATAGAAAGTCTCGTGATCCGGCATGGGCACATGGTCAACGAATCATTGCCGGTAATGACCACCATGTGAAGTGCAATTATTGCAACGCCACAATGCATGCAGGAATAAACAGGCTAAAATACCACCTAGCTAGAATTCCTGGGAATGGTGTGGGATGTTGTCAAAATTGCCCTGATGAAGTCACTATTGAAATGGCAGCTGCTTTGGAATCCATTAAAGAAGAAACTTCTAAGAGGGCAAGAAGGAAGGATGAGATTGTTGGGATAGGTAGATCTTCATCTCAGAGTGAAACACAGATTGAAAGTCCGGGTATTGGTAACTCCTCTTCAAGTGTTGCAGCAAACAGGAGTATAACCTCTTCTTTCTTCACTCCTTGTACAACTCCAGGATCTCAACCAACCTTGGATAGTTTTAATGAAAAGAAGAGGAAGGAGGCAGATATGGTAGTGAGGAGGTTTTGGTACCATAACAGTCGTTCATTCAACTATGCAAAGTCATATTTTTATCAGCCCATGGTGGATGCCATTGCAAGTGCTGGCCCTGGATACAAAGCCCCATCTTATAATGCACTTAGGGGGAAAGAGCTAGATGAGGAGTTGGAGTGTATCAAGGAACAATTAGAGAGCATTAAAAGCTCATGGAAAATTACAGGTTGTACAATTATGTCTGATGGGTGGACAGATCAGAGGGGTAGAACAATAATAAATTTTGTTGTAGCTTGCCCTAAAGGAACCATGTTCCTAAAATCCATTGATGCATTTGCAAATGTAAAAGATGCACATTTGATTTTTACATTGTTGGCTGATGTGGTGGAGGAAGTTGGGGTTGCAAATGTTGTCCAAGCAATCACAGACAATGCAGCAAATTATGTAGCAGCTGGAAGGTTGCTTTGTGCCAAATATCCCACGATTTTTTGGACTCCATGCGCTACCCATTGCATAGACTTGATACTAGAGGATATTGGGAAGTTGGAGTGGGTGCAGGATGTTGTGCAAGAATGCAAGCAAATTACTAAGTATATTTATAATCATGCTTGGGTGTTGAACCTTATGAGGGAATTCACACAGGGTGAGCTTAGTCGCCCAGCTGTCACACGGTTTGCTACAAACTTTCTTTCCCTCCAAAGCCTTTTGTATGAGTACCAAGCTTTGCGAAGAATGTTTTGTAGTCAACAATGGGTATTTTGGAAAGATATCACAAAACTAGAAGCATTGTCTGTGAAAGCATCTGTCTTTGGTGATAGTTTGTAGGACAAAGTCACTGAGATTGTTAGCTTCACTAAGCCCCTTGTGAAAGTCTAGAGATTGATGGATGGAGAGAAACCTCCAATGGGATATATTTATGAGGCCATGGATAGGGCCAAAGAGGCCATCAAGACTTTCTATAAGGGAGATGAATCTAAATATCTTCCTATATGGCAAATTATTGATTCCAGGTGGGACAGACAACTACATTCACCATTGCATGCAACAGGAGCATATCTCAATCCGAGCTTATTCTATAATGAGGGGTCTAACATTCAAAGAGTTCCCGAGGTGATGAGAGGTGTCATGATATGCATTGAGAAGATGTTCCCGGATGTAGATATTCAAGACAAAATCAACCTACAACGAGATATGTACAAGGAAGCTTCTGGCATGTTTGGATTCAGCTCAAGCCAATGTCTCAAGGACAAGAAAATGCCTTGTAAGTGCAAATTGTTAGAACTTAGCTTGTAATTTTACTAGTTCTCTTTTATATGTTTGGCATTGCAAAATGATAATCTTTGTTGTTATTTTTTTACAGCTCATTGGTGGATAGATTGTGGCTCTGAGGCACCGCAATTACAAGAATTCGCCATCAGAGTTCTGAGTCAACCTTGTAGTGCTTCTTCTTGTGAGCGCAATTGGTCAGTTTTTGAGCACATCCACAGCAAAAAGAGAAACAAGTTGGAGCAGGAGAGGTTGGATAAGTTGGTTTTCATCTACTACAACCTTCGAATGCTCACAAAACAAGTGCAACCAAAGGATACAGATCCAATTTTATTGGATACTATTGATTTAGAGTCTGATTGGGTTGTGGAGGAGGAGCCCCCTGATTTGAGTTGGCTTGATGAAGAGACTGAGGAGACTCCCAATACACCTGCCTCACAGTTGCTTCAGCCTTTCGATGCTACCATGAGCTCCACGAGGGCTTATTATAGGCGTGGTCGTCCATGAGTGATGAGACTCAAGATTGTTATGAGACAATCATTTATCATTTATGACATATGTATTTGAATTTTGAATTGGCTGACATTTTTTATTTTAATTATGGAATCATGATTCCTTTTCTTATTCAGTATCTAAATGTTTTGCTTACAAAAATATAATATGCTATGTTGTACTTTTATAGATATAAGATGTTGTTATGAATTATTGCATATATTGTGGTTTTTATAACTTATAAGGACTTGAATTATCATTAGTTTCTTTTTCTGCTTAAAATTTACCATATTTTTTTTTTTTTTTTGCATTTTGATGAGTCTTATATGAGTTTATTATGGGTCGTTCCCGAGTCTTATACGAGTCGACGAGTCAATGGTCGGACGAGTCTTATACGAGTACGAGTCGTGCAACATTGCTTTTTACTTCTGATGTCTTCTTCATCAAGCAATTATACAATTGTCTAATCTTTCAAGAAAAATAGAGATCATGGTGAGAGGCTAGGGAAAAACCCACAAGGGGAAAACCCAACAAATCCTTCCTTATAGAATCATCTTCAACAAGAGAAATCCAAGTCATAGTAGACCAATTTTCCAAGTTCCAAGTCAACCCTCCATAGATTTGTTCACAAGATGTCATATGCCTGTCCTTAGATGCTTAGAATTTTTCTGCCCTCTGTCTCAAATATCAACCACAAGTTTACACTCATCCAGATTCCATAGGTTCGGACTCTTGTCACACTCATCCACATGTTTCGATCTCTTTGCACAGATAATAAATGTCACAAAATTTAGACCTTTCTCCAAGAAACGAATCATAGAATAATGCCATAGAGTTCGGTTCATGTACAGGGTACAATTCAAAAGGCTTTGTCCTTTTCTTGAACAAATATAGATCACATAGATGATTTACTATTTCAAGGAGACTTTATTCACCTTCGATTTGCTTCTAAACTTGATTCGATCTGCCCAGAACCATCTTCTTATATGCTTAGATGAGTTGTTGTTTGAGAAGGACAAATAACTCTTATTTATAGCCACTTCATGAGGTCGAATGGGTGTGAATGCTAGCTGAGCCAACTTGACTTCTGGAGGGATGACTTGGTCAATCTTGGAGACATAAAACATATTTTTATTTTTATTTTAGAATTTTCTTTGGTAATAATCACATGTGAAAGAACATTGCCGACGTGTTTCGAACCAACCAATGTGGTTCATCATCAGGACTAGGTGATAGATCAGATCAAGATATTGAGTTTAAATAAATGTAGAGATGGCTAAACTAGCCATTAGAATAACAACTAGTTTGACTTCGAAGGGAATAAATAGATTAATTTTATTCAAATAATAATTTTATAAAGAAATTTATTTGTTTTTATTTATTAGTAATATTTAAATATTAAAACTTTTTTTGGTGAATTTTTATATTAAATTTTATAATAATAATTTATTTATTTATTATTATTATTATTTTGGATTATGTTACAAGATTTTAGAATTAAAAATGGTTTTTAGAAGACGAGGTCAATAATTAAAAGATAAAAAATAAAAAATAAATAAAAATAATAAAATAATAAAAGTAATATTAATAATAAATAAATAAATAAAATATAAAATTGAAGGTAGGAAAGGGCGAAAACTAAAACCACTTAAGAATATAGGGCAGGGATCCAACACCTGCTAATATTCGAGTCGTCATCTCTATTGAGATTAACAGGTCTTTTTTCGATCTCTAAGGCCTTCCTTAACTTACGGTGATGAAAATGGTCAATCCTAGCAATAACCTTAGCCTCTTCGATGCAAATATGATGGTTAGACTTTTCTGCATGCTCGGCTAAAGGCAGAGGAGCTAGATCTTCCATGCTTAATGTCAGCAGCATGCTCACAAATCCTTTGATTTATACACCAACCAGTTTCACCAATGTAAGGTGTTCCACAAGAGCATGGAATGATGTAGACACCTTTCCCTTCTCTAGGGTTTACTGGATCTTTAAGAGATTTGAGAGAGCTGCGAAATAGTGTTAAGGGGTTTGAAAGATGAAGAAACTTTATGCTTCTTAAGGATCCTAGCAATCCTATCAGTGGTTCCCTGAATAAAAGGAAGGCACACACTGCAGGATCATTCACTAGGCTCTTTTTTATTATTCGAAGGACCTTTTTCTGCTTTAAGGAAATCTCTAAGGCCCTCAGACCTACTATAACCATTCTTACAAGAGGCATCTAGGAGGTGCGTCTTTTCTCCTTCAAGGTGGGACTTATCAGAGATTCTCAACGCCCTAGTGGCTAAGGTGTTGAGGACGTTTAATTTCTGAGCAGGGAAATGATGTGAACTAGCGTGAAGATACTGCTCAGTGTGAGTTTTTTTTCGAAAAACTTGATGAGAAAATGAACCATCTTCCTTTCTTGAAATAAGGAAGGCTACCATCCACCTCATATTCCATGGTGAATTTTGTGGAGCGAGATTGACTATTAAGATGAAGGAGGAAGAGGTCTAACATTTACTTGCCATGAGGCCAGACGACACAAGTGTCATCTACAAACCTTTTGTGGAGCTTTGGTTGGAACAGAGCTGAGGAAAGGGCCTTGGATTCAAAGTCCTCCATAAAAAGATTAGCAATAGTCAGGGATAGGGGAGAGCCCATGGCAACACCGCAGGTCTGCTCATAGAATTCCCCCTCAAAACTAAAGAAAGCAGAGGTTAGGCAGATCTCGACTAAATGGGCCGTATTTGGATCAGTAATCCGATTAATGACATCAATGGCCTCATTAATGGGGATATTGGTGTAAGGAGAAACAACATCAAAACTAACAAGTCTATCATCTAGATCCATTCTCACGTCATATAACTCTTTAACAAAAGAGGAAGAATCCTTGACAAATGAGTTGGTACGACCTACGAGAGGCTTAAGCTTACGGGCTAAATACTTGGCGAGAAGATAAGTCGGACCGCCTATGGTATTAACAATGGGTCGAAGGGGGGCACCATCTTTATGGATCTTAGGAAGACCATAGATTCTAGGAGTGAGAGGGTTTCTTTCGATCAACTTCTTACTCAGGGAGCTCACCGAGCTACTAGATTTAATGGCCAAAGCGACAACTTTGGAGATATTTTTTAAGGGATTTTTAGTCAGTTTTTTGTAGCTCCCACGATTCTCCAAATGATCTAACATTTTCCTCCGATAGTCATCGTTGTTAAGGATAACAACTGCACGTCCTTTGTCCGCCTTAAGAACAACAATATCATTATTAATATTTGAGGATTTTAGAGCTTCAAACTCGGGCTTACTCAGGTTGCTCTTGGGGGGCTTGGCTTTCCTCAAGATGACCGCACAATCTTGTCTAATGATGTCTTGTCCTGCAGTGTGCGCCTTCCTTTTATTTAGGGAACCACTGATAGGATTGCTAGGATCCTTAAGAAGCATAAAGTTTCTTCATCTTTCAAACCCCTTAACACTATTCGCAGCTATCTCAAATCTCTTAAAGATCCAGTAAACCCTAGAGATGGGAAAGGTGTCTACATCATTCCATTCTCTTGTGGGATACCTTACATTGGTGAAACTGGTCGGTCTATAAATCGAAGGATTTGCGAGCATGCTGCTGACATTAAGCATGGAAGATCTCGCTCCTCTGCCTTAGCCGAGCATGCAGAAAAGACTAACCATCATATTTGCATCAAAGAGGCTAAGGTTATTGCTAGGATTGACCATTTTCATCACCGTAAGTTAAGGGAGGCCTTAGAGATCGAAAAAAGACCTGTTAATCTCAATAGAGATGATGGCTGGAATATTAGCAGGGGTTGGATCCCCGCCCTATATTCTTAAGTGGTTTTAGTTTCCGCCCTTTCCTACCTTCAATTATATATTTTATTTATTTATTTATTATTAATATTATTTTTATTTATTTTTAAATATTTTATTTTTTAATTATTGACCTCGCCTTCTAAAAAACATTTTTAGTTCTAAAAGCTTAGTAACATAATCCAAAAAAAAAAAATTAAAAAAAAATTGTTATTATAAAATTCACCAAAAAAAGTTTTAATATTTAAATATTAATAATAAATAAAAATAATTAAATAAAAACAACTAAATAAATTTCTTTATAAAATTATTATTTGAATAAAATTAATCCTCTTTATTCCCTTCGAAGTCAAACTAGCCATTATTCTAACGACTATTTTAGCCATCTCTACATCTATTTAAACTCAATGTCTTGATTTGATCTCTCATTTAGTCCTGATGATGAACCACACTGGTTGGTTCGAAACGCGTTGGCAATGTTCTTTCACATGTGATTATTATCGAAGAAAATTCTAAATATTTACAATGGATCACAGAAGCCTAAATTCTGAAAATACTTTTAAAAATTCAAATTTTCTTTTCTTTTAAATGTCCAAATGGGACATGATAAAATAATTTTTTTTTGACTCTTTTACAAAATCATAATGATAAAATATGAAGACCGAACCTAGCTACAATTTCAACACCTCCACACCATTTTTCGATTTTGATGGTCAAATTGATATAAGCTCATTAGAGTGGTCCGCATCTCAAAGACATTATCCTTCAATGATATGTGAGGGATCACATGATCCTTCACACTATCCATGATGATATATATTGCCTTTACGTCTTTCAACTCATGAGCTGCTAGAGCTGTAGCATCTGAGGGCGCTGTAATCTTGGTGGTTGCAAACTCTCACAGGTGGTTCTCCTTGAGAATTGACACTATTCTCTCCTTCCATGGACTGAAGTTATAGGCCCCATATAACTTGTCCTCGAACTTTAGACCAGTTGATGCCATTGGAAAATCATTGAAGACTTCTACCATGCCCTAATTGGTATGGTCTCCCTCTCTCCCTACGAGTGTTGACCTCTGCCAATCACAATATCTCCATCGAACTCTTGTTGTCCTCAATAATGCCTTTGGATAACTGTCTGGATCTGCTGCACTTGACACTGAGTCACTCAGCCTCGGTGCTACTCACAAGACACCTAGATATACACTACTAGCCTGTTTTTATTTTTTAACTTTTACTTTTATTTTGCTGTCTCTGTAGCTGTTGCTGTCCACTTCTTCGGGCAACTGTCGACACTTGACAACCCAATTTTTTTGTGTCCGTGGCTGAATCTCCATTAGAATTGCTATATCGATCGATTTGCTCTGTTCACCCCCACTAGTATTTCCATTCCACACCTGCCACCTCGAATCTCTACTGTTGAATGCCGCCTGCGTCCTTGACCTTTTCAGTCTCTGCTACTGCCAACACAGAGTGCTCCCTCTATGGTTGTGGCTCTTCCTCACAATGGGAATAGGTGGCCTACAAGTCTGGTTGTAACACACCTACTTACAATACTGGATAGAGATGGTCACTAATACGATGTCTAGATTGGCTTTAAAAACAAAATGCTGGGGAGTTAATGACGGTGGTTCAAGTGACATAACGAGCACACCAGTCCAAAAACTCTTCTCGGCTAGCAGTAATTTGGAGTTATAGGACTGAGGTTGTAGTTTTCAAAAGTTAGTGTGATAAAGCCAGAACCTCATCCTTTTCTCCTTGAGGTTTGTTGCAAGGTGAACAATCATCTAAGTTATATCACTCTGTGATATTTTGCAATTCTTTAAGTTATTATATTTCATTTGTCATGAGACTTGAAGATTTTATGTATACAACTTTATGTAACTAGACTCTAAAAACCTTAGTGAAACGTGGTCTTTCAAGAAGGTAGTGTTGATTTTTGGTAGCATCGGATGTGCTCTAAGTCTCAAATTTTGCAAGGAAGCTTAGAAACATGTATTCCAAAATACCCAGAAAGCGTTTTGGGAAATTCCACCCGGATGAGGTTTTATTAAAATGACAGCGTAAGTCTAAACTTAGGGAGTTAAAATAATTAAAGTGTATTAATAGAACTGGGTGTGAATCTTCTAGAAAAAGACGAAGATCAAGTCAAGTTAATTTTAGCCCTTGATTATGTTTTAATCCGGGCCGTTGATTTCTCAACGAGAAGATTAGAAGAAGGACTTCGATAAGCATTTGAAAAATATATCGGGAAGATACTCATTTGCCCAAAAAGATCGATTTTCTCACTGGCTGAAGTTTGGCAAGAGAAAATCAAATCAGAGGGAGAGTTGCAAGTTGGAGAGAGAGGGTATCAGCGAGAGTCGAGAGTGCAGGATTAGACTAGAGGAAGCAGTGCAGAGGAGGGACAACGCAAAGGCTGTGACACAGGGACAGGGACAACGTAGAGGCTATGATGCCGGCACTGTGCAGTCAATGCGCAGAGGCTGACATAGTGAGGCTGTAGGGCCTCTCCAGGGTCAGAATTTCACTGTGAAGCGTGAGAAGAAATTGTTTGTAAAATTTCTCACATAAATTCCTCTTCTATTCTACTTGCTGTATTTTGTATAAGAGATGTTGCTGAAGAATAATAAAAAAACCCTCATTTGCTGCACCGGTTTTCCCACATTGGGTTTTTCCGGGGACGATTGTCCAAAAATAGTTGTCATTGTGATTGTACTTGTGCTAGCATTTTTCCTTGCATTTACTTCCCGCAGAATTTTAATTGTGAAGGTTGCAGTAGAATTTATTTCGATATTTACTGTGTAATACCATAAATAACTTATTTCCGAATTGATAAGAAGAAGAAATAATATCAGTTACTGCAGTTGGGGTAAAATTTTAGAATTTTCACAGGTAGTATATGCCCACCTCACAACCTAGTAAATGAGTTCCCTCATCTACATGGCACTATCTTAACTTCTGTCCATCAATAGAAGAGATAGATGTAATTTTAGGGTCTTGGTGTGTTTAAATTTAACAACACATTCTCTGGCAGTATATATATCTTTGAAATCACACTTTTAGCGTGTGGTTCAGGGGATTGTTAGTACACATTATCATATCCATATTCCATGGTAGTAATGAGCTTACAATTATAATTAACATCATGTTGTATTAATGTGACATATTCTCCATATGACAGCTTATAATAACAATGCTTTGTGTCTGTCCAATAAACGTGTTCTTGTGACACATGTGGAATGTAACACAAATGGTATGCCAGAGCATAGAGACAGCACTTTTCTATATCATGAGTAGGTGACAGTTCTTATAATCATATACAGAATTCTATACACTATAAATCAATGACACGGCAGTATATAACACAAGAGGGAGACAATATCTACTCCAGTACAACGTAGAAGAAACAAAAGTATTGTTCAGGCATTAAAGCTGTGTGAACAAGCTTTTAACTCGTGCATATCTGTCACGAATCATTGGCAATATAGGAGAATCTCAAAGCCTGACTCTGGCATTATAAGTTGAGTTAACATGACCAACGAAACAGTCTGACTGACGGCAGCAGACAATCATTAATTATAATACTGTTTGGTTAAGCTTCTTCTACTGTAAACGCAAAGATACAATCTGCTATACAATATCAAGAGAACCATGCCCAGCAGACAACACAAATTTATCATAATGCCAACCGTTATAAGAATACATAAACAGATATTTGATTGTAAGGTCATTAGCCAAAAGCGAACAAGTTTTTCTTATTAGCAATCAACAAACCAGTGTAACAAATGTGCTCTGCCTGTTAGTGAAATAAGGGCTGCTAATAATTAAAGACAGCCCATCTAAACCAGAATTCTATGCCCAGCATTAGGATTATGCATGACCAACACGTATCATCATGAAATAACAACAGATTAAACTGAGACAGCACTTGAGATTACATATCATCAATGTGTGGCAATTCATTGTCATGAAATAATAAGTGCCAATTACCCAAAATGTCATGGTGGGATGGCACATTGTTTTAACATTCACACATAAGTTATACATTTTGTCTATGTATCATTAAGGAGTGACATTACCATTAGAAGCTACAAAGACTGCATACTATCACAATTTTCTCTTACCATCTAGTATCTATGTAAGTTAGTCATAAATTATTTGTTGTCTTTCTTCCCACTATTGCACAGTAGTTAGAGAGGGCATAATTCACTAGGATGCTGTAATAAAATTACCAGAGACAGAGCTATACTAGACCCACTGTAATATCATGTGTCAATGGGCTAAAGCAAGGAAAAAGGCCTGGAACAGAGTCATGGTAAATCGCAGCCAGTTTACTAGATCTATACATAGACAGGCAGTGTCACTCTTGCTAGACATTCCTCCTGTCAAACTCATGGGTTGCATTGAGGCAATAAGGGAACTTCCTCCCTGATATTTTGAGGTCTTTTACATGAGACAATATTCTATGTCATCTAGCAGACACATGTACTTTTGACTTATAGTTTTTAACAGGACTTGGATGAGTTACTTCATTCTTGATTCACAAAATCCTTTAGATCACCCCCTACTGTGCAAAGTAGGGATCCTACTCAGTATTGGTGAACAGTCCAGGTAATGCACAGTCATAGTGGTGTTTAATTCTGTGTAAACTAGATTAGTATCAGGTCCCTAACACTCCTCGCAATCGTTGACGGACTGCCAGCAGTGCAGTTGTCATCCCCTAGCTTAGGACCAAACCAGGGATTCCAGAGGTTTATTCCCACCTCCACCCTGCACATAGATGTAGGCTTACAGCGGGATTCCAGAGGCAATTCTCCTCCACCCATCCGTCGATGAGGGACTGCAGAGATGAAATTTCTCCACCCTCACCTGATTCAAGGATTTCAGAGATTTTCTCCACCCTTCAAGGATTCCAGAGAATTACTCCACCCTGAAATTGCAAATTCAGTACCTCCATCATATGTTGGGAGTCCAGAGGTACAAAATCTGATCATTGAGAGATAGAAACCAGGGTAGGGCAACCAAATGGCCTCCACTCATGAGGGACTCCAGAGTGTCATTCTCCACCCTCTGTTTAGTTAAGAATCCTAGTGAACCAATAGCAGCTATGTTTAATATTCACACATTTTGCCCGCTAGAAGAGACTAGCCAATAGTCATGGCTGCAGTCTTTCTGCCCTAGGAAAATAATGCCAACCATGTGGTAGCATTCTAGGATATATATGACAATCACATTACTGTAGGACCATGCTACGCACAAAAAGCTTAGAAATCATTTATGTAATATGTTTAAAGTTTAAACATCATGGACAATGCCAAAAGAAACAGTGTAAGCAATTGAAATCACAGATAAGGTTTCACGGAACAGCCAATTATGCCTTTATTGGTCTATATCCTAGGGTTTCAAATGGTCCGAGTCACCTCTGGTGCTACGACCTTCCAACTCATGCAGGTCTATTCTGCTGCCTTCATGATGCTACTGAGACCTGTGCATTTGTCGTATCTCCTGCAACCAATGCACTTAGTTTTGCTCCTCGGTTACTTCTTGCTCCTTTTTGCATTCCCCAACTGCGTTCTCACACTGCTTCCCTCGTCTCTCTCCCCCCCCCCCCATCTGACTCCATTCCCTTTCAACCATTCGAATACATCTTTCTTAGTTAGTTAGGGTTGTAGGTAGTTAGGCCAGCCCAACTGTCTTGCATAAACAATCTTGTAGGCAAATGAAATCTTCAATAGCCAAGTGAAATTATTTTCTTGAAGTTTACAATGGTCACATAGACATATTTATTCACATTAGCCATATGAGATCCAAATGCATTTACATTAGCCATGTATAATCTAATGTAACCAACTGCATTGACATTAGCCACTTGTGAAATATAAAGTAACCCAATATACAAATTTTCTTGAAATAGCCACATAGGGTTTACAAAGGCCATGTACATGCCATATATGTATTTACATTATTTCCAATCAGTGTTGCAGGAAACGTTCCCCTTCCCCCCTCGGCTCCAACGCCTGATCCGCGTCTCGTACGGGACCCGCCGTACGAAACGCAGATCCGAATTTCGGAAACGCGGATCGGGCTTGACCGTACAGTTCCTGCCATTTCGGAAGTGTCTAGCCCCGATCTGCGTTTCCATATGCTGGAACCGCGTTTCGTACCCTAGTGTTGGTGGTGTTTGTTATCACTTGCCGCCTACACCTACCTACTAGTTAGTGGGAAAAACCTTCAACCCCACTAGGTGTGGTTGGTGGCAAGGAACTCAGAGAAGGGGCTGTCACTTATTTCCGACTCTCTTCGTTTAAGCTATCTCCTAGGTTAGCTATGGGGGGTGGTCCCTAAATGGAAAACTAAGTTAAAAGATGTGAGTTTCTAGGAGAGTTGTTAGAGTTAAATATATTACTTCTTAAGATTCATGAGCATTTATGAGCAACTTTGAAATAATGACAAACCATTTAACCAGTGCCTTTACAAATAACGTGCTCAAAAGTAAAAGAAATGCTCAAAGAGATGAGAACACAGTAATCCTAAAATGGAAACAAAACACTGTTAGCACAAGATATCAGAAATGCTCTCAAGATAAAAAGATTTATGAATCAAAGCATGAGAAACTATCTTGCTCATAAGGAAACATTTAGTGTTCTACTTTTGGAAAATGAAAATGCTATGATAGAAAAACTGAAATGTTAGACCAAGATCACAACATGCAATTAAATTTGCAACACCAAATAAGAGTATTTGCCAATGAAACAAGATATATCAATCATCCATAAGCATAATGATCATTAAAATGACGACATGCAATGAAGTTGCAAAAGTAGAAGCAAATTTCCAAGTACCATAGAATTAAACTTGTTGCAAAGTTTAAGGAATTAAAATGCTTGCATCCAAAGTGCTTCTTGAGATAATATTTGCATGTGAATCTTTAAACCATCAAGATAGCAAAAAAAATGGGAACTTTGCAGGTAAATGTGATGAGATAGTGCTCTTGGTTTATTTTATTAATTAGTTCTAAAGCAAGGTTACAATTGAACTCTAATCCTCAGACCTCACCCTCGCCCAAATATTTGGATCTCACAGTGAAGAGTCCATGGAGGTAGAGGGTCCCTAAAACGTCTATTCAACCAACTTAAGTTGGAGGTAAATTTTAGAGATGCAAGTCTAGTATGAAAAGTGAAATGCCTGAATGATATGAAAGTGAGTTTGCAAGTGCTATGTAAAAGATGGAGATGATTCAATTAAATATGCTTCATAGTTAGAACAATAACTCAAGTTGCCATAGATTAAAAGTGCTATGCTTCTTTATTTGTAGTATATTGTGAAACTTATCCAAATGAGAAATAGATCACAAAACATAAGTAAGTGATGGCAAATGAGATTGCAAATTAAGAAATTAAAGGACTATGCGATTTCTGTTACTTCCCAATTAGAGCATGCATATGTGATGTGAAAGAAAATGGAAATGTCAAAACCACTAAGTCAATCCATCTACAAATTCTCTCATTTGAAATGGAGAGATAGGGATGCCAATGGGTAAAACCCACGCTCTCACAACAAAAACTGAAATTTTTTATTAATTTTACAAGAAGGAAATGACCATGAGGCATTTTCTAAGCCAAGGAAAGTCTTTACAAATAAAAATTGAGACCCTTGACTTTTCCTCGATGAGAATTTCTAAAAAAAAAAAAAACTCAAAATAATTTAGACTTTACAATAGGAGAAGAGAAGCTAAGCCTCTTCAATTCCCACAACCAAAGAAAAAAGAGTTATCTTCCTCATTTGAAATTCAGAGCCCAAAGGTCCTGCAACAACTAGTTAGTAATTTCTTGCAGTTGTCCACTCAAGCTGTCACAAGAAAAAATTCGGAAGATGGCTACAAAACCAATCAAATATTAGATAGATAAAATTACAAAATATTGCACAATAATTTACAAAGGGCTAAGCCAAAGAATTTGAGTAAACTCTCCTCTTTTCTTAGTCATCTTCAAGCTCTTAGATAGCAAATGAAAGCAATGAAGTATAATGTTTTAAAAGATATTCAAATTTAGAAGTATTTGGCTTGTATACAAGCTATGTCCCAAAAATCTTGCAAAACCACTTTGTAAGATAAGACTATGAAGGTTCAAAGAACAAATGAGAGCTCCTTTGAGAATGTATCAAGAGTGGGTTGGTCTCTCCAAAGACTTCCCCCAATACTTGATTCTTTGATCCCAACAACATGTTCCCTCTACAAAACTTCAACAAGAATTAGTTCCATATAGATCTAGCAATAAACAATGATAAGAAACTTTAGAGATTTATTTGAAACCAACTAGAGCATTCTATACATAGAGCATACTCCTAAATCAAATGTCAATGTAAGATAGCTCTACATTAACAAATCTACAAGAGCATATGGAAACAAATTAGATCAAAGCATGAGTAAAGAGATTTATACCAATGATCAACAATTCATCACACTCCAAAAGGAGGAACACTTCATGAATGAAACCCCAAAGTCTTTATTGATATTTCTGAAAGTGTACAAATCAGCAGCGCTTCCGCAAGCACAATAGCTTGTAAACAATGATACAATATGAGAGCCCATGGCTCCATTATATAGAAAGTTGGGAGAAAATCCCAATGAAGAACCATATGCCAAGTGGTGAGAGGGAGGAGATCTCAAGGAAAATTCGAACTTGGTAAGTGGAGCTCCAATGCCAAGTGTAAAATTCGAATTCTGGCAAGTGGACATCATTTTCTTCTTCCCTTATGTGCCAAATTCGAATTTTATGATGGAATGACATGTGTATATGGTTGGTAATCCATATGGGGACAATTTTTCACAAAAATCTCCACCAAATATTTTTCCAAATCCTCCCAAATATGCACTAACTTCACAAATTCGAATTTCCAAGTAAGCAACTCTCATTTAATGCCGGAAATTCAATTTTTTTGAGCACATGTATTTTCCTTGATTTTAGGAGTCCACATCATCTTGGGACTTCACTTTAACTCCTCCATAATTTTCCACCTCATTTCCATCTCATTTAGCATGTGTGGATATTTATTTTTCTCCATTTATTTAATTTCTAGCTTAATTAATTGCCAAATTTCCCACTAAACTTAGGAAAAGTGGGTATTGAGGGTTCAAAACACATTTTTAACCCCTCAAAGTGTGTCATAGTAGAAATTTGAGCGTGAGAGGTGTAATTTTGATTACTCATACCCCATACAAATTCTCTAGAATTACAATTTTTATTGCAATTTTCGACTTGTGGGAAATCTAAAAAATTAAAAAATCACTACCTAGACCTAACCAAATTCCACGAAATTTTTTGTGTGATCTAGTATGGTAATGTACACTGACTCTAGACACTAGGAGTCACCCAAGGCCTCACCATCAAGCCGTACTCCGGATTTGGGGTAAAATTGAAGGAAAAAACTCAATTAATTATTAACTCCTAGTAGGGAGATGATAATTAACCAAGTAAAAAAAACCTCCCAGAGTAATACTCACTTGTTGGCAAGGTCCTAGGCTACCTAGGCCTGTTACAGACTCAATACTGACTCAACACTCATCATTACTAGCATCACTTATTACAATTCCCCGTAGGGCGTGGAATCTGGGTACAAGAGAAAATGATAAGAAGTAGAAGTAGAGTTTAAAAACTCTGTTGAATTGATGATATCTGATGGTACAAATGTCTTTTGGTTCATCCTTGGGCATGGAGTCTTCTCATCATCATCTGGTGCCACTCCAGTGGTCAACAATGTTAATTGTTGAACTCCTTTGTCATGTCGTTAGCAAAAAATTCCCTTTCAATCAAGTCAAAATCATCGATCAAGCATGTTAAGTTTTTTCTACCATATTTTAAGGCTTGGATTAATCATTAGGTAGTTTGATCAAAATTGGGCAATGTTGACTAATATCCTAGACAATCGAGGTAGAGGCAAAGGCTAGACAAGAGGAGAAGAATCTAGATTCTAGATAGTTGATGCTCGAATAATTAATCATTAATGTATAATGGATGCCATATCTATCTTGATTTATGTACAAATATGCATGTTTCCATATCTTCTACAACTAATTTGGTGTTTTGGATGTTTTTTTTAATATAAATGCAAATATATATATATATATATATATATATAGTAGACGCTTCCGAGACGCTTCGCTTCTTAGATTTTTGGGAAATGACGCTTCCGCTTCCTCGCTTCCAAAAAACGTCCCCGCTTCGTGCAACGTTGTTTCCAATTAATAACTAAGCATTTAAGCATGTTCATTCATATATGGATAGACACGTTTACTAACTTTTCCATATGTATACACTGACCACTAGATAATTACAATGCTTCTACCAATGCAAGGTGTTCAAATGAAAGTACCATGACTGAAACCATCAACACAACTTCTACCTATTTGCAAGATGTCTAGGGTCATTACACTAGTGATGCTATTTGTTGTTACCAAACTTCTTGTACAATTGTCTACTATCTCTTCCTCATTGCGTGGCTCCCTTCCTTGCTGCGTCCGATCTTCTGCAACCATAAACCAACAACTCTCTTTTGTGGTCAATTGACCACAACTTTTCGTTGGTCAGTTGGTTTCCTTGGCGGTGAGGTACTCTCATGTCACCGTTCCCTAGTGGATGGGTGGCTGTCAATCATGAACTGTCAAGTGATGTCCCTTATATATATATTTCTTTGTTGCACGGGTTCGTGAACTCGTCTTGGGATGGATATATATATATATATATATATATATATATATATATATCTTTGTTGCTCGAGTTCGCGAACCCGTCCCGGGTTCTCGTCCCCACGAACCGGGTACTGGAACATGTACTTCCTAGACGAACCCAAACGAACCTGATACTTCTCAGAAGAAGCCGATCCTCAGTATCTTCGGGACGGGTTCTTTTGTGTAAATGGGTTCGTTGAACCCCTAAAATGGGTGCATGAACCCCAAAAACGGGTGCGTGAGGGGTTCTTGATGGTGTTTTTTCCTTTGTCCATAAATCCTTTTCTTCTCAAATTCCACGTAATGGCTTGTCGTTATGTTGAATAAGTTCATGGAAGTTCAAAATTCCAGTTTCAAACAAATGATACAGTAATGATTTGGGTATTGGATATCCATATGATATATCAAATGGAAGATAATATCCTCTTGCCCAAGAGTAGCTTACAAATAACTTAATTAGTTTAATGCATCCTTAATTATCCAGTTCACAATAATGTCATTTTTATAGTTGAAGTATGGTTTTAAAGATTGTCAAGTTAATGTAGCCAAATCGATGTACCGTACTTTTATCTGAATATGGTAGAATCATATTGGAAGGGTTGTTATGTTATTTTCAGTGCAAACCCTATTCTTAGCCTTCATAGTTTACTGGGATGTAGTTAGTAGGTCCACTAATATATAAGCTAAAGTGTTGTTCATGAAAGAATTGGTAGAAGGATGACATTATGTTACCTGGAAGCATTCTCTGAGGGACTGATAATAATGAATTTCCTAGATGTCAACTTCATCGATAGGTATTCTTTGACTGATAGGAATCAAATAATCTTTTCTAGCATGAATATGTCGTCCCTATCATTAACTTTATTATAGACTTTAACAACACCGTGTTTCAACTTAATAACGAAATGTATGTGTATTTTAAAAGGATTTTAGTTTGTTAGCCAGTGTTGTAGATGAGTATCAGATTATTACGTTTCAACTTAAACAATTGTTAACGTGCATATTGTTAGGTTTCAACTCAAACAATTTTTAACATGTAAGTTGGAAGATTTCAAATTCATATATATTATAATTTATAAAATATATAAATTATAATATACCCCCGACGAACCCACGTACCCTGTTTCAAAAAGTGACGCATCTGTCCCCGAACCCACGTTTCCTTGCAACATAGATATATATTTTATTTTACAAAACGATCCACTTTAAAATTTTGGCCCCCTCTACACAAGTATTTTTTTTCTTGGACTCAAGAAAAAATTTCACTTTGGGGCATTGTATGACTGATTTACTTGGGCCTCTTTAGAAGATAATTTCAGCTCGTACAATAAAATGCTGAACCTGGCCTTGGCGATCTAGTACGAACCTGGCACATGTGATTCAAAGATCGGATTTCTTCAAAGTTTTTGTTTTGATACCATGTTAAATTTTCTTACCCTAGCAATCGGACTATTAGTTTAGAGTTAAATTACATCAAGTGAATAAAAAGAATAGCTAGGGTACTAACAACATTAAATACTGTGAAATCAAATTCACCAATCTTAATGACAAAAATGACACAGATTATACCCAATCCAAGTTCTTCATTAAGCTTTGAACTTACTTGGGCTCCCTTCTTGGGAAAATGGTCCAGCTGAGGAATTACATACAATACTAAATCTGATCCAGCTAATCAAACCCTCCTTGGTTGATTTGGGTCTGCCTTGTTGTTCCTTCCTCGGATCCAACATACTCACTAAGAATCCTCTCTCAGTCTTATGCTGCTGTATAGTGTGCCTTCTTGTAAAGTTTTGTAGATGTTCTATGCTAGGAGCAATTTCACTTTTCTTTCAGCAATCATACAAGTAGTTAAGCAAAATGCAGATAGAACATATAAGTAGATCTTACAGAAGACAAATCAGAAACAGGAAAAATGTGTGTATTCGTTTCGGCGGTCAACAGGATGCTTCAACCAGCAAAGTCTCCTTTGGTCGGCCAGCCCAGCATGTGTCACAACAACCCTCCAAACTGTAGATGAGTCAACCCAAGTCAACTCTGCAAAAGTCAACGCTGTCCTGAAAAGTCAACGCAGGGGCAGCAAGCTAAAAGTCAACGCAGCAGCAAAACGGTCAACCCTTTGACCTCGATTTTTGTGCCAGGTAGTACGGCCTTCAAAAATCGAACCTTCCACAAGTTTTCAGCTTGATTGGACCATGCGTTGACCAAAGTCAACGCTGGTCAAACTTTTTGCGAAACCGTAGCAGCAGAAAATCGTACTTCAGCTCAGCTGTACGGTCTGTCCTCTCTCTCCTTCACACGTGTGGCTGAAACTCGTCCTTTAGGTAGCTCGTACTATTTGATGAGAGAGGAAGATGTGAGTTGTGATGATAATGAAATGCTCTTCAACTTTTCCTGTATTTATATCCATCAATGAGGGTGTGTGACACATCTGTTGGGCATGTGAGCCTACATTACAAAACTGGCCGACCTTGCACATATAATTTATTAAGAATAATAAATTCAAAATATAAGTTCTGCTCATCGGATTAAGACATATTTTATATGGATTTTACACCTCTCGGAAAGAGGAATCCAACAAAAATATTAGCCTCTTAATCTGAGCATCTTAATATGGAGTTTGGACCTAGTTGTCCAAATTTAACACTCCCTCTCAACTAGGGAGAACTCCATCTATTAGTGCAATCAACATCGTGCGTCATCCCGCCGAAACTTGCTTTGCTGGCTTCTTTATTTCAGAACAGAAATGGGTTAGTCACAAAGACATCATCCCCCGACTGACATAATCAGTCCAGAGGTCCCAGACCTCACAAATCTTGATCCCAGATCAAGTGGTTGGACCGTGCCATCCTAGATAGAGAGTACGGCAATCTCTGATGCGTCCATCAGTCTTTGCTAATATGTAATATCCCCAAAGGGGAATAAGCAGTAATAAACAGAAATGCACTAATACAGATATAAACTGAACCAGATCACTGAATCATGACACATGTAACACCAAAATCTGAGCCATTTTATTAATCAGAAAGTACATAGAGAGGAGTACAATAAATCAGAGTAAGTGCACCTATCCTTGCCCTAGGCAAGTGGAGACCCTCTCAACAGAAAAATGGCTGGAGCAAGGACAGCGTTCTAGCTGCTCTGCAAGCTGGAGATGAACTGCGCTGGGGCTGAAGACTGTAAACCCCCTCAAACAGAAAACGCTGTCTCTGCTAGTGACAGCGCAGAAATAGATGAAGCACCACACCCTCAGCTCTCCAGACAGATGA
Source organism: Pinus albicaulis (assembly GCA_034641835.2). Classification (NCBI taxonomy): domain Eukaryota; kingdom Viridiplantae; phylum Streptophyta; class Pinopsida; order Pinales; family Pinaceae; genus Pinus; species Pinus albicaulis. The sequence goes on along the minus strand of CM076578.1, from coordinate 611,841,750 downwards.
AGCTGCTACAGGATCCTGGAAAACGCTATCAAGCACTCCTCACAATGATCTGCTCCTCAGATCTGCGTCCCACCTGATGGAACTGAAGCCTCCTATCCCAACTGCGTCCTCCCTTACCTGATCTGCGTCCTCCAAACCCCAATCTGCTACCAAACCCTCAGATCTATGCTAGATCTGGAACTATCTCCTCAGATCTACAGCCTCTAGGGCTAGATCTGGTATTCCTCCTTCAGATCTGGGCTAGATCTGACAATAACTCCTCAAGCTGGATCTACTGCAAACCCCTCAGATCTGCAACATGCAAGGCTAGATCTGCAACATACAGGACTAGATCTGCAAGATCTATCCTTCCCAGAGCAGGATCTGACAAGAAACCCTCAGATCTGCAATCCTTACCTCCCAGAATAGACAGCGTCCTCACTCTAGATCTGTTCAGCGTCCTTCTGACCCTCAATCAGCGTTTCCTCCTGTCAACCTGGAACTGCGTCCTCTTGGACAGCGTCCTATCTTTCCTGCAAGGGACAGCGTCCTCCTTTCAGATAAAACAGCGTCCTTGGGCTCAAAGGTTCAGCGTCCTTCCTTCTCTTGCTCTGCGCAGCCACAAGAGAGCTTTCCTCCTCCTCAGATGTGCTTCAGAAATGCTGCTGCTTTGCTAATGAAAACCTTGCTAGGGCGGGCACTCGAAGTCCCCCGAAGCTAAGGGTGAAACCAGAAAAACCTTACCAGGGCAGGCACTCGAAGTCCCCCGAGGCTAAGGGTGAGATCTCCGACCGGAGACACTCGTGCACTAAGCAGTGCTGCAGACCGACTAAACAACCGGCGTGCTGAAGCAGACAAAGTCTAGCTATCAATAAGAATATCAAAATCATGGATGATCAAATGAGGTGAGAGCCTCTCCTTTTATAACACCAATCTCCCTCCAAAACTCAACTCACCCTGGATCTGCGCAGTTTACCTTGGGTTAACCTTATGTCTCCTCCATCATATCCACGTGGACCCCCAAGGACCCCTCTCTAAGTTACAACGTCAAGCTACAAGGAAAAAGAACACTTTATTATAAAGTGAGGTGACTAAAGTGAGGTGACCCCTCTTATTTCTCACTTTATTTATTATTCCTATCTAAAGCAGCAAAATAACACAAAAACGCAATATCCCAATTAGCAAAGCTAATTGGGAATATTACAGTCTCCCCCGGCAAAACGTTGCTTGTCCTCAAGCAACTGAAGTGAGGGATGCTGCAAGATCTTCTCATCCTCCCAAGTGGCATCCTCATCTGGCAGATTCTTCCATCTCACCAGGAACTCTCTGATCTTCCTGCTACGCAGCTGTCTCTCCCTGGTGTCAATAATGGCCTCTGGCTGTAATGCCAAGTGCCCCTCATCATCTGTCGGAGGTAGCTCCCCGGTGACTGTCACATGCTGGCCCAGTGCCTTCTTCAGGCATGATACATGGAAAATGTTATGAATCCGGCTGCCTTGGGGCAACTCCAACTCATATGCAACCTGTCCGATCCTCCGAATCACCCTGTATGGTCCATAAAAACGAGGCTTAAGCTTTTCTGCCCCCTTCTGTTTGAGTGAAGACTGGCGGTATGGCTGTAACCGCAAGTAGACCAAATCCCCTATCTCAAAGTGTCTCTCCACTCGGCCCCTGTCTGCGTATAACTTCTGCTGATTTTGGGCGGTGGCTATGTTGTCCTTGAGAGTCCGAAGGATGTCCTGGCTCTCTTGGATCCATAGTTTGGCTCGGGGAGCCCTGCTAACCCCAAACATCACATCCACAAAAGACAAGGAATGATACCCATACAACGCATAAAATGGTGTCATGCCGATAGACATATGATGGGTTGTGTTGTAGCAATACTCGCCCAGATGTAGCCATTTCAGCCATGCTCGCTGCTGCCCACTGACGTAGTTACGCAAGTAGCCCTCCAGCCACTTGTTAACTATCTCTGTCTGCCCGTCCGTCTGGGGATGATAGCTGGTGCTCGGTGTCAACTCGGTCCCTACTAGTCGAAAGAGCTCCTGCCAAAATCCACCCATAAAGCGGCTGTCCCTGTCACTAACAATGGTCTTGGGTAGACCATGCAATCTGAAAACCTCCCGGAAAAACAATTCTGCCACCTGTGCTGCTGTGTAGTGTGCCGAAATGGCAAAGAAGTGAGCATACTTCGTTAGCCGGTCAACTGCTACGAAGATGCAGTCCTTGCCCTGCACTGTGGGCAAACCCGTGATGAAGTCCATCGAGACACTCTCCCACTTCCCCTCAGGAATGGGAAGCGGCTGCAACAACCCTGCGGGATGGTTCATCTCCCCTTTGTTCCGCTGGCAAACCTCGCACTCCCTGACAGGTTGGAGTACGTCCTCCTTGAGGCCCTTCCATGCAAATCTCTCCCGGATGGCCCTGTACATCTTGGTGAACCCCTGATGTCCTGCCAATGGTGAATCATGAGAAGCATGGAGTATCTTCTCCTTGAGCTGAGATCTCTCAGTCAAGAAGATCCGATCCCTGTAATAGATGACCTCATCTGCCACCCTGTATCTGCTATCCGCTGTCTGTCCATCCAGCACCTCGCATGCAAATCTATCCTTGGAATACTCAACCAGTAGTCGAGCCTTCCAATCAGCGTCCAAGCTCATGAGGGATAATGTAGCTGGTCTACGCGAAAGGGCATCTGCCACCACATTGTTCTTCCCTTTGACATACTCTATATCAAAGTCATAAGCCTGGATCTTGCTGATCCACTTCTGCTGCCTCTCCTGCAACTGTTTCTGCTCCAAAAAGTACTTTAGGCTGTTATGATCTGTCCTGACTCTGAATCTGCCGCCTACCAAGTACTGCCGGAATTTGGCCAATGCATGCATAATGGCCAACATCTCCTTATCATAGATAGGATAAAGTCTCTCATGTGGAAGGAGTTTCCGGCTCTAGAATGCAATCGGGTGACCCTCCTGCATCAAAACTGCTCCAATCCCTTCTCCTGATGCATCGCACTCTAGGATAAAGGGCTGAGTGAAATCAGGCAATGCCAACACAGGACAACTACTCATCACCTCTTTGAGCTTATCAAAGGCTCGCTGTGCGGTGTCCGTCCAACTGAATGCCCCCTTCCTCGTCAGCTCCGTGAGGGGTGCAGCAAGCTGTGAGAAGCCCTTGACGAACTTCCTGTAATAAGTGCAGATACCAATGAACCCTCTAAGTTCTGTCACATTCCGCGGCTCTGGCCAGTCCCTGATAGCCCGGATCTTCTCGTCATGGACTCTCACTCCGTCTACTCCTATGATGTGCCCCAAATACAACATCTCTGTCAAACCAAACTCACACTTGGAGAGTTTGGCAAAGAACTGCTGCTCCTCCAGGATGCGCAAAACTGTCTCTATGTGCTGGAGGTGCTCCTCCCAAGTCCTGTTGTATATGAGAATATCATCAAAGAAAACCAGCACGAACTTCCTCAGATGATCCCTGAAGATGTGGTTCATGCAAGACTGGAAAGTGGCAGGTGCATTGGTCAGCCCAAATGGCATAACCAGAAACTCAAAGTGCCCATAATGACACCTGAAAGCAGTCTTGGGAATGTCCTGTTCCCTCATGCGTATCTGATGGTACCCGGACCTCAAATCAATCTTTGAGAAGAAACGTGCTCCTCTCAACTCGTCCATCAACTGATCGATCCTGGGAATGGGGTACCGGTTCTTCAAAGTCTTCTTGTTCAGTGCCCTGTAATCAATGCACATGCGTAATGTGCCGTCCTTCTTCTTCACCAGCACTACTGAAGAAGCGAAAGGACTAGTACTGGGCCGAATGTGTCCAAGGGCTAACAGCTCCTGAACGGCCCTCTCTATCTCATCCCTGTAGGCCTTAGGATGCCTATAAGGGGTGGTGATCACTGCCTGTATCCCCTGCTCCAACTCTATCGTGTGCTCAAACCCCCGATCTGGTGGCTGTCCCGGTGGAATATCTCCAAACACTACTGCATATCTGTCAAGAAGAGTCTGTAGATCAGGGTGCACTGCCCGGCCCGTATCTACTATCTCTGAAGCCCGTAGCTCTACTGCCCACTCGATATCTCCCCTGCGGAAAGTCGCATCCATGCTGTGTGCTGATACTGTCTGGGGCGGATATGTGTTCTGACCTCGGATCTTCTCATGCCTCCCCGTCTTGGGATCATCCCACTCCATTTCCAAGGCCTTCCAATCTGTGGTGACCTTTCCCAGAGTGATAAGCCACTGCACTCCCAATATCACATTGGTGTCCGGGATGTCCACCACAAAGAAGTGATCAGTCAACGTATAGGTGCCCATCGTCACTGATAACTCAGGTACATATCGAGCACAGGCCATGGTCTGATCTCCTGGAACCAAAACTGAAAACCCATCAAAGCTCTCTGTGGGTATGCCTCTCCGTGCTACCATCTGGGCATCGATGAAATTGTGGGTAGCCCCACTGTCAACTAGAACTGAAACACGCTGACCCCGTACTGTCCCACGTACTCGCAATGTCAGATACTTGGGGACTCCTCGTAGTGCTGCTAGAGCTCCCCCGGTAGGTGCAAATGATGCCTCTCCCGCATCTGGTGGTGGAGGTGGTAAGGCACTCTGCGCTGCATAACATTCTCCTGCCTCCTCATCCTCCAACTCATCCTCTTCTCCGCTGCCCTCGGAGAAGACCTCTATGAAGTGTGCCTTCCCTGCGGTGCATTTGTGTCCCGGTGCCCACGGCTCCTGGCAGGTGAAGCACAATCGTTTCCGTCTCAGCTCTCTCCTAGCCTCATCATCATACTGTCCTCGTCCGGGATTCGCCTTGGGAGGCGGAACCCTCGTGTCCTTACCCTTAGGCTGGAAAGCCTGTCTCTGGGGATAAGGCGGCCGAGTCCTGGGCAACACATCTTGTAGGTCACGGGCTCTGCTGATAGCATCCTGAAGTGTGGCCGGTTTGTTTGACCGGACTAGCCCACGAAGTGGTTCTGACAGCCCGTCCAGGAACATCGTGACCAACCGAGCTGCTGATATGTCAGGAACCATCACTGAAACCCTCAAAAAGTCTGATATGTATGCCTCTGCACCACCTGTCTGTTTGAGCTTGGTTAGCTCGAGGAAAGGCTGATCTGTGTCCTTTGGGTCAAAACGTTTCACCACCCTCCTGGTGAACTCAGCATATGTAGTCACTGTGGAATGCCCCAGTGTGGTTAACCCATGAAACCACCAGTTCTGGGCCTCACCCTCTAGATGTAATGCAGCCATCTTGATGGCTTCCTTCTCCGACATCTGGTTAAGCTGAAAATAGAGGTCTAGTTTTTCCACCCAAGACCTGGCTGTGGTCTTTGGGGAACCATCGAACATTGGCAAATGAAATTTGCTGGCTGCACGATTACTGTCACGGTGGGAACCCCGTCCCTTATTTCGATCATGAGACTTACTGCCACCTCGGTACTGCATATATCGATCGAAAGGGAGAGCCTCCATGAATTCCGGCCCCAAACTTCGCCAATCTGCAAACCAAACTGCATGTAGATCGGGACCCTCCTCTCTTGATGCCGTTTGCTCCACTTCCTCCACTGTGAAGGTAGGCATGGTAGGTCGCGTGTCCATGGAATCGGTCTCCTGCACTGACACAATGGGTATAGCATTTGGTATGCAGCTAGATGTTCCTGATCCTTCCCCTACCTGAAAGACCCTAGGGGTTTCTTTCTGCGTTCCCCCTGCAACCTTCCTGGTTACCTCCTGCATGAATGCATCCATCTTTGCATCCATCTTTGCATCCAACTTCTCAGTTAACTTTTCGGCCAATCTTGCCAACATAGCCTCCATTGGATTCCTCCGTTCGTCTTCTGAATCAGAATCACCTCCCCCAAGTAGAGTGGGGCGTCCTCTAGGTGCCATAGAGTGCTAGCACCACAGGCTGAGCCAGATCAGAGCTCTGATACCACTGTAATATCCCCAAAGGGGAATAAGCAGTAATAAACAGAAATGCACTAATACAGATATAAACTGAACCAGATCACTGAATCATGACACATGTAACACCAAAATCTGAGCCATCGACAAAGTACCTGAGGTAAGATATGAGTCTTACTTCGAGGTAAGTGCCTATCCTTGCCCTAGGCAAGTGGAGACCCTCTCCCGCGAGAAAAATGGGCGCGACAGGGGACGGCGTTCTGGGCGCTGCGCAAGGCGCGGAGATGACGCGGCGGGGGCGGGCGCCGGCCCCTCCAAGCGAGCGAGCGTGCGCGCTGGTGACGGCGCGAGGGGGTGGTTGAAGCACCACACCCTCGGCTCTCCGGACGGATGAGCGCTACGGGATCACAGGAAAACGCTTCCTCAAGCACTCCTCCCTGACGATGTGCTCCTCAGATCTGCGTCCCACCTGATGGAACTGAAGCCTCCTATCACAACTGCGTCCTCCCTTACCTGATCTGCGTCCTCCAAACCCCAATCTGCTACCAAACCCTCAGATCTATGCTAGATCTGGAACTATCTCCTCAGATCTACAGCCTCTAGGGCTAGATCTGGTATTCCTCCGTCAGATCTGGGCTAGATCTGACAATAACTCCTCAGATCTGTCACTCCTCAAGCTGGATCTACTGCAAACCCCTCAGATCTGCAACATGCAAGGCTAGATCTGCAACATACAGGACTAGATCTGCAAGATCTATCCTTCCCAGAGCTGGATCTGACAAGAAACCCTCAGATCTGCAATCCTTACCTCCCAGAATAGACAGCGTCCTCACTCTAGATCTGTTCAGCGTCCTTCTGACCCTCAATCAGCGTTTTCTCCTGTCAACCTGGAACTGCGTCCTCTTGGACAGCGTCCTATCTTTCCTGCAAGGGACAGCGTCCTCCTTTCAGATAAAACAGCGTCCTTGGGCTCAAAGGTTCAGCGTCCTTCCTTCTCTTGCTCTGCGCAGCCACAAGAGGGCTTTCCTCCTCCTCAGATGTGCTTCAGAAATGCTGCTGCTTTGCTAATGAAAACCTCGCTAGGGCGGGCACTCGAAGTCCCCCGAGGCTAAGGGTGAGATCTCCGACCGGAGACACTCGTGCACTAAGCAGTGCTGCAGACCGACTAAACAACCGGCGTGCTGAAGCAGACAAAGTCTAGCTATCAATAAGAATATCAAAATCATGGATGATCAAATGAGGTGAGAGCCTCTCCTTTTATAACACCAATCTCCCTCCAAACTCACTCACCCTGGATCTGCGCAGTTTACCTTGGGTTAACTTTATGTCTCCTCCATCACCCACGTGGACCCCCAAGGCCCCCTCTCTAAGTTACAACGTCAAGCTACTAGGAAAAAGAACACTTTATTATAAAGTGAGGTGGCTAAAGTGAGGTGACCCCTCTTATTTCTCACTTTATTTATTATTCCTATCTAAAGCAGCAAAATAACACAAAAATGCAATATTCCAATTAGCAAAGCTAATTGGGAATATTACATAATAGTCTCTAGCTTTTCCACACCTCATTGGCCAAATGAGAGGTACTTCCCATGAGCCCTGAACTCAATGGGTAGGATGCATACGGGGCACAGATAAATGAGTGGCGGAGCCGACTCAATAATCACAAGGGTGGGGCAGAAGCATTATGAGTGCTTATAGCTCCGAGAAGCTATCCCCCAAGCCCCCCAGAGCTCCCAGAGCTCATCGTCCAACAGGACCCACATCATAGGGTCGTTCCACGACACCAAGACTCTCACGGAAGGTTAGGAACTTGACCTTCCCCAGGGGCTTAGTGAGAATATCCGCGACCTGCTCATCAGTTCCTATATGATCGAGCCTTACGGCGCCTCGCTGTACCATATCCCGGATAAAGTGGTACATGATATCAATATGCTTGGATCGGTCGTGGAACACAGGATTCTCAGTCATACGAATCCCACTCTGATTATCACAGAGTATCACAGTGGTATCTAGCACATGTCCAAACAGCTCACTAAGGAGCTTCCGCAACCAAACTGCTTCACAACAGGCCATACTAGCAGCAATGTATTCGGCCTCCGCGGTGCTCAAAGCCACCGACTTCTGCTTCCTGCTCATCCATGAGATCGAGGCAGAACCAAGATTGAAGCAGCATCCAGATGTGCTCTTACGATCCACCACACTGCCAGCCCAATCGGCATCGGTATATCCACGGAGTATCACACTCCCGGCAGTGTATCTCAGCCCATGGTTTATCGTGCCCCGAAGATATCTCAAAAGATTCTTGGCACCAACCCAGTGAAAAAGATGAGGCTCAACCATCTGTTGACTCAAAGTGTTCACTGCAAAACATATGTCCGGACGGGTGTTCACTAAGAACATCAAAGCTCCTATGAGTTGACGATACTCAGTAGGATTGGCCAAGATAGGCCCAGCAGCGCTGCCACTCAACTTCTTAAAGTTGAGTTCCATCGGTGTCGACACGGACTTACAGTCCACCATCCCAAATCTTTCCAGAAGCTTCACAATATATTTTCCTTGAGAAAGGAAAATCTCTCCAGGTCTCTGCCAGACTTCCAGGCCTAGGAAATAGTGCATCAGTCCTAGGTCTTTCATCTCGAACTCAGCAGCAAGCTCCCTCTTACATTGATGAATGAGAGGGTCATCACGTGTCAGGAAGAGGTCGTCCACATACAGCACTAGAATGAGAGGCTTCCCTTCCACAACCTTGAAGTAAAGGTTTGGATCAGCATTGCTTCGAGTGAAGCCTAGCTTCATCAAGTAACTATCCATCCTCTCGTACCAAGCTCTGGGTGCTTGCTTTAACCCATAGAGGGCTTTCTTCAACCTGCAGACATAAGTGTCTCGATCTTGAACTTCAAATCCCGGAGGTTGTTCTACATACACCTCTTCCTTTATTGCACCATGCAGAAAAGCGGTCTTGACATCCATCTGATGAAGACTCCATCCTTGCGTAGCAGCAAGGGCTATGATTGATCGGATGGTGGTATATCGTGCCACAGGTGCAAATATGTCATCATAGTCAATTCCTTCCTTTTGAGAGAAGCCACGGGCAACAAACCTTGCCTTAAACTTTTCAGCACTCCCATCAGATCCATGTTTGATCTTGTAAAGCCATTTAGCGGTGACAACAGATTTGTCCTTCGGTCTCGGGACCACATCCCAGACATCATTCTTCATAATAGACTCATATTCTTCATGCATAGCATCCTTCCAGACTTGATGCTTGATGGCTTCCTCAAAAGATCCAGGTTCAGATTGTACAATAGTACTCATGGCGGCTAGATACCCTTGGTATCTACACGGCTTCTTGCTTTCTCGGAATGTCCCCCTTGGGGCAGCATGACCCTCAGCATCTTCGAGGGTGTCCCTGAGCCATGATGGTCTCTTTCCTAGTGAAGGAGATGGATCAATAGGGTCCATTGGTCCTTCAATATCAGGCATAGTCTCATCTTGGGGTTCTTCCAGATTTCCAGGCCTTTCTTCATGATTTTCTCCAGATCTAGGAAGATCTACTACTTTCTTCAGGGAAGCATCTTCGTCAAAAGTGACATCATGGCTTATCTCTACTTCCCTTTGACCATGTACATAGACTCTATATGCCTTAGAAGTCTCACTGTAGCCCACAAACATTCCTTTCTTCCCAGTAGCATCCAGCTTACTTCTCTTTTCTTTCGGCACATGAAAATAGACGGGACATCCAAAAATTCTAAAATGTGAGACATCAGGTTTCTTACCAGAGAAAACCTCTTCGGGATTTTTGGAGTCCAAAGTGGAATGAGGGCATCGGTTTTGAATGTACACAGCAGTGTTTGCAGCTTCTCCCCACAGAAACTTAGGTAGACCCTGGTCACATAGCATGGCACGAGCAGCTTCCACAATAGTCCTATTCTTGCGTTCGGCAACACCATTCTGCTCAGGAGTATATGCAGTGGTAGTCTCCCTCTTAATGCCAGCTTCTCTGCAAAAGTCTTTGAACTCATTTGACTCATATTCGGTGCCATTGTCAGTCCTCAAAATCTTGATCTTCTTTCCGGTCATATTTTCCACCAAGGCTTTGAAGGTACGGAACCACATGAAAGCCTCATCCTTCTTCTTCAAGAAGTATATCCAGGTTTTGCGAGAGAAGTCATCAGTAAATGTCATATAGTAGGAACATCCCCCCAGGGATGTTACGGGTAACATACCAGAAAGATCAGAATGGACTAGTTGCAATATATCAGATGTCTTTGTGACACTTGAGGGGAAAGGTCCCCTTGTATGTTTCCCTTCAGCACAGCCCTTACATACACCTTCATGATTATTACCAAAATCAGGCATCCCTGTCACCACCTTCCTTGCTTCGGGAAGAGCTTTGTAATGAAGGTGTCCAAATCTTCGGTGCCATAGTTCAGTTTGACGGATAGTATCACAAGTCATAGCTCCCAACGGACTCCCTCCAACCTGGTAGAGTGTACCAACTTTAAAACCAATTGAGATAGCTTCCTTGAAGCTCTTCTTCCACATGAGTACCTTTCCATCAGAGAAAGTTACATTGAATCCTTTGTCTTCCATGGCAGATACGGACACAAGGTTCTTCTTCAATTTGGGTACATAGAGTACATCTTGTAGACGGAGGACTTGTCCTTGAGACAAGTGGAGGGTCACAGTCCCGGTCCCTTTCACGGGATAAGTGGCATTATCCCCAAGGATAATTTCTAGATTAGTATCCCTTTCAACCATGTCAGAAAGTGCTTCCTTGAATCCGGTGATGTGTCTTGAGGCACCACTATCGATTAGCCAGACATCCATAGTGTCGGGCGAAGAGGCAGCTGAAAGAGCAGATACTAGAATATACTCATTTCTTTTATCAACAACATTAGACTCCTCATACCTGGTATTTCTGGTCCTTTTAGAAGGTTGATTGTTTCCTCCAAAGTGAGCCTTCCTCTTTCCTTTGGATTTGTCATTTCTTCGATTCCCATTCCTTTGGTTGTTGTTGTTATCGTCACCATCGGGAGAATCCTTCTTGAAGGAGCATTCTCTAGCATAGTGTCCAGGCCTATGGCAGGTGAAACATTTACCCTTCTTCTCTTGAGTCTTAGTCCTTCCTTTGTCCTTAGAACCACCAGAGTTCTTCTTTCGGGAATGAGCACCATAGGCGGCATTTCTTTCATTATCAAATTCCTTCATCCTTGTTTCTTCTTGCATACATCTTGACAGAAGCTCATCAAAGTTAGGAATGGTATTATTGTTGAGAATGGTAGTTGTGAATACTTGCCATTCATATGGAAGTCCTCCAAGTGCGGTGAGAACCATCTCACGATCGGCTATTGTCTCCCCAATAGCTAGCAGATTGTTCCTGGTTTCGGTCAACTTCATAAAGAAAGTTTGAATAGACTCGTCTCGGCCCTTCTTCATATTCTTCAACTTGTTTTTGAGGAATAGCACTTGGTTCACATTGTTTACTTGGAACATAAGTATCAATTTGTCATACATCTCCTTGGATGTACCTAGTTCAGATATGTAGGCAACCAGACTCTTATTCATGGATTCCCTGATCAGCAGCTTTGCTCTGATTTCTCCCTTCTTATACTTGTTTCTAACAGCAGCAGAGGCATTGGATGGAGGTTCTTGAATCTTCCCTGTCACATGATCCAGGAGATCATGATCTTCCAATTTGAGATCTAATATCATCTTCCAGGCATGGAAGTCATCACTTCCGGTCAGCTTGTCATTCTCCTTGAATTCAAGACTAGTGGAACCCATTTCCTCCGGTGATGATTGCTATAGATAGAGTTTGTCTTCACCTCAGCTCTGATACCATGTAAAGTTTTGTAGATGTTCTATGCTAGGAGCAATTTCACTTTTCTCACAGCAATCATACAAGTAGTTAAGCAAAATGCAGATAGAACATATAAGTAGATCTTACAGAAGACAAATCAGAAACAGGAAAAATGTGTGTGTTCGTTTCGACGGTCAACAGGATGCTTCAACCAGCAAAGTCTCCTTGGTCAGCCAGCCCAGCATGTGTCACAACAGTCCTCCAATCAGCAAATGAGTCAACCCAAGTCAACTCTACAAAAGTCAACGTTGTCCTGAAAAAGTCAACGCAGGGCAGCAAGCTAAAAGTCAACGCAGCAGCAAAACGGTCAACCCTTTGACCTCGATTTTTGTGCCAGGTAGTACGGCCTTCAAAAATCGAACCTTCCACAAGTTTTCGGCTTGATTGGACCATGCGTTGACCAAAGTCAACGCTGGTCAAACTTTCTGCGAAACCCTAGCAGCAGAAAATCGTACTTCAGCTCAGCCGTACGGTCTGTCCTCTCTCTCCTTCACACGTGTGGCTGAAACTCGTCCTTTAGGTAGCTCATACTATTTGATGAGAGAGGAAGATGTGAGTTGTGATGATGATGAAATGCTCTTCAACTTTTCCTGTATTTATATCCATCATTGGGGCGTGTGACACATCTGTTGGGGGCGTGCAACCTTAAGGTCGACCTGCACATATAATTTATTAAGAATAATAAATTCAAAATATAAGTTCTGCTCATCGGATTAAGACATATTTTATATGGATTTTACACCTCTCAGAAAGAGGAATCCAACAAAAATATTAGCCTCTTAATCTGAGCATCATAACATGGAGTTTGGACCTAGTTGTCCAAATTTAACACCCTCTCCCTAGCCTTGCTTTTTATAACTTTACATTGAGCTAAATCCGTAATTCTAATCTTCAAAGCAATTGCCGGTTGAGATTAGATCTTTCCTCACTTGAGATCAAGGGTTGAGATTAAAACATAATCACTAAAGTAAATAATTTACTTTTCCTAAGTTTACTTTAGCTCAATAAGCCAACATACTACTTATGCGCTTAGCCTAAGTTTAACTTAGGCTAAGTTAGATTATCAACTTCCTTAGAGTTGAGCAAGTGTCCTAAGGAGATTTTGGGCAATTTCTGCATGCCTAGACACTTAGACCTATGCAGAAGTACCCGCCCAAGCTATAAACATCACCAGGGGCTATGGTGGTCCCCTCAAAACTGGGATGTCCTTAGACAATGTGTAAACTAAAAAGGTAGTTAATAATCCACCTGTCAACCTTCCCTTGTGGCGCTCGTCAAACTAGCCCCACTATTTCTTCTTAAGAAAAGTAATAAAGACCATGATGGCTGGAGTGCTCCCCAACACTGAATGTTTAACCAAGTCTGTAACCCTTTGTGGGCTGCTTGTGATTATTTTAGGTAGGGTGTTCTCTATGCTATGCTTTGACTATTCTCTAGACTTGCTGGACAAACCCCTTCCATCAAACACACAGCTCAGATCTGAGCGGTGCATAAAAAGGTAATAAGGAGCTGGATCTATTTCTGCTGCAATTATCAGCTCTTCAAATCTTGTTTGCTACTTGTCAGAAAAGGTATTTACTGGTGATTTAACACTTTAATAAGTTGTCAAGTCTGCTGGTAATAACAATCCTTGGTTTTGCGATATCAAATGTGCAGAAAATACAGCAATCTGTCTTCCAGTGATGGGCTTACATATTTGATACAGGTAATCTGCATAAATAGTGAAGAAGATCCCACATAAGGTGATCCAAATCAGCCACTATTTAAGGCACAGGATGTTCATAAAGCTGGCTAGGGAAATTCTCCACCACAACTCACATTTCCAACTGCTGTTTGACGATGAAACTGCCTGTAAAATTTGTCAACCAACTACTAATTATGAAGAAAAGTCAATCTGCTACTAACTCTGCAATAAATGTGCCTTCTTTTTCTGACTTCAAGAGCTGGAAATAGGGTGGGCTGCTGTTTGTTCAATATGCTTAAGCTGGGTTTGAAAAGGTGTCTTTACAGCTATATAATAGCACCTATCCTGCCACTATTAAACTGCTTGAAATAGGCCAGAAATGTCTTTGCTATATTGCTGTGCTGAGGCTTAATTATTCGAGGCAAATTTCATTAGGAAAGCTACTTCAGGTTATTGCAGAATTCTTTTTTCACTATGAGTAAGTCTAAACACCTTTGCTTGCAAGGCTTGTCGTTTTTTTTTTGAGATGTAAGTTCCTTGTTAATACAAAAAATATTGTTAGTTTCTGGTAGCATCGGATGTGTTCTAGCCTCGAGATTTTGCAGAGAGGTTAGAATAAATGAGTACTCCAATACCCAGAAATCGTTTCTGCAAATTCTATTTAGAGACGACTTAATTAAAATAATTAATCATTTTTTTAATATTTCCTGAGTCTAAATTTATGAAATATGATTAATTAAAATGTATTAGTTAAGTAAGATGTGAATCTTCTAGGAAAAGGCATGGATCGAGTCCTAGTTAATCTTAGCCATCGATTAAGTTTTAATTGTGGCCGTTGATGTCTCAACGAGAGATTATAAGAAGGAACTCGATGGGACTTGGAGGACACACTTAGAGAGATCGAATTCACTGGCAGATCGATTTCCTGAGTAGTTGCACTGAGTTGCCGGAGAGAGAGCTAGTGAGCTCGATGTAGTGAGAGAGGGGCAGGGATAGTAAGGCAGAGGGAAGTTTTTCCAGATCTGGTGAGTACACAACAGAGAGGCAACGCAGAGGCTGCACAATGCTTTAGAGGAAATTCCGTTTTTGCTAGGGAGCAGCGAGATTTCTAGATCTAGAGGCTGGGCAGGAGGCCTAGAGTTGAAGAAGATCAGCCTTCCAGACAACAACTGATCAAATTGCGAGAGGGAAAGCATTTCCTAGCTAAAGAGGACGCACTATTGTGTAGGCTGACACAGTGATTGCGTAGAGCAGCTCATTTTGAGCCAAGGTCAATGCCAGATCGCCTGTGGGAGTGAGATTTTCTCACTAGATTCATTTGTCAATTATTTCTCTGATTGGTTTGCTAGATTTGAGCAACCATAGATTTGTACTCATATTTACTACTGCATAATATACAAGCCATCAGCTGCTGCACCGATTAACCCGAGTTGGGTTTTACCAGGGACTTAGTCCAAAAATAACAGTGTTATTTGTGTGTGTGTGCATCTATATTTCCTGCATTATTTTATTCTCCAGTATTTTATTTTGTGAAGGCTGCAATGTATTAGTTTCGATATTTACGGTAGGAAACAATAAATAATTTGTTCCGTTATTTAACAAGTAGAATAAACTTAATCAGTTACTGCAGTAGGATTCCAATTTGTGGAATTTTCACATGGTATCAAAGCCCAGGAGAAGAAGGTAGAGCTCAGTTGCAGAAAGAAAGAGGGATATTCGAAGCACTACGTGTGTTGAGATTTTGTGTATTTGGGGTAGCATCAGTTGTGCTCTAGGTCCCAAATTTTGAGGAAGGACTAGAGTTCACATGATCTACAAGACCCAGAAATGGATTTGGGAAATTTCATCTGGTTTAGGAGATATTAAATTAATTAATTATTTTAATGTATTTCCTAAGTTAAAACTTAGGAAAATTAAATAGTTAAAGTGAATTTAATTAAACATATGATGAAATTGTCGTAAGTCACATGGATCAAACTTTCTCTTAATCTTAGCCATTGATTAAAGATTTAATTTTGGCCATTGATTTGTCAACGAGAAAAATATAAAGGAAAGGCTTGGGGTCATTTATAAGACACACAGAGGCAGAGCACTAAAGCTAAGTTGACATTCTAGGGCGGGGTTGCTAAGAATTCTCAAAAGTGTTTCAGTTGCAGAGAGGAGAATTTAGACCAAGGGGATGATCTGATCCCGGGTCTAGAATACACAAGAAGCAGAGAAGAGATCAGGAAAGACAGTGCAGAGGAAGGCAGCAACAACAACAGCATAGCAAGGACAGTGTGATTTTCAGGAAACCCTTCAGGGGTTACGCAGAGACCCCCAGGGGTAGCGTAGTGACAGCGTCACCCAGTCTGGGTAATGCAGCCCCTTCCGGTGACAGTGCTGAGCATTTGGAGGCCTTCAGAGGCTGACGCAATGTCTTTCAGGGGCAGATCTGGGGTTTCTAGGCCTAGATCTGGCTGAGTTCTGTAAATCCCATTTAAGGGTGTGGATTAGTTAGTATTGTTGGTCTTAGATCAGCCAGGTGCGCAGATCTAGAGTTTTCTCTATAGGGTTTTCCAGATCTGGAACCCAAAGTTGTGTATTCAGAAATATTCTTAATAATAGAGCCCTCCAGTAGTCAGAGACCAGTTTTCCCACATTGGGTTTTTCCGGGGACGGTTTGTCCATAAATAACTATGTCACTTTGTCTATGTGTGCATGTGCTTATTCTAGATTTGAATTGGTAGAGATTTGTTATGTGTTTTGCTTTGATGTTAACTTGAATTTATTGAGTTGATAACTTGTATAAGTAGGAGAAGCTTAACCGGATTAACAGAAATAATTTCTGCATAAGAATTAAGGTTCATAAATTTCTTCATGGTATCAGAGAAATTGCAGATCTAGAAGGGTCACCGGCTGAAGAATCTGAAGGATCTAGCTGCAGAAAGCAGCTGGAAAGGCAACAGAAAAGCAGATCTGAAGGGACAGCGCAGTTTTCAGAAGCAGACTCACACAGAGGGAAGGGTGACACTGTCCAACGCTGTGTCCTAGCAAGCCTACGCAATTACTGCGCAGAGGCAGCTCAGAAACAATGCTGGTTGGGTCTAAAGCCAGCTAGTGTGATTCAGATTTGAATCTGTTAGATCCAGAAAAAGTCTGCATAAAAGTTGCAGAAAATTCAGAAGCGCTGATGGGGTTAAATTTCTGAAGTTTTCAGATTTTTAGCCTTAGCACAAGTGACAAAGTTTGGGAAGAGATCAGTTTCTCAAAGAGTTTCTTGCCAAAGGAAACTTGCAGTTTGGTCAGAGGATCAAAGAAGAAGTTGAATCATAGTTGATTTGGTAGATTTCCAAGGAGGGAAATCAAGTGTCAGAGGGAGCAGAGGGTGCCCAGTTCGTAAAGGACCCTAGATCCAAGATCTCTAGCATAGAGAAGAGGAGCTCCAACACATTCTGCTCCTCACGGATTGCGTGATGAGGATAGGCTAGAGGGCCTCTCAAAAATTTCGGTATGGAAAGCTAGGATCCTGATTGTCCTTGAGGCATACGATCTAGAGACCATGCAGAGCAAACCCTAGCCACACCGACAGATGCGGATCTCCTACGGAAGCATAGAGAAGCTGCTGGGCATGCCAAGCGGCTGATAATGGATAGTATCAAGGACCATATTGTACCACACATAGCTGAGAAGAAGACAACTAATGAGATGTGGAACGCCTTCACTTCCCTATATGAGGGAAAGTCTGTCCAAAGGAAGATGCTGTCGGAGGCCCAAATGAGGTCATTCATGATGACCAAGGGAGAAGACATCGAGTATTTCCTCTTCAGATTGCAGTCAATTAGGGATCAACTAACTGCAACGGGTGCAATCGTAGATGATGCAATGATAGTCAGGACTGCCCTCAATGCAGTCACGGATGAGTGGGAAACCTTTGTCCAAAGTATCTTGGGCAGAGCGGACCTCTCAGATTGGGACAGCTTGTGGTCGATTCTGCGGCAAGAAGAACTACGAAGGTTCACCAAGAAACAACATAGCCCTGCATTGAGCAAGGTTAAGAAGGAAGAGGAGGAAGATGCAACCTTGGCATCAAAGAAGCAGCCAAAGAAGAAGAAGGATCTTTCAAAGATCAAGTGCTTCCAGTGTGGCGAAATGGGACATTTTGCTAGCCATTGTCCAGAAAAGAAGAAGGACAAGGAAGCATCTTCTTCCAAAGTAGCGATGGCAGATGATGGGTCCGAAGATGATGTAGCCATGAGTGCTCATGAACCACGGAGGTGGGGTGACATGGACATGTAGAGGAGCTACATGGAAACGAGGCGGGATCCTTGAGCAGCTCATCTCTTGGATCACAAGCGAGCTATGGTAGCCTTAAGACAGTAGTGGGACAAGTGGAGCAGTGGGTGCATAGATCACAGATGAGGCATAAGCAGAGGCAGATCTGGAGGCTGTGAGGAGCAGTGCAAAGCATAGCAGCAACAGTGTAGAAACAGTAGCAGCACAGAGGCTGATGTAACTTCAGCAGCACAGTGCAGTATTTCTTACGCAATGCAGAGCTGCAGCAGCACAGAGAGCTTCAGAGGGACAGCGCAGTGCAACATCAGTGTGATAGATTTCAACACAAGGAGCTGATGTGACTTCAGTAGTGCAGAGGGAGTCTGATTACGCAGGCAGAGCTTTAACTGTGCATCGTTCTTTAGATGCTAGCACAGATCTGTAGCCTATGGAGCTTCAGTGATAAGGATGCAGCCCATCTGACTTGTCTGTCAAAGATTGGGCAGGAGATTCAGTTGTTTCTGTCAACAATTGAAGTTGCAGTGCAACAGATCAGCAGTGGCAGTGATATGAGTAGCACAGAGGCAGCATATTAAGTGGCAGGAGGCCAAGCTTCAGCGGCACAGGACCAGTGCCCAAAATCATGTAATGCATTAGTGTGATGTATTGCTAGAGCACACCCTTGATGCTAAGAGGGAGTGTTGAGATTTTGTGTATTTGAGGTAGCATCAGTTGTGTTCTAGGTCCCAAATTTTGAGGAAGGACTAGAGTTCACCTGATCTACAAGACCCAGAAATGAATTTGGGAAATTTCATCTGGTTTAGGAGATATTAAATTAATTAATTATTTTAATGTATTTCCTAAGTTAAAACTTAAGAAAATAAAATAATTAAAGTGAATTTAATTAAACATGTGATGAAATTGTCTTTAGTCACACGGATCAAACTTTCTTTTAATCTTAGCCATTGATTAAAGATTTAATCTTCGCCGTTGATTTGTCAACGAGAAAAGTATAAAGGAAAGGCTTGGGGTCATTTGTAAGACACACAGAGGCAAAGCACTTAAGCTAAGCTGAGATTCTAGGGCGGGGTTGCTAAGAATTCTCAGAATTGTTTCAGTTGCAGAGAGGGGAATTTAGACTAAGGGGATGATCTGATCCCGGGTCTAGAATACACAAGAAGCAGAGAAGAGATCAGGAAAGACAATGCAGAGGAAGGTAGCAGCAGTAGCAGCAACAAGGACAACGTGATTTTCAGGAAACCCTTTAGGGGTTACGCAAAGACCCTCAGGGGCAGCATAGTGATTGCGTCACCCAGTCTGGGTAGCGCAACCCCTTCCAGTGACAGCGCTGAGCATTTGGAGGCCTTCAGAGGCTGACGCAGTGTCTTTCAGGGGCAGATCTGGGGTTTCTAGGCCTAGATCTAGCTGAGTTCTGTAAATATCGTTTGAGGGTGTGGATCAGTCAGTATTGTTGGTCTTAGATCAACCAGGTGCTGCAGATCTAGAGTTTTCTCTGTAGGGTTTTCCATATCTGGAACCCAGAGTTGTGTATTAGAAATATTCTTAATAATAGAGCCCTCCAACAGCTAGAGACTGATTTTCCCACATTGGGTTTTTCCGGGGACAGTTTATCCAGAAATAAATGTGTCACTTTGTCTATGTGTGCATGTGCTTATTCTAGATATGAATTGGTAGAGATCTGTTATGTGTTTTGCTTTGATGTTAACTTGAATTTATTCAGTTGATGACTTGTATATGTAGGAGAAGCTTAACTGGATTAACAGAAATAATTTCTGCATAAGAATGAAGATTCAAAAATTTCTACAGGCAGTTGCTTGAGACCCCAGGACGCTGCGCAGTCCATTGGCCAGGGGCAGTTTTTGAGGAATTTTTTTTTTCTCTGAGTGAGTCGACAGAGAATAAAATTTCTAGATCGAAGATTGTCAGAGGCATAGGGAGCAACAACATTTTCTTTGCAGAGCAGATCTTCAGCTGGGACGCAGTTATTCTGCAGCAGTTTGCTAGAGTAGAATAGCGTCAGAAGGAAAGAGTAGCTTACACTGAGGGAATTCTTTCCTTGGGGAATTTCTAGCCAAGAAATTCAATTTCTCACTGCAGAGCAACAAAAGTTGTGAGAAAATTTTCCCGCTCTAGTAGGGAGTGCTTAGATCTTAGCAGCAGCTGCGTAGAGGAGAAGAGAAAGAGTTCGACATTTTTGGCGAGATGGCATCAGCAGGGTTGAGAGATCGAGATCGATTGGACGATTCAGCCAACTATGTGATTTGGAAGGCCAGGATTTCCTGCCTTCTAGACGAATATGATCTCAAGACCTATATCAGTTCAGTGGTAGTTGTACCCACGGACCCATATCAGCGAAGGCCTACAAAACGGAGATGGCGAAGACAAAGAGGTTGATTCTTGATGGAGTTCAAGATCACGTAGTGTCACATATAGCTGGCAAGGACACTGACAAGCATATGTGGGATGCTCTTGCCACGCTATACCTGGGATCTTCCGAGCAATGGAAGATGTATTCGGAGGAGAAGTTGAGGTGTACCAGGATGCAGAAAGGGGAGCATATATCCCCCTTCCTTACTAGACTTCAGGAAGTTCGGGATCAATTGTTTGCAGTCGGGTCAATGCCCCAACCTACAGAGTTTGTAAGGTTTTCCCTGAATAACGTTTCCGAGGAGTGGAAAGTATTCGTCCAGAGTATCTTGGGCAGAGAAAACTTGCCAGATTGGGACAGAATGTGGACAAATATACAACAGGAGGAAATGGGGCGAGACTTGGTGAAGAACACCATCAATGGAAACAACAGTAGTGGGATGAAGGAAGTGAATGAAGTGAAGGAAGAGGAGAACGCAACCCTTGCATCAAAGGGGCAACAGAATTAGTGCAGCAAGAAGAAGGACCTTTCCAAGGTCAAGTGCTTCAGATGTGGTGAACTTGGTCACTACAACATTCATTGTCCTCTCAGGAAGAAGAACAAAGAGGAGAAGCAAGATCAATAGGCTGCATCCGCGGAGATTGATAGGTTGTCCTCCAGACTGGAGGAAGAGTTTTCCATGATCAATGATATACCTCCTGGGGTGAGGTGGGGTGATTTGGTTTTGTAGCCCTAGAGTGCTATAGGATGGGCAAGATTCATGAGGAGGTCCACCTCTTGAATCAATACCTTGCCACGGGAGCCCACAGTCAGCAGTAGCAAGATGGACCAGTGACAGTTGGTGCAGTTAGGTGCCAGAGTGACAGATGCAGTGGCTAGTAGCGTCAGAGACTGAACAATGCAGAGCATAGTTGGCAACAGTGTAGGTGGCACAATGCAGAGTTAACAACAACGCAAAGGCTTCAGTGACAATGTAGAGACTAGCAGCAACCGGGACACGGGTGATAGATGCATCAAACTAAACACAGTTGGTTCAAAATGATGGACATCTCTCAGTTGCAATAGCAGCAGATGAGAGACAATTGTAGATGTTGTAGTGGCAACAACAACAGAGTTGTAGTGCAGATGCAGTAGTTGACAACATTTCAGCAGGGTCAGCAACAACACAGATGCAACGCATATCAGAGTTGCATAGTAGTTGGTGGGGAGTAGTAGCCAGACATCAACAACGCAACGGGAGATGGTGCAGAGGCAGTGTATTGCAGTTGCAGTACTAGAACACTTTCCTCGCTAAGAAAGAGTGTAGTTTCTGGTAGCATCAGATGTGTTCTAGCCTCGAGATTTTGCAGAGAGGTTAGAATACATGAGTACTCCAATACTCAAAAATTGTTTCTGGAAATTCCATCTAGAGACAACTTAATTAAAATAATTAATCAGTTTGTTAATATTTCCTAAGTCTAAACTTAGGAAATATGATTAATTAAAAGGTATTAATTAAGTCAGATGTGAATCTACTAGAAAAAAGGCATGGCTCGAGTCCTAGTTAATCTTAGCTATCGATTAAGTTTTAATCGCGACCGTTGATGTTTCAACGAGAGACTATAAGAAGGAATTCGATGGGACTTGGAGACACACATGGAGAGGTCGAATTCATTGACATGTCGATTTCCTAAGTAGCAGCGCTGAGTTGCCGGAGAGAGAGCTAGTGAGATCGATGCAGTGAAAGAGGGGCAGGGATAGTAAGGCTGGTGGAAGTTTTTCCAGATCCGGTGAGCACACAGCAGAGAAGCAGCAAGTGCCACAGAGAGGCATCACAGAGGCTGCATAGCGTTTCAGAGGAAATTTTGTTTTTGCTAGGGAGCAGTGAGATTTTCAGAGCCAAAGGTTGGGAAGGAGGTCCAGAGGTGAAGAAGATCAGTCTTCCAGACAACAGCTGATCATATAGCTAGAGGGAAAGTTGTTCCTCATTGAGAGGACGCAGTACTGCGTAGGCTGACGTAGTGACTGCGCAGTGGCAGCGCAAAGCAACTCATCTTGAGCCAAGGTCAGTGCCAGATTGCCAGTGGGAGTGAGATTTTCTCACTAGATTCATTTGTCAGTTATTTCTCTATATGGTTTGCTAGATTTGAGCAACCATAGATTTGTACTCAAATTTACTACTGCATAATATACAAACCCTCAGTTGCTGCACCGGTTTTCCTGAGTTGGTTTTTTCCGGGGACTTAGTCCAAAAATAAAAGTGTTATTTGAGTGTGTGTGCATCTATATTTCCTGGCTTATTTTATTCCGCAGTATTTTATTTTTTGAAGGCTGCAGTGTATTAGTTTCTATATTTACTGTAGGAAACAGTAAATAATCTTTCCGGTTATTTAACAAATAGAAGAAACTTAATCAGTTGCTGCAGTAGGATTCCAATTTGTGGATTTTTCACAAATCTCATATGATATGTAAGATATCCAGGTTGGTTTTCAAGTTGTTTTTTGACTCTCAACTAAATTAGGAAGCAGCTCTGCTAGTAATGAATGCCATTCTTCATCTAGTATCTTCAAAACAATATCATTTCCCTGATTATTTTTCCAACAAAAATTATTTTCAGACCTCCACAGCTGGAAAGAATGTCTCAAAATGCGCATGCTTTTTAAGGCGTAATATAGGGACAAACACTCTCTTGCTGTCTGAGAATTCCAGAACTCTGCTGTACCTGCTAAAACTGCGACAAGAAGGTGAGTAAACATGTGGTGGGATGGATCCAAAATTCACATCAAACAATTCAAAATATTCTTGTTTGGGCATTTGCATTATTGTCTTAACTGTATACATATCAGTGACCACTCACTCACAAATGTTCTCCCAGGATTCATCTTTTGTGCATAAATTTACTATGAACAGAGAAATCTTGTTACACATTGGGTATCACGAAGCAAATGAACTTTTTCTTTTCAATGTGTTTACTCCTTAATCGGCAGATCCATGTATCAGTTAATGTAGTTTGTTACACTCTCTGCTATGCCCATTGTAGAGTAACATTGCCAAAATTTCCAATGTCTCCCAGCATCAAGTGTGTTTTGGTCTATACAAGGAGTTCAAAAAGAGTAGAGTATTTTTCCATCAGTAATTTAGTTGGCAAACACTGAACACATAGGTAGAAGTATTGTTAATGGCTATCAACAGATCTGAACGTCAAAGTGTGTTTATTTAGTGTCACCAGAATTTTCAAGTTCTGGTTGGCATTTCCAGACTTCAGAGGGTTCTGAAGACGTAGGTCAACCCTACCAGAGAAGTGAAAATGATGTTTGCAATTCAGAGGCGTCTCAATAAGTAGGTTCATTTAGGATAAGTGGCAATGATATTCAATAATGGATGGTGGCTTATATTTGTCGGTGTTTCTTTCGAATTCAGGCTTTTAGTTGTCATTGTTCTGCAGGGCTATAATGTATTTGTGATTCTGCATGTCGTTGTATTTCCTATAGATAATATGGAATCTTTGTGAGTGGACATTAATGTATCATTGTATTTTAATTTTCACTGCTAACTAAAAAATCAATGACTTGTTCAGTGTAGTAAATGTTGAGTTTGATGTTTGCTTATTTATTTGGATTATTCTTTGATCATTACATAGGAAATGTGTACTTATTATTTCTGATATTTATTTTCTAAAATTTTTAACTTTTCATGTTCCCTGACCCCTGTGGCATACTCTGAATGTGGGGGGATATTTATTATTTTCCTCCTTCAGTTCGATCACCTTTTCCCCTTATCCCCACATCTTGGGTTAATATATCCATTTCTTGAGATGCTATTTTGATTCAAACTCTTAACTGAATATGTAACACTTCTTTGTTAAAACGGTGCAGCTATCTCGGAAGTGGACTCATCTTATTACGACAGTCTTGTTCTTTGCATTTGGATTGTGGTCATTATGGGAAGGGCTCACGGAGGAAGGGTGCACTTGTCCTACACCTATTTCTTGTCTTACTCTCAAATTGTCTTGTCAAATCTGATGAAATTTTTGATATGATTTTTGCTGTTCTATGCCTCATAGAGTTTACATGTGGTGACAATTTTTTCCCTGCAGAGAGTCAGAAGAGTTGGCTGAGGTGGAAGCTAAGCTGGTTAGTTACAGATTTGACATATTTATAACTAAGTTACATGACTTTCAGTTAGCCAGTGGGTGATTATTAGACAACTATTTTATTTTCAATTCATGCACAATGCAACTGTGGGAATTGTAAAAAATTGCTTAGAAGACTGGAATATTCATTCGGTGAATGGGTGCAGTCTGTTGACTTGAAAGATAATGGAAGTTCGGCTAAGGCAACAGCAAAGGCACCTAAGGTATGGGAGTAACTGCAGAAGCCCTTTTTTCAATTGACGAACATTGAATGTGATTTTATTCCATTCCTATGTTTGTTGATTGAGAAATTGTTATTGTAGCTTTGGTTTACATTTTGAGCTTATGATAAATATTTGTTATTAAGCTGTTTCTTTCATGTATGCATGGTGTGAGCAAGGAGTCGGAGCCTCGAGTATTTTTGGCTTTCAATATACATGTTTGTGGGTTTATAGTTAACATTTATTGATGTTGGTAGGTGAATGGCAAAATGAAAAAACAGAAGGGACCGTTCCTTTCTCAGTTTTTCTCACCCATTCTTCTAGAGGCAAGCAATCTCCTTTAAATAAAGCCCGAACTAAACAGTGTAAATTTTGACCTTTCAACAAGATTATTTCTGGTCTCTGAAGATAATTTATTCTTTTGTGGCTTTTGATGTTCTTCATCCCACATTTTCAGGTATTCTCATTGACATTTTTTGGAGAATGGGGTGATAAGAGTCAGGTATTTTATGGATCTCATGAAAATTTTGAATGAAGTATATGGCATGAATGCACATTTTCTTCTATTTGGAGTTAGTACTGCATTATAGTTTGACAATTTTTGCAGATTGCTACAATAGGACTGGCTGCAGATGAGAACCCAGTTGGCGTAGTTCTCGGAGCCTTTTTGTATGTTCCTTCAATGATATATTGGCCATGAAAGATACTTCTTCTGTCTATGAAATTATTATTAATTTATTAATATGGACCTTCAATAGATTCATATAGCTAGATTGTTTCATTAGATATAGAAGATTAATCTTTACAAATATTTGCCAGTCAACGATCTCATGCTTGTGTAATAGTACTATTTGACACATATCAACAATAAACTATTATTCGTAGGAGGTTTCTGTCATTAAACTATTTTGGAAATAATGGTGCGTTTCCTCATTGTAGAGGGCAAACTCTCTGTACAATTGCCGCTGTGTTAGGAGGCAAGAGTTTGGCATCTCGGATATCTGAAAGAATGGTAAATCGTCCATGCTGGATCCATTTTTTGCTGTCGAAGATGTATTTCATATTGTACTGATTATTTTCTTGTTTGCTTTTTTGCTAAGTATTTTGCACTCTGGTAGAATTGTTTGTGTATTTGGTATTCAGTGTTTTCTGTCAAAAATGGAGAATTCCTGAAATGTTAACTAGTATATCAGATTATACTGAATACTTTCTTGTTTGCTATTTGGTGAACAGGTTGCATTGTGCGGTGGAATTCTTTTTGTTGTGTTTGGCATTCAGTCTTTGCTGACGAAAGTGGAGAATGCCTGAAATTCCATTAAATGATTAAGAGCTATTTTACTATATTTTCCTGTGGCCATTTCTGATGTCCATGATTATTTCTTGCTTAATTGTGACATTTTAATTTCAATCTATAATTTCCAGAGTCTACAATGCTTATCTTAGAGAAATGAACACCAAAACACCTCCAAGAATTTCTTTCCAGCATCTGTATTTCCAGTCATGAAACACCATGGAAATTTTCAATTTGTAGGGTTGTCTGTGTTTCAGGTTTTTACTGGCAGTTTGTGGAATCAATTTGCAACACTAGTTGTTAGGGATTTAGTGATTACTTGGGGATTGTTTGGCTTAACCTTTTGTTTGTAAGGGACTGAACAATGCGTTTCCTGTAAGATTTGATTATTATTTGTCTTTCGTAGCAAACACTGATTGAAATTATACCATAGAAGAGGAACTTGCTCACAAATTTGACTGCCAGGTTTGCATTTACCGCTGTTATTAGTTTGAAAAATTTAAGCTTTCACAAAATATTTAATAAAAAATTCAACTGTGATGGCTTCGCACATCCATAAAGTTTGAGAACACTCTGAAGACAGACACCAATGTCTACTTTAAATGACAATTGTTATATTCAGTATTTGCTTCTCTACTGGTGGCTTCTTTGAGCGGGTTGAAATTTTGGAAATATGGACTTTAATGCAGGTTTTTATAGTTGAAGATACTAATTTAAGCATGGTGCTAATCTCTGTGGAGAGATCTAAAATTCTGAATATTGTCTACTGTTCTTCACTTCTAAGTAACCAGGAATGGTACATTAAGTTGAAGGTTGATTTTGTCCTGTGCGTATGGTGGGATCTATGAGGATCTACCTCTATTCATAGAATATGAGTACACCCTGATAAGCACAGAATATGCACATTGTAGGGAAATATATCTAACGAGGATGACTGTAACATAAACTTAGTGGGGTCACGAAGGGTCAAGACAATTTTATTCTAGTGACGTCTACTACGGTCTATGTTAGTCCAAAAGAATACACACTGAAAAGCAAAGAATACACACATACAAGGAAATTCATCTAGCCAAACTGATTATATCACAGGCTTAGTAATGGTTCTCTTCGCCATGCATTCAATGGATTTCTTCTTGGAGCTCACCATTCATTAATTATAATCTTTGTGGTAGCTAGTGATAACAATTTACGTTCATTAATCTCAATGCTCTGCCAATGAAAACAATAGTGTTTTATGTCTGCTTTGGCTTTGTTGTTACTCAAAACATACACATTGCATCTTTTTAATTTGAATTATGATCTTTGATGAGCACCACATGTTTTGATATTGGAGAGCTGTGGCTGAGCCTGAAGTGGGTTAACAGTCAACCTATTCAAGACGGTGAGTCTTTTTTGCATGACAGGTTATTGGTTGGATTTCTCACCAATAACTCTATGTTGACTTCAAGAGTTAACAGTGCGATAGAAAAATATAAATTCATTGGACAGAGGACAGAAATCACCAAAATAAAAGCTGATATTGGACACAAATATTGGCTGAAGTATTTTCTTTGTGCTTTACCCAAGGCATGGAGGTGATAGTTTACTGATGCAAGTCAGATACTTGTTTACATGCAGAGATAGACTATAACGTTTGCCAATTTTGTGCATAGTTTATTTGGTAGTCAAATCTCTAGTGCCTTTACCCATGAGAATGCCACTGAAATTGATCATATAGGTTATCATAGCAAGAATGAAACGAACATGACTAATGCTAATCTTCTGTAAGGAGTCTTGGGTACTTGTTCATTATGCTAGACAATTCACTTACATGACTGTCATATGTAGTAGGTATATGAGGATCTACCTAGATTGACCTTGGTGACAGGATATTTGACATTGCTACAAATTTACTTAGGACCATGAGATGGAGGTCATTTAGAGAACCATTTGATACACAAGGCCCCAAGTGGAAAGGAATAAAACAATTGGGTAGTTAGTACATGGGAGAACAAATGACTCCTTTGCAGGGGTTGAGTGGGAGAGTGATCAGGGAAAGTTGTTCGAGAAACCTTATGAATGGAGTAGAGTAGGAAGATAGGGATATACTGGATAAGGAAATGGTGATGCATCGATCATATCTTAGAGGAAGGATTGAGCATGCTAAGTGGCTCTAAGAGGCATGGCTCCACAATACCTATGGTTTAGGTTTGAGTCAACACATGGAGTTGGGAACTCAAAGCTTCTTGTACACGGACATAGATCCTTAACCAAAAGATGAAATTGAGATTCAAAAGTTATGTGTTTATTGAGGAGGTGGTAACTTGGGTGCTCTAAGATATTACTTGAGATTTAAGTCTACAAGAGATGGATGGCTTTAGAATGTGAGATGGTGGACTCCGCTCTGGTGGATAACTACAAATGACATGACATGAGAACAAGGTACTAAGTGAAATATGTGATACCACTCTTACCACTCTTGTTAATTTTAGTTAACCATGGTATGTTCTATGCTTATTGCAGTTTACTTCAATCTTTCTTACTAACTCAATTCAGATTTGCAGTCACATAAACATTGAAAGTAAATGTTGGTAGAACATAAAATTAAATCGATAGAAGACAAGCCAACACAAGATACAAGAATTTGTTATTATTCTTATTCAACAAAGATAGCGAGAAATGTCTTTTACAACAGTCAATAGGATGCCCTAGCCAACAAAGACTTTGCTGGAAAAACTAGCACTTTCAACCTCCAATCAGGTTCAGTCAAACATGGTCAAACTCGTCCTTCTTTCAAAGTCAAACTCACCCCAAAAACTGTCAAATCAACAGTCAAAATCTGCGGTCAAACCAGTCAACTCCGCGGTCAACGTTGCAATAAATGTTGTGGTCAAAGGTCAATGTTTGACCTTGATTTTTGTGTCCTCAAATGCGGCCTTCCAAGATCAAAATTTCTGCCTAAAAAATGCAGTCAAACAGTGAGGTTTGACCCATGGTCAATGCTCCAGAAAAAACCCTAAAAACAATCTGAGATTTCCAGCGTCTTGATTTCACACGTGTGGAGGAGAGAGAAGCCTCTTAGGCTGTATGAACCAATCAGATGAGAGAGAGATGTGTGAGATGAGTTGATGATGAAATGAACATCATGTCTCCAATTTATATCTGTGATTGGGGGTGAGTCACAAAGACATCACTTTCCACTAACCCGAAGTCTGTCTAGAGGTAAGAACCTCAACCAGACTCTAGTGAGTCACATACTAACCCGAAGTTAGTTTAGAGGTAATAACCTCATTCAGACTTGATCCCAGATCAAGTTGTTGGACACATCCCATCCTAGGCATAGAGAGTATGACAATCCCTAATGCGTCCATCGGTCATGCTATCGGTCTCTATCCTCATTTCCCAACTCATTGGCCAAATGAGAGGTACTTCCCATGAGTCCCAGACTCCATGGGTAGGATGCATGCGGGGCATAGATCAAAGAGAGGGTGAACCAAATCAATATCATAACGGTGGGGAAGAAGCACACCAACAAGGTAAGGCGAACTTCGCCCTGTGGTTGCTTATAGCTCCAAGAAGCTATACCCAAGCCCCCTGGAGCTCCTAGAGGTCATAGTCCAACTCAGGCGAGACCCTGAGAATAGCTCTGTCCACGATACCAAGCTTCTCACGGAAGGTTAAGAATTTAACCTTCCTTAGGGGCTTCATGAGAATATCTACGACCTTCTCATCAGTCCCAATGTGATGGAGCCTTATGACACCTCGCTGTACCATGTCCCAGACAAAGTGGTACCTAATATTAATATGCTTAGATCGGTCATGGAACACAAGATTCTCAGAAAGACGAATCCCAATTTGGTTATTACAAAGGATAACGGTGGTATCCAACACATGTCCAAATGACTCACTGAAGAGCTCTCTCAACCAAAAATCTTCATAACAGGCCATACTTTTTGCAATGTATTTGGCCTCAGCGATGCTTAAAGCAATCGATTTCTGCTTCCTGCTCATCCAAGATATCGAATTAGAACCTAGAGTGAAGCAACATCCATATGTGTTCTTATAATCCACCACACTACCTGCCCAATTGGCATCGGTATATCCATAGAGCCTCATACTCCCAACAGTGTATCTCAGCCCATGGTTGATTATGCCCTGAAGATATCTCAAGAGATTCTTGGCACCAATCTAGTGAATGTGATGAGGCTCGACCATATATTTACTCAACGTGTTCACTACAAAACATATGTCTGAACATGGGTTCACTAAGAACATCAAGGCCCCCACGAGTTGACGATACTCGGTGGGATTTCCCAAATCGGGCCCAACAACACTTCCACACAACTTCTTAAAGTTGAGTTCCATTGGAGTAGTCACAGACTTGCAGTCCACCATCCCAAATCTCTCCAGCAGCTTCACAACATATTTTCCTTGAGAAAGGAAAATCTCACCTGGCTTTTGCTAGACCTCCAAGCTTAGGAAATAGTGCATCAGTCCTAGGTCCTTCATCTCGAACTTGGAAGCTATCTCCCTCTTACATTGACGAATGAGAGGGTCAACACCTGTCAGAAAGAGATCATGCACATAGAGAACCAGAATGAGAGGCTCGTCATTATCAACCTTAAAGTAAAGGTTTGGATCAACATCACTTCAAGTAAAGCCCAACTTCATCAAGCAGCTGTCGATCCTCTCATACTAAACCCCAGGGGCTTGCTTCAACCCATAGAGGGATTTCTTCAACTTGCATACATATGAGTCTCTATCTTGGACTTCGAACCCCAGAGGTTGTTCCACATAGACCTCTTCCTTGATTGAACCATGTAAGAAGGCAGTGTTCACATCCATCTGATGGAGACTCCACCATTATGTTGCATCAAGGGCAATGATTGATCAGATGGTGGTATGGTGGACAACAGGTGCAAATATATCATCATAATCTATGCCTTCTTTTTGAGAGAAGCCTCGAGCAACAAATCTTGTCTTGTACTTTTCAGCACTTTGATTGACTCCATGCTTGATTTTATAGAGCCATTTCGAGGTGACAACAGATTTGTCCTTTGGTCTAGGGACCACATCCCATACATCATTCTTCATGATCAATTCATATTCCTTGTGCATAACATCCTTCCAAACTTGATGCTTTACGACTTCTTCAAAAGTTCCAGGCTCGATTGTACAATAGTACTCATGGCTGCTAGGTACCCTTGGTACCTATTCAACTTCTTACTTTCACAGAATGTTCCCCTTGGAGCAGTATGTCCCTCAACATCTTCGAGAGTGTCTCTAAGCCATGCAGGGCTTATTTTATTTGAAGAAGGTGGATCTATAGGATCCATCGGTCCTTCAACATTGGGCATCGGTTCAACCTTCGGTTCTTCCTGCTTTCCAACTTCTTCTTCTTCTTTGTATTCCTTTGAGATAGAAAGATTCTTGACTTTCCTGAGGGCAACATCTTCATCGAAGGTGACATCATGGTGTATCTCTACTTCTCTTTGACCAGACACATAGATTCTATATGCCTTCAAGGTTTCACTGTAGTCCACAAACATTCCCTTCTTCCCGGAACCATCCAACTTGCTCCTCTTTTCTTTCGGCACATGAAACTAAACGAGACTTCCAAAAAATCTAAAATGAGAGACATCGAGCTTCTTACCAGAGAAGAATTCTTCGGGAGTTTTGGAGTCTAATGCAGAATGTGGGCATCTATTTTGAGCATACACAACGGTATTGGCAGCTTCTCCCCATAGAAACTTCGGAAGACCTTGGTCATAAAACATGGCATAAGCAGCGTCCAAAATGGTTCTATTCTTCCTTTCAGCAACACTATTTTGTTCGGGAGTATACACAGTGGTGGTCTCCCTCTTCATGCAAACCTCCCTACAATAGTCATTGAATTCTTTCGACTCATACTCGGTTCCATTATCGGTCCTCAAAATTTTGATCTTCTTCCCTATTTGATTTTCAACCAAGGCCTTGAAGGTACATAACCACTTAAATGCTTCGTCCTTCTTCAAAAAATATGTCCAAGTCTTGTGGGAGAAGTCATCTATAAAGGTGATATAATATAAGCATCCTCCCAAGGATGTTACGAGCAACATACTTGCAATATGTACTTTTGACTAATTACTTTTTTTAATTTTCACAAATAATTAAAATTTCTTAATGTTTTTGTATTAAGAAATATACTATATTAATAAATATGCATAAAATAAATTTTATGATAATGAAACGTGAGAAGATACTTTATATTGATTTTCTAATTGATAACTAGAAATTAGAGAAAAATAATTGATACGAGTATTTTTGGAGTTGACCTTATTACAAATTTAACTAGAGTTATATTATTGATAAAAATAAAAAGATTGATAGAGGATAGAAAACCTATTTTGAATTTGAAAAGCAAATCTAAATTACATACTTTGATTATAAGAAAGATAAATTGTTATTTGAAACACTTATTATTCTAATTATCTTATTCTTCTTTTTATAGAAGTTGAAAAAGTAAAAAAAAAAAATTATAATTAAAAAATTATAAACCAAAAAAAAACCTACTATCTAATCTTCCTCCCAAAAGTGGATCTTCGACTTCAAAATATGGCTATGATTAAATACAAATCTTAGAAGCACAAAGGTAATTAACATTAAAGGAAAGAAATATGGCTATGATTAAATACATAACTTAGAAGCACAAAGGTAACTAACGTTAAAGGAAAAGAGGCTCATCATTTTTAAAGTTGATTTAAATAGGGTGACATAAAGATGCTAATTCTTGCCTACTGGAATCATTTAAATTTAAAGGGAAATTTTAGAATATTGAAAAATATAAAAAGTAAGGATAAATTGGTGTAAAATTAAAAGAGTATTCACTTCAATTTAAAAATTAAAAATATATTTTTCTTATTATTCAAAGTATCTTAATATTAATACTTTTGGGTCTATTGTGGATATATGCTTTTTGGGTCTATCATACTTTTGTGGTCTTAACTTTGATATACTCAATTTAGTAGGAATGTCTTAACATTAACACGCTCGAGTCCATGGTGCGGACAATGAATATCCAAAGCTTAACATTGATATTTATGTAGTTTTAACATTGACACACTTGGGTCAGCGGTGGATATCCACCCTTCACACTTGGGTCTGTGGCGGATATCCATCCTTCATACTTTTGGGTCTGTGGTGGATATATACTTTCATGTCTATTATACTTACGCGATCTTAACATTGATATGCTTGGGCATATCTCTATCATGAGTTATGGGAAACTCAAAAAAATGTCTATTATAATATCTTCATAGATAAACTCTTTTTGAACTTGTGGTATAATCTCTATGGTCACAGGTATATTTGTAGTGCATGGCGTTTGAGTGGATTAGTGGCGTTATCTTCTACAATGTGTAATTCGAAAACCTAAATAAATGTGTATTGGAGTTTTGAATGGATTTGCGATAAGCCTGCAGTGCCCGAAGTTTGAATGGATTAGTGGTGGTCTAATTATGTTAGGTGTTCTATAGTACTTTTGAACAATGATTGGTTCTGCCATCTCTAGCATTATAGAGTAATAAATTTGTAAAAACATACTTGTTTGAATATACTCTATTACGCATAACACAGGTGGATACTTTCTCTTTATATACTTTCTTTCTTCTTATTTATTTATTTTTCAAAATTATGAGCATTTCCTTACATATGTCAAAGGCTCAACCCAACAAGGGGAGACCATAGAAATTTACAATATAATTTTTTTATAATCATATCGATTTATTAGAAAATAAGAGAGAAGAAAAAGAAATGAAACATAATAAAGAATTAGCTATAATGCTTGACAAAACATTCGAATTGTTAGAAAATAAAATTTTATGATTCAAAACTGAACTTAAAAAAAATGAAAGATAAGCTACAATAAATGAAAAATAAGAAAAATTAATGGTTGCAAAAAATTGCACTTTAAGAGATGAGATTAAAGAGTTTAAAGAAAAACTAAATAAAAATTTGACCCTAAATAGCACAGAAAGTAAATTAGACATGAAACCCTTCAAAGAAGAAATGGATAGGTTAATTGAACTTCATCATAAGCAAATTTAAATAGCCCTAAATCTTATAATCATTGATATAAAAGAGCAGAAATGATCAAAGGCTCAGTGTTTTAGCCAAAAAATGAAAGTGCTTAGAATTGAATGAAACCAGAATGACAGTGACCGACCCATCGCAAGGAATCCAGCGCAACTCGTTTTGTTGAAAACCGAGTTCGAATGAAGGAGTTATGGTCTGTTGATCGTCGTTAAGAACAAACAAATTTTTATAAAAAAATTACAGAGTAGGGACATGCTAATGACATGGCAGCAGAGTCATCATTCAAAGAATCTTCTTCAATTTTTGTCCAATGAGACTGTGACAAGTGTCACTGTGAAATTCGCTAGTTTGATTTGTGAAGGTGAAATTTGTCCAATGATCTCTTAAGGTTGAATTTGGGTATATATATATATATATATATATATATATATATAGTATAGTTTTATAATCAACTTGAAATCTTAATTAAGAATTATTAATCGACATATACATTTTTTATAACCCATAATTCGCAATGAGACTGTGACAAGTGTCACTGTGAGATTCGCTAGTTTGATTTGTGAAGGTGAAATTTGTCCAATGATCTCTTAAGGTTGAATTTGGTTTTGGGTTTATAATATTATGCTGGAAATCATTTTTATTATTATTATTGAGATTTGATTGATATATATATAGTTTAGTTTTATAATCAATTTCAAATCTTAATTAAGAATTATTAATTGGCATATACATTTTTTATAACCCATAGTTCGCATGCATATTATATTATGCTTTGATTAATTATATGGCACATATTTCATCTAAGTCCTATGTCTGCATGTTTAATGGAGGAGGCGTTAACATTAAGGTTCAAGGGTCCGAACAAACATTTCTTTGGAGCGGATTACATGCTAAGGTTGGCGGCATATTAAATCCGCATTTCAATACATTTCAAAGGTTGCGTTGGCATGGATTATTAACGGTGGCAACAAACCTAAAGTCCGATGTTAACGTTTTCAAATATATATTATTGCAAAGTCCAATGGCGGTGGCTTATTATTTACGTGGCACATTTTTCCGTTTACAAAGGTTGATACCAAGGGTTAACAAAGGTATGTGTGGCAAAATAGTTTGTGGAGGATCAAGATCAAGGATTCGACACCGTGACCTCCCCCCAACACGAGGCGGTTTTACAATTGGGCCATGGATCAATTCCTTGAATAATATTGCGCATAACTTGTAATCACTGGCTTGCGGATCTAGTGGCAGAAGGAGGGGGTCAGCCTCGCGGGCCAACCCTCCACGTGACGGCACCGATATGACCACACTCCAATCTAAAACAATAATGCGAAAATTAAATGCGCTTATCCACCAATTAACTACGGATTAACAACTAATTAATCTCTTACTAATTAGCGACGCTTATAGTGGATTGCTATTTTTGGCGGATTCCACCGAATTTGTTGGAGTTGTCTGAAGTTTTTCTAGATTTGGAGGAGAAATTGGAGGAACGTTTGTTTTTTCCATAACTGAGTCAATTTTCGACCAAATTGAGCTAAAAAAGAGTCATTCTTGGTTAATTGACATGCTATGAACACATTGGAACATGTTGCAGAGGCAGAGGATCTCATCTACAAAGGTTTTGTTGCCTTGAAGAATTTTGAAGCTAGGGCCACCAGGAGGGAAGTCCATGCTTAGAGCATCTGGTAGCCAAATTGAGTAAATAAATAGTCATTTTTGATAAATTTTGACATTTTGAACACATTGGAATAGGTTCCAAGAGTATTTGATGCATGTAAACAACAATTTCAGCACAATTTAGCTAATACAGAGGACCAAGCTATGAAGCTGGACCAAGGAGATGTGGCCTAGGAGGGTTGAACTCCTTCATCAAAACTATGTTTTAATGGATCAGTTGTCATAGTTTGTTGTTATTTATGTTGCTGCTGTTTAGCCATTTAAATTCATGCTTTATGCTTTCAAATTCACTCATAAAATTTAGTTTTAATTACCTCTTTGACACACATAAGCAACAATGGAACCTGTACATATAGCATAAGACTAGTAAATAAGTTTTACATCTGAAAATGAAATTAGCACAACAAAACTAGCATTGAAATTCAGATCAAGAAAGATAAGGAATCATTATAAAAAGTAAAAGAAGAACTACAATATAAGTCACAAATTGAAACAATTTATCTCTTAGAAGAAGAAAGGTTGGGAAAGATACTTAAGCATAAAGATACACTAACTCATGTTAGGGTAAGCTATAGTGACCGTAAATTTAGAATACTCAATAAATTTCCAAGTCGAAAAGAGAAAATAATCTTTTCTAAATGAGGACCTTATTCTAATACACCAAATTGAATTATTGTTTTTTTGATGTCTAAAGAATTGGTAACAAGGCCGACCTAATACTCTAGTGATACAAGGTCAATTTAGATTACTACTACTATCTCTAAATACAATGCACATCCTCCAAACACTACACAAGGGTTTGGTGAGGTTTGAGTATGTAACATAGTAAGAGTACCTTAATAATACACTCTATCACTAACTAATCTACACCTTTAAATATTTATTATTAATAATTTAAAAGAATTAAAAATTTAATAATTTCACAATTATATTTTATTTATTTAAATCTTATATATTAATTCAAAGTTTTTTTTTTCTTTAACAAAAATGCATACTTTCTATTCATTGAATCAAATTATACATAGAGAAAGTTGAGATAAACAACATTATTCAGAACAAATTAGGTGTAACTCCAAGACAAGTCCTCAAAAGGAAAAAAACCCAATAGATACATGTCCCAAAAACTTAAGGATGAAACTTAGTAGACTAAAAATGAGGATTCCTAAGTCCCCGTGAGAGTGCATTCGATTATCTCTTCATGACCAACCATGAGAACCAATGTCCTTCTGGAGAGCAAGTCAACCTTATTGTTATGTTTCTAGTGGATGTGTTGGATTTGTAGATATTCAATGAACTCCTATAGTTGTCGAATCCTTTGTTCCTAGGGTGAAAGATGAATATTTTTTATCATGCTTGCACCTTTTAGTCAGTCAATGACTACACAGGAATCACCAAAAACTTGAAGTTTCTTTATATTATGTTGTTGGGAAAAGTGTAATGTGTACCATAAGGCCACTAACTTAGCTTTGTTGCTCGACCCCAGATCCAAACCCAGTGTGATAGAGAATGAGTGGTCAAGTTTGCAGAAAAGAAGAACGCCAACACCACATTTGACGGGGACATTCCCTTTTTCACCTTAAAAAAAAACATAGGCCATACTTTGGTTGATTCTAGGTCCCACTGGGATGTGGGCTAGATTCGGTTGACGACCATCCTTTAGTGCAACAAAACTATATTTAATTTTATGGACCACTATGGCTTGGTTGCCCACTGAATATTCAAATATGACACTATTTGTTACTAGTCAAATGTCCCAAATCACTAAACATAGCAGAAAGGAAAAGGAGGAAAGTAGAAGCAAGTTGAGCCAATTAGTCAAGCACTCGGTCAGTGATTGACCCTCCCAAATTCCCAAGCAAGCCAAATAAAATTGTATGTTATGAAAAATTGACAACAAAAAGGTACAAAATAAGAAAAAGGTGCTCCATTCTCTCAGATTACTTGTTGCAGAGTACACACTAACTTTCCCCTATCCGTCCTATATTTTATAGATTTTCACGAGTAAAACATTTGTTATTCAAGGCCAAACAAATGAACAACCTTATCTTTAGAGGGAATTTCCACTTCAAACTTTGTTTATACCACCTAAAAGATATTGGGACGTTTTTAGGATTATGCTATACCTCATAAGCCAATTTGGCTATCACCGCGCCATTTTATTTATTGCGAGCCCACACTATCCTATCTGCACTCCACTTCCATGTGATGTCATTTATAGCTAAGGATCATGTGATGTTCTCCCATTTAGTAATTAGCCTCCCAAAGGGACCCAAGTCGTGTGTTGAGAACAAAGTTTATCGTCTACTACTAGATACATCCCAGAAAGCAAGGTCAACCAAGATATTAATACCTTTAAATTTGAGGGGCAGTGCTAGATTGAAGGATGGACGTGAAAATTCATCCCCTAATATCCAAGGATCATAAATGAGGTTGATCTTTTGACCATCACCAACCTACCCATGCCACTTGTTTTCTGATTAAGGGGTATGTGGCCATCAAAGCATGCCATAAATTTGATCCCTCTTGTCCTGTCTTGTTGTCTAATCTTAACCAATCCATCACCACATGATTTTTCTAGTGGTTTTCTCTCATAAGGAAACCCCAGAGGCTTGAGTTGAACATACACCTCCAAAGACTTTTGGGCACAAGGGATTTTCAAAAGGGGAATGTATTCTACAATCCTCAAACACCTTCCTTCTTCAGTTTGTTCAATGTTTTCCAACTTGCGAGATGGAACCATGATCCGCTGCTACCATTCCACATGAAAGAGAAGCACAATTTTTGTATTTTTTCACGAGTAATTTTGGGAACCTTAGCCAGTTGTTATCACTCTAATAATTCTAAAGTTGTGAGATTTTTGTTTAAAGTCAAAGAACATTAGAGGTAACCACATACCAACTTTTAAACTCTAGGATCTAGCCTTCCTAGGGTTCAGAGAGGGCTCTCTCTTTAAGATTTAACTTTGTTTTAATTATAAGATATTAGGCTAGTTATGATTGTGCAAATTGGTTTGGTTTGGTGGGAAAAATCACTTAGTGAGATGGATAGTGGGAGATCTGTTTGTCCATTGGGCTACGGAGTCAAAAGTCAAGCAGACAGAACTAGGATCAAGGTCAAAAATTCAAATGTTTTTAGGGCAAGATAGACAAGTCTTTGAAGATCTTGGACAGTTGTTTGATGAAATGGTTTAATTGGGATAAATAACAATGAATGATTCTTTAATCCATATAAGGAAGGAGTAGACAGAGGTCATTCGAAAGAGGGATAAATTAAGGATTCCCTACTCTGAAAATCAACAGAAAACATAGAAATGATAAACAGTTAAAGAAATGGTGCTTTTAAAAAATCCTGTAATAAAACTCCTGATTTATCATTCAAATTTAGAGAACATATATGGATGCATGTAAACATAAGAAGATAAACAAAGACATTAGAAAGTACTTCACTTCAATGGCTCATCACATGAATCCTGAAATATGATGCTAGATGATTTGATATAGTCTGCTACTTGAACTTGCAACAAAAAGCCTTCAAGTACAACAAAAATGATTATAGAAATCTTCAACAATTTATTCTACTATAATACTTCAAAAGATGAAATATATATACAAAAATGTTTACAAAATATCCTAGAATAATCATAAGATTTTTCTAAGGAAATAAAATATCTTTTACAACAAAATAGTGACAACTGCTTAACAACTTAGCAAGCTGTCCTATTTATCCAAATAAAATAGAAAATGCTGTTATGGATTAGTTGCAGCTAGCTGCCTTGGTGTTTTCTTTGCTGGCAATGATATTTCAAATATGTTTTGAAATATTATCTTGTTATCTGATACTCTTTACCTCTGATACACTTTAAACTCTGTCAAAACTGCCTTACTACTGTAAAAATTATGTTTTGACTTTGAAAAAATCAGCAAACTATTTTATCCTTTTATTTGCAATTTTGAATTTTACAGTAAGTTAGTGAGTGATTCCCAAGCTTCTTGATCATGAATTTTTATCTTTTTTCAGCTTCCTAAAGTTCTCATCTGCCTTAGTATATCTAGAAAATGTTGGTTTTATAACAAATAAGTGTTTTATCTCATGCTGAAGATAAAACAAGTCTTCAAAACTTCTGTGTAAAACCTTCCCTGTAGGAATTCCATGTCTTTCTGTTTTGTCAACCTGCTCTTTTGCATAATCGCTAATCTTTTTGTTGTAGTCTTCTTGTGGCATGAGTTTATCATTAATAACCAGGATGCTAGGCAAACCTCTTTGCGTCAAAATTTCAAACTTAACCATAAACTTGGTTATGGCTATGTTCATGTTTTCACATTTTTCTTCTAACTGCTTCATTAAATTCTTCTTTGAAATGACTTTCCTTATTTCAAGGATTGTCGCTGTTCTATCAGTAATTTCTATTTCTTCAAGTTCTTACTTGTTCTTGCTGTTGAGAAATTTGATTAGTTCTAGGGCTTGCTCAGGTTTGTCACCTAGCTCATCTTTTGTTTTCTGAATCTCTGCTTGTGCTGCTTTCAGTAAATCCCTTTGCTGATATATTACCTGGATTGATTGCCAAACATCATTGATGGATTCAATGATTTTACTCCATAACTAATTCTTCACATAAGATATTGGCTCTTTCAAGGTTAAATCCTTTTGTAGATTCTTCAATTCAACATTTAACCTATTAGCCCTTTGTTCATGAGTTTTGGCATTGATTTGGGCTAGCTTTTTAGTGTCTTCAAGATTTTTAATCACTTTCTTCAATCTATTGATTTCATTGGTTTGAAGTGACATTTCCTCCGTGGCTTTGACAAGCTTACTAGCCTCATCAGAATGTTGAGCTGTTGTGGTAGATGACTTTGTAGCTGAAGTAGTGGATGAGGTTATTAGCACTGCAGTAGGCAGTGGTACTTTTGGTGCCAACTCTTCTACCAGAGTTGAAGGCACAACTGTAGTAACCATGGGAATTACTGTAGGAGTTTCTTGGGATTTTGTAATTTCTCTTTCATGGACAAGTTTGTCCATTTGGATCTCCATCTCTTTTATCTGTCTTGTTAATTGTAAAATCAAGTTCATCATATTATCTTTCTGGATTTCCTCTTGAACTATTTCTTTGGCTTGTGGATGTTTAGTTGGTGGAAGCTTGAGCTGTTTCCTCAATGCTGCAATATCAACATTCTTTTTCTTCACTAACTCTTATGCAACTTTGACATTTGCAGGATCATATTCTACTTGAATAACCAACTCTTCTAAAGACCTGATCCTAAGATCTGTAGCATATGAAGAAGCCTTGTCAAATTTCATTTGATCTCTCATGTTTATTATTGTATTCTGGAGCTTGCTTACACTCATAGCCTTGGTAGTGATGGTAGAATATAGCATACCAGAAGTTTTCCTGTGAAATTCAATTTGATCTAGTGTATGGATACTTTCTGTTGGTACTTCAAGATCAAATTTCTTGTAATCTACCACTGTCTTGGGAGTCTTGACTGTTGGTTGAAGCACTGACATAATCAAATTCTTGTTTGAATAATCAAAAGCTGATAAAAGTCTATTCTGGATACCTGGTGTTTGCTTCAAATACTGAGAATAAATCTCATTTTTGATTTCTTCATTCTTTGTCTTAATCTGCTTATATTTCTCTCT
Source organism: Pinus albicaulis (assembly GCA_034641835.2). Taxonomy (NCBI): domain Eukaryota; kingdom Viridiplantae; phylum Streptophyta; class Pinopsida; order Pinales; family Pinaceae; genus Pinus; species Pinus albicaulis. Next base: position 611,800,677 of record CM076578.1, on the reverse strand, counting down.
GATATCAAGATCTTTATCTTCTGCTGTCTGTGAGGAGGATGCCTCCATATTCTGTTGCTTCTCAATTACCTGCGTATTGGAATTATCAGGATGTTCTTCATTTAAAATCTCTATTGCTGTCTCATTTTTAATGACTGTAGCTGCATTTATATTTGTCTCTGGAACATCTGCATCTTCTACTTCTATGGTCAATTTTCCTTTATCAACTGAATTGACTTTAGGGTTTTTATTGTAATTGAGTTTAAACCTAGTCTCAATTGTTGTTTCAGCAGTGTAGGTGCCTTCTTATCTGACTATCTTAGTAGCTTTCTCTCCTTGATTCGCAGTTTGCAAGGTGTGACTAGTATCACTCTGTTTAACTGCTTCTACCAAGGTATTGTCTAGCCACTCTATTTGATTGACATATTGTTCAATCTCTGGTTTTTTCTCATGAATATAAGGTGTTAGTTTGCACTTCACCCTCATTTTGCTTAATATTCCTTGTGGATCATAATTCCATGAGAAGCTTTCTTCAAATATGTACTCAAGTAGTTGTTTTGCTGCTTCTTGTTCCACATCTCTGTGATTACAAATAAAAGGTCCTACTTGATTCTTCAACTTAAATTGGGTCTTCTTTTTGGCTGCTAGGAAGTTGATAGAATCTAAATTTAAGATTTGCCTAATATACTCCAAGGCAAAAATTCTCATTGGCACATACTTAGGTAGTTTATAGGGTAACAGATTGGACCCCAAAAATCTAATTTATGTATGTTTTTGATATAAGTACTAATCTCTAGTTCTAGAGTCCTCTAATAGCTATAGAACTTTCTTTATTTCATCACTGATTCTTGGCTGTACTGTATTTGTTAACATGTTTATCAATGGATGAATAAAGTAATCTGTAAACTCTACATAACTGAACTCTATGGACTCTTTTCTTATCAAAGATGTCCAAAAGATTACTGAAAGTGGATTCTCTTCTATATCAAGCTTCTTAAGTGTAATTGGGAACTCGTCAGCTTGGAAATATAAGAACATATGGAAAAGGAAGGATGTATACTTAAATACTCCTTCAGTTGGCAGTTTGACAAGCTGATCATGGATATTATCAGCTATATATTTAGCATAATTGAAAATGACAGAAGGAGGCTGTCTTGGTGCAAAGGTAGATAGGAAACCTAGGATTGAATCATTTGTATGATCATCTGTAAAATACCCTAGGATAAAGGACAACATGGATATGACATGCCTTGACCCTTCTGGAAATTTTGAAGTAGAATAAGGTGGGTTAGTTTGTGGAATTTCAAAATGTAAAGGCATGAACACTTGGAAAATTTGAAACCTTTTGGGAAAATCAAGACCAATGTAAATCTTGGTGAGTGCTTCTATTGATAAGGGAACTGCATTGGGATCTGGTTTAATCAATAGCATCTGGTTTATTGACTCAATAGTAATTGTAAATAATAATTCTTTATTTTCATTTACCATTACTCTCTGTTCAGGTGAATAATAGGTCTGACACATCCTAATAACCTCTGGACATTGATGGGTGAGTGGAACAACATATTTGGGTAGGTTTGACTCCCAAATTTGGGCTTCTTCAACTTGATCCAATGACTTTTCATAACTCCAGCAGTGGAGGTCTAATAGATTGAATTCTACCACTGGATCTGCTATTTTATAATCCACAACTGCTAAAGGTGTATGTTCAATGTCTACAACAGGAGGTTGTAGAGGATTTACAATAATTGCAGTCTGGGAATTTACTGTTGGGTTTGATTTTGACATTTTTTAGACTTTTTGGATAATTGAAACTCTGTATTTGGAATTTTTTGGATTCTTCTGTAAGTTTAAATTTTTTATAGAAGTGTTTTTGACTTTGAGAGAGGTTCTTTGGATAAAAATGGGTAAAAACTAGCTTTTCCTTGAATTTAACTCTTCAATTTTGGCTTTAAATTGGATTTCAGACTCTTTACAAGTTTATAAAATGATAAGCAAGGGTTTGAATGCTTTTTTCAGTAAATACTGGAATGAAAATTGTTCAAATTGGGCACATAAGGGTTGAGGTTACTTGCAAAGGATTCCTGGATAAATTCAGAGTTTTTTTAGGGTCTGCAAAGGTTAAAAGTATTTAATTTTTCTTAAAAAACAAGTTTGCAGTATTGAAAATAGGGGTTTGTCAAATATTTCACAGTTAATTCATTCTTTTTGGGCAACTACAGGGTTTTTTTTGGGTAAAGGGGCTTCACTAAGCTTTAATTCCTTGGAAATTCCTTTTAGAATGATAAACAGGTTTGTTTTCTTCGAAAAATACCTGTTTGTGCAGACATTTGGTCTTTAAAATAGTTTCTGAGGTGTCAAACAGGTTCCTGGTGGCTTTTGATGGTCTCTGGAAACGAACTGGGTGCTTCTAGTGGTTTTAATAGTAGCTGCAGTGGCTTTCTCCGGTTCTTTGGGCGTAAAAAAAAGTACAAGTCTTCTCCTTTAGTCGGAATGGATAAATGCAGAGATAAAATGTAGAAAAAAGGCTTAATGTGTGCATATGAAGGTTATATAACTTTTTAGGTTTAATGCAGATTAACCTTAAATGCAGGCATATCGGAACATAGGGTAGGCGGTTTGGCGCTGGAGTTAGAAAAAAATAGGTGGTTATCGCACGAGAATTGGGTGGTAAATGGTATTGTGTGAACAAATGCGATCCAATGAAACATTGCCGTGTGGAGGAGAGAGAGGGGTGCTAAACCACCCATTTCGCAAATGTTGAAATGAGTTTTAATCACACAGTTTAAAATGCGATATGTCTTTTTGGTCATCGGATCGAAGGATAGGGATGCGAATAGTGGAGATTTAGTTTAGAAGTTGCTCGGTAGTGGGGCGTGGGGCTCGGGTCTTTTATATGGCGGGGTTAGTTTTAATATTTAAAACAAATGTTTTAAACGTAAAAACCGTGTATTATTTTGATTGGTGGGGCATATATTACATGGTAAATAAAACATTTACGTGTGTTTTAAAACCACTGGGAGCGGGATTAATTTATATGATATGTTTAACCTATGGGGAATATGGTGGGGTTTATATTTCAACACATGGGATAATAAAAACCATAGGTTTAACGTTAAATAATGGGTTTTTTGGGATATTAAAATAAAATGAATTATTAAATATATGGGAAGGGATATTATAAGGGTTTAATACATTATGTTAATGATTAATATGAAAAAGGAATAAGATGAAAAATACACAAATATAAACTAAGTGTAGTGTGTAAAATAGGCATTTAGCATATAAATTATCCCATTTTGATATTTACACATAAACTTAGGATAAGATGCATTTTGTGGGTTTTTGAGTGTTTTTGGATGAAATGGAATTAATCAAGTAGGGATTTTACTTTCACTAAGCAAAAAAGGTGTTTTACTTAGGAAAAAAGATTATAGTTTTGGAAAAGGGTGAATATCCCGAGGAAAATGGATTTTATAATGGGAATCCAATATTTTTAACCAATCAGTTATTAATCCTTGGGTCCGGTCCCAACAGAAGTCAGAGAAATGCTATGAGCCTCTTTAACTGAAGGTTTAGAATACTGGATCATTGTGGGGGAGGGGAAATTAGTAATTTGCCTGATGATGCTTTATTACATGTCTTGCACAATTGCTTTCTGCCTACCCATTATTATTCTAACATTTTTACTTCATTTGCATGCGTGCATTTAAGCTTGCAACCCTCAATCCATTTTTCTTTTAAAGAAATAAATCTATCTAATTCTAACATTATTTCATCCAAGGGCTCAGATTAAACTGTTGAGCTCCTTATTTATTCTCTAACTATCTACTGATTTGTCAAGTTTAAATTGTTTGACATATATTTATTCTCTATCTAAAACATGAAATTCAAAGCATGAAAAGTTAAGATTAAACTATTTAATTGATCATGGATTACGACATTTTGAAAAATCTACACATAATCACTATTTTTACAGTAAAAGTAAATAGTAGTGGCATTTTGACTTGCTCACTTTTATGTCTTATTTTTATCTCTTTTTTCGTTAGGCGTATATTCTTTTCTAAGTCCTTTGATATTTATTTTAGGAATTTTACCCTCTTTTCATTTTTTATTATTTTCAAATATGGAAAAACAACTTGCAGAAAGCAAGGTATGTACATATTTACAAGACTATCAAAGTCAATTAAAAAATTATGAACCTTGTTATTATAGGACCCTAACACTAGTGACATCCAACATATTGGAATTCTTTCCAAAATAAATTTGACTAGGATTAGTTGACCACCGAAGGTGAGCCACCTATTGCACCAGTTTAATCATGTCATCAACCTTCTTGTTTAACCAATTCTAGTCTACAAATATGTAATTGTTAGTTTTCAAGTGATAATCCAAATATTTAAAACCTAAATCCAAATGGGAAAATTAAAAGGGTAAAAAGTCTCTGAAGTCCTGTAAAATATGATCAGAAATGCCATGGTAGAAAATAAAGAATTTGGTATTTCTGATTTCCATCCCTGAAGAAGCACACAACAACTTAAAGATATCACTTATAACACTCCACTCCTCCCAAGATCCATGACAAAAAATGAGTATTCCATCCACAAAAAATAGTTGAAGTAATTTTACAAGAGTTTTGATATGAATACCTTTTAATTTGTTGCTCCTCTTTGCTTTCGTTCAATAGAATAGTCAAAGTCTCTACAATCAGAAGGAACATGAGAGATTAGAGCAGACAACCTTGTCTAACTCCATGCATAACCTTGAAGAAATTCATAGGATCAACATTACAAGACCTAAAAGTTGGATGGGATGATGTAACCCATAATCTAGTTTTACACTTCCAAAGAAAGTCCAATTTGTATAAAAACTAGATGTAGGAAAATCCAATTTAATCAGTCATACACTTTAACTAGATCCAACTTTAAGACCAACTCCAAAATTCTCTTTGTTTTCATACTATGTAGACCCTTCTATTTCGTTCCTATAGAATCTATTATTCTGTGATTAAAAAGGAACCCAAATTTTTCTTGCAAAATTCATTGGGACAAGTCACCCTTTAGTGTTTTTTCCAGGCTTTTGGTATTAATCTTATTGAGGAAATTACATAGTGAGATGGGTTGAAACTCTAAAAATGAAGGTGGATTTATTTTTTTTGGGACGAGGGATATAAACATTATGCTTAACACTCCTGAAATCTGAGATGTAACTTGAATCTCCTCTAAGACCCAAACTAGATCCTTTTCCAGAAGATCAAATAAGGTCAGATACAAATCCACTATCTAGCAACTATGCCTGAGAATATTATCTTTCTTGGCCTTGCATACAACTCCCCATATTTCCTTTTTTGTAATTGGTTCAAATAATCTCTAATTGGTTTCATCCACAAACATCCTTAGGAAGTGCTGAATGAATTTCATCTGCACTCAAGTGTCTGAACCTCTCGTTCCTGAAAGAGATCATGAAAGAATTGGTATCCTTTCTTTCTTAGATCCTCTTGAGTGGAGATAGTTGTACCATTCGTGCTAGCTAAGTCCTAGATCATGTTCACCACTTGATAGTGTTCAAAAAAATTGTGGAAATTTATGGTTTTTATATCCCCTTGGGCCAAACATATAGCTTTTCTTCTGAGCTTCCATGCCCCCTCCTCAACGTCCAATAATATTTCCTTTAAAATTTCCAACTCCTTAGTTTTAGGGGCTCTTATTTTGAGAGTAATGATAAGTGGCTACACCTAATCAAAGATGATATTTCAGATTCTAGGGAGTCAAACTCTTTGTGTTGTCTCTCCTTTTTCTGTGTATTCCAAATTTTGATTGCTTGTTTGAGGAGATGAAAAGAACTCAAAAATTGTGACACAACTAATTCATGGCCAACTAGGTCAATGGGCTTCGAAGTAGAGTATACTAGTTTTGTGAAGTTGTTATCCTCTATCTAATGTGAGTTGAACTTGAAAGGAAAATATTTTATTTTTCCTCATATTCCCCAACAAAAGATAGATAGGGGAATGGTCTGAAAGGCCCACTAAAGTGTCATCGATCCAAATTCGGTAATAATCGAAAGTTGTCAATAGATTCTCCACCGCCAAGAACTAGTCTAGTCTCTTATATATTTCTTCATGTCCAACCTGCTTATTTGTCTAAGTTTTCCTTATTGGAGTGGATTGACATCAACCCATTATGAGTCCTTTAGCAAATGGTTGAAGAAGGGAGCTAGTTGGTTTTCCCTTGAGTTGTGCCCCCATCTCTCCCTATCAGAGATGATCATATTTAAATCCCCCCTTACTATATACAGGGGTTTGTGTAGTAACCCCAACACATGAACCTGTTTCCAAAAAATATTCAATTCTCATATAGTTAGTAAACATTAGTCAAGGAAAAATATTGCTACTCTTGATGGGCATAACCCTCAAAGACTAAACCTGCTTGAGCTCATTGTGCGTTGTGAGGCTATATTCCTGGCCCCCACCCAAACAAGAGACCACTCGACATGCCTCGAGCATCCTGAGAACATAAATTCTATTGAACTAAAAGAGAAGAAAGAAAGGATGTCAAATTGTTACTAAAGCTCATAATCTCCTAAAGAATAATAATATATGGCCTCGTTGACTAAATAACGTTATTGAGGGTCCTTTTTTGAGGTGTCCTAGTGATTTCCATGTTATGAAGTATTATGTAAACTATAAATTAAAATTCAAATCCCCATGGATAAAAAAAAATATTATTTTTAAATTGTTAGAATGTGTTATATGTAACATGGATTAACCTAATATAGATGAAAGACACAATTTTGAAATTCTGTAAAAATCCTAATTTTTCGCTAAAAATACGGGGATTTTGCAACATCCATAATCAACAATGCCTTGTATGTACCTCCTTTCAACAACGCCATTTAATAGGGATTATAAAGGGATTGGACAACTAGTCTAACAATAACCATTTTTTATTCTAGGATTCTATTTATTAATGTTGGAAGTGGAGACATTAATAACCCTTCCAACTATAGAAAAATTATGATCAATCCTTTGTTTGCAAATCTTTTCAGCGGGATGGTAGAAAATAGAATCAATAAGTGGGAAGAAGTAAAATAAAAGGGGGCAAAAGGGCAAGCAGGTTTTAGGCTGAAGCATTCTACAACAGATCGTGGTATTACGCTGAGACACATTGTTGAAAAGGTTTGGTGGGACAAAGAAGAAGTATTTTTCTACTTTCTTAACTTGAAAAAGGCATTTGACATGATCCCTAGAGATAAGTTGTGGCATAGAATGGAAGAACTTGAGATTCCTTTGAAATATAAAGCTGTTGTCCATAGGCTTTATGAAGAGATGAAAGTAAAAATTAGAACTTCAACAGTCATTTCAGAAAGTTTTAGAAGAGACAATGGAGTCAAGTAAGGTTCTCCTTTATCCCTACCCTTTTTGGTTTATATATTGACAAATTGGAAGAGTGACTAAATCTGCCAGGTGGGGATGGTGTTCGGATGGGGGAGTTTGTGATAAAGCTTCTTCTATATGTTGACGATCTTGTACTGGTTTCTAAATTGGCCCATGGATTGCAGATGCACCTATATGCCCTTGAGAATCGTTGTAAAGCAGTGGGGCTGCAAGTCAATACGAGTAAGACCAAAATAATGATTTTCTCTAATAAAAGGAAGCAAAGAAAGTTACATAAGTTATTCTTTGAAGGAAACATTATTGAAGAAGTAAATGAATACAAGTACCTCAGGATAGACTTCAACATCAAGCTTATTTGGGATAATTGTAGAAAGAAGGAAATTTTAGGAGGGTGGAAAGCATTATATGCACTCCAAAATATATGTAGAGAGGCAAAGTTATGGGATTGGAAAATGATTAAAGTGATTTTTAGACTCCTAGTTTGTCCAGTGATATTATATGGGTGTAAATTTTGGGCTAGCAACATCCTTGTTTCAAAATGGAAACAAATTGAGAAAATAAAAAAGCGCTTGATCACGAGCAAGTTCAAAATAAAAAGTTCGGTTCCTTATGAGATAATGTTGAGTGAAATAGGAGTAATCCCATCAAAGCAATTGCCATGATGCGTTTTATAAGGTATCTAAAAATAATTGAGCAAATGGGAGGAGGTAGATGGCCGAAAGTTATCTTCAATGAAGGCACGAGTGAAAGAAATAAATCATGGATGAGACAAAATAACAAATGGATGCAAAAATGGAATATTTACATCGATGCATGTCCCACGAATAACAAGGATTTAAAGAATTTTGTTACGGATAAGTTTCGTAAACATATATGGGGAAAATAGTTGGGTAGAAAGAAGAAGTACTATGTTTAGGAATTCAACCCCACTTGTGGTCTCCAACAAAATAAGTACATTGGCGTTAGCATTCCATGGAGAGCAAATATTCTTATTGGTTAATTAAGAACTAACTCGCATCAACTTCGGTGTGAAACAGGATGGTGGAAGAGACCTAAAGAAGTTTGGGAAGAACAGGTGTGTACTTTTTGCACTTATGGGGCAGTGGAATCGGAAAAACATTTCATTTTGGAATGTGATGCTTTTAGAGACAACAGGGACATTTATGGCAGTATGTTAGCATCAATTCTGTGACATTGTCTTTTCAGTGAGGGGACTGTTAGAAGGTTGGGTCAGCTCATCATCAATTTGATTAAGAAAAGGATTGAATTGCAAAAGAAAAAAACAAGGAGGCTGGTAGTCTCATAAACTATTTTTAGTCTCGTAGAAGTTAAAATATCATATCATATATAGAGCGACCATGGACACACTCCAATACAATAGTAGTTTCCAACGTAAGACGTAACCACCAGAGACATGATGATGATGCATGCATATACATGTCACAATACTCTTACTAACACACTAATATAAATAACAATTGTATATAGAACTATGTTAAGTGATTCATTTTGTAAATTTATTACTAGTATAATTATATTAATTATAATTAAATGTGAGAAATGAAAAATAGTTATCCAAACAATTATGTGCTATTTAATTTTTTAACCATTTAAATTTATGTAATATTGAGAAATTGTAATGCTAAAATAAAGTTTTACAAATACACCACATAAATTTTGAAATGAAAAAATGATTTGAAAACCGTTGATTTCATTTGTTAAATTATTTATAGCCAGAAGAATATTCACACACGCACACACACATATATAAACCAAATTATTTATAGCAAGAAGAATATTCACACACACACATATATAAACCAAAATGAGAATTTTGTATTTATATGCAAGTCTGCCCTTGGATGGTGGAAAATACATCAGATATTACATAACTATATTTTCAATTTTTTTTCTTGAGCCCTCTTGTCCAACAAAAGTACAAACTTTTTGGGTCCAACTCTAAATTCATACAACAAAAAATGAGGTTTTGTACATATATACTTTGGAAAATTGACCCACCAAAAAATAAAATTTACATGCCATAGTATTATTGATAGATATTGCAATCATTCATAACTGTGTAATGCCAATACATTAGTTTTAAGGGATAGGAGAGGGCCTAAATCGACCATGATTTTTAAATCCCCTAATCTTAATTTATACTCTTCATTCACTCTGCATCTTTATTGAGATCACACAGAACATAGAAATATGTTATTCAAGAGAATCCTTCCACTGCTTTTCTAATTCTTTTTATAAGAATTTCTAATGTTTTATCCCTTTGAGAGGAGTGCTTCAACTAATGTTGAATGAGGAGAGAATCTCCCAAAACAGTGAGAGAAGCTACTTAATTTTCTTTGACTAATTTAATGACATGAGCTTTAGCTTGGTTGATTTTCATGCATTTTGAGCCTATGAATACTCTGCAACTTTGACTTCCTTGAAGCCATAGAACACCCCACCCCCTCGTGTTATCCTTGTTAGATTATTAAATCTAACTAGCCATACAATTTCATATTTTAAATAATGAAAATTTTGGAAGACCTATTTCAAAATAGACTAGGCCTTTGCTTAATTACTAAATTTGGATTTAATATTTAACAAAAATCTTCATATAAGTTTGAGTTGTGTAATTTTGACAATCTAAGTATTAAAGGGACTTTTTATGTTATTAAATTCTTTATGCCATCAAAAACAAATTTCGAATAACCAAAGATCATAATTTCAGGCACAATTATATGGTTGGATTCCTAATAAAAGAAAATGTCGAAATATAGAATAGTTAGATAGTGTCTATCTATTCTAAGATCTGTCTCTAAAATATAATTATAGGTGGTTATTTAAAATGATTTTTTCTGGTTACCGGCTACCCAAGATTGCAAGAAGTTTCAGCAGGGCTGCAGCGTTGCTAAGGTCTCAGAATCTTAGCGCATTAACAGAATCTTACACAAGATCAAAGATAGCCTAGGGGAAGTGAGAGGTGTCTCTTTCAACGCGGTCAGAAGGGATGCTAACAAGCTTGCGGACTACCTTGCCAACCAAGGCGTAAAGACCTCAGAAAGAATAGTCTCTATGAACTGGATGACCAATGACAATCCTACGATTCAAACTGAATGCAAGCGCATTAACGAATCTGACTTACAATAGGTGGGGGTCTTGTCAGAACCGTCGAATCCCATCATTCATCATGACTGAGTACCTTGCTTCCCTTCTCACGATTGCGCCAGTGGGTGGCTGGTCCTTGAAAGGCTCACCCAGGTATGCTCCCATGAATCTCCATTACTCCGAGTCTACCTCCATCAATCCTGTTTGCATGCGTAACAACTGTACGCTCGTTCCTCATCTCCCTTGGATCGTAGCCTTATATCCCCCTCACCTCACCCATTACTCTCATCATCTTCCTCAGTTTAGCCACCCTCGCATCCTGATATGGTTCTGTTACTCTTGGCTTTGGCTTTTCCCTCCATCGCTCTGTGCAAGCGCCCGACTATGGCTCCCCGTCGTCGCCACCCTCCTCCCCAGACCCGCCGCTCTCACAACTTCTTCTGGGACAATCCCTCTCGTCCCCCGATTACCAGAGATGAAACTCTAGCTCGCAACGCAGCTCACTCCTTTGCCGAAAAAACCCCAGCTCCGACGCAAGAAATTTTTCAAAGGCTGGAGGCAGAAGCTTCGGCTCGTCGCAGGGTCACCCCCACGAAAGCAGTGGACAGCGCCCTTCAATGGATCCCTGACCCCGCCTTAACCAGAGGTCAAGAAAATCTCTACACCTGGGCCATAGACTTACATTGACACACCAAGACTATGCTTGCTTTGGCGCTTCAGGACCAGCACAATGTCACCAGGTGCTTGGAAAAGAAAATGGATGCTCTGTATGATAAGTACAAAGCATATGTCAAAGAAGTCCACTACCTTTGGTTTTTTGATAGCTCCTCCCCACATTATGACATCCTAAAATGCTGCTCGGCAAAGCAGCAACACCCAAGCCCCAGAGTCAAAGAGGAGGTCCCTGCAAGGAGGAATTCACAGGAAGTGGGCCCGTCTCAGCGCAATATTTTTTACCTTGAGGAGGGTACCCCCGATCGCCCGATCAGCATTGAAGACTACCTCAATGAGGAGGAAGAGACACAGCCCCCCTCGGGTCTCTAATTCTTTGGTCTTCTCCTGGTAGCTTCCTATTTTTTTTTAAATGTCTGTCAATCAGCAAGCGAGTTTTATAGTTCTTTTTTCTATTTCAGAAGCTCGGGCTTCTTACTTTAGTCACAGTATGTTATTTTGTCTCTCCACTCAATACTATGTCCCCTGTCTCCCCTTCCCTGAGTGCGGGATCGACCCCATGTTTTGAGGTGTACTCTGATCTGCAGCCAAGAGGATCTTTTTGTATATTATTTTCTTCCACTTAATGTGAATAGTCCTTCCAAATTTACAAAAGAAAATGATTTTTAGTTACATAAATGGATTCAATACCTTGAAAAATCCGTTGAGCCCTTAGTTTCTCTAAGCATATTTTTTAGTCAATTTTTCCCAAATCTTCTACATCTTTATCAAAATCATAAATTTATATAATTTTCACAATTACCCTTGATCAAACTAAAATGGATTAAATCTAAAATGGATTAAATCTATTAAGTCATAACTTTGAATTATGTAATGCCAAATCCATTGAATCATCACCCCTATTGAATTAAAAAAATGGGATAGTTAGACAACGTCAAAAAGATATGGTTTAGAAATCACTCGGAGCTCACCATATCTAGAAATCACTCGGAGCTCACCATATCTAAACATTTGGGTTAGAAATCACTCAGAGCTCACCATAAATATAAACATTTTTTTTAAATTTTTTTTTTTGAAAGGTATTTATAAATAAAATTACCATATTTCTGGCGGACATGCACATCAATTTAGGCAGACAAGTATCTTGAACTACTGGTTCACACGAGATTAACATTTGAAAAATATTCTTCGACAAGTACATGCAAGATTACATTCCAAAAATAATCTCCACTGGCATGCAGCATTAAAAACTGAGAAACCAAATGATAGGAGAGATCAGTTCTCCTAGAGCAAGTGTTATAAGTCTTTTGTACGCATGTGCAGATCGTAAGGCATCTTAGAATAATGGGAAGCTGCATCTCCTGCCTCCTCGGAAGCAGAAGAAATATTGTTATTGATCAGCAAGATGAGACAGCTCGAGTTCAAGACCAGGCAGGCACTGAAAATCAAGGAGCCGATCAAGATCATAGGACCAGTGGTTCATCGAGTAATTTTGATTTATCCTCTCTGGACAGACAAAATCGATCTCTCTTGGATGCCAGAGTATTCATGGTGAACGAGGAATATTTACTGCACATGTATGATGGTTCTTCTTATTGGGTTTATGCAAGTTTTAATGGCGATGATTGGATGGGGCAATCCTTCTATGCTTTTGACATAGAAAACCAGAACTTCGTGCCTCTCCCTCGTAATCCAGTGAACGCCTTTGCAGACTCTGCCACAGTAGTCTTGGATAAAAAGCTCTATGTCATTGGTGGGGAAAGCCAGGGATCGGTCTCTAATGTTGTGCACATGTTTGACCCCATGAATTACAATTGGTTTCTTGCAACTCCCACCATTGTTCCTAGGAAAGGGGCTCTTGCAGCCACAGTTGGAGGAAAAGTCTATGTGTTTGGAGGGTGCAGTAGTATTCCAGGAAACAGTACTCCTTGGGCTGAAGTGTATGAGCTGTCCACTGAACTATGGACTCCCATTCCCCAATCTCAAATCTTAACAGATGCTCTCAACAGTACTGATCTGTCCTTCTCTGTAACAGGGGCTGTTGTTTTTGGTAACCAAATATTCATACGAGGTCCTACAAAGGGACTAGCTTTTGACATAATATCCTCTTCTTGGTCTTCACTATCAAACAATTTGATGTACCATTGGTGGCACACAGCCACAGCAGCTGTTGTGAAAAACATGTTAGTCACTTGTTACAGTGAGCATAACGAGAATGACATCGGTATCAGTCTCAGTATCAGGGCTTATGATCCACAAGATGATGCCTGGGTTACAGTACAAGGGCTTGACGAGAGCTTTCACAAAAACGCTGATAATTCACACTTCATGTCCATAAATGGGTTGCTAGTAATATATCATATGTTTGAGCCCCATGATGATGGTAGAAATTCTTCTTCTTCGAGGATATTGCATGAAACGCATAAGTTCACTTTTTCTATATTCGAGATGGATGAAAGGTTCGAGAGCAGAGTGAACGCCCATCTTTTGCGGAGATGCTCGTTTCCTCTACACGAGAAATGGAGATTAGCAATGTAATTTTTTTTTTTTAAGTATTTTTCTATGCTGTGCTTTACAAGAAGTGCCAATGACTGTTGCTACCGTTGGCGTTTGTTAAACTAAGTCTTAACGGACGTTTTATCCTTTCTTTTGCAGACCTGCACAGCGCTGTTAGACAAACGAGAATATCTCCCAAACCAGCGCGCTTGAAGCATAGAGAACGGAGGTTTTCAAGTGTTAAACATTGGGAAATCTCGCGATGAAAAGTGATGAAAAGTGCTCCAGTCTTATTCTGATTTTGAACAAGTCTATCCAGTGGATGAATTGCTCTAACTCCCAAAAGTGGAATTTGGGCAAAATATTCTATAGTAATAATGTTTGAATCATGTTTTATGTTTGGAATTTGAGCAAAATAATCTAGTAGTAATGTTTGAATCATGTTTTATATTTTTTATGGTGAAAATATATTCAGCACTATCAAAATCTTGAAATTTAACAGTTTTAATTTGGATTTACAAAAATTCTTACTAAACTTTCCATAATTTCAAAAAAAAAAAAACAAAAGCAAGTTAATTAGACTAGTAGATTCATTTCAAATTTAGTGCAGAATGAATTGAAGAGTCTCTGATATGACTAGATGTTAATCTGAACTTTATAGTTATTTTTTTTATTAAAGTTTTCAATTTCAGTTTTAGTGAGATTTCTTTAAATTGAATTTTTTATTTTATGGTTATATATTTCTTATTTTTTATAATTTTGAATTATGGAAATTTAAATGTTAATTATTTTGTATTTAATTAATATAATTATAAAATTATTATACAAATTATAATTATCTTTAGTCCTTGGAGTTTTGATTAAACTGTGGTGAGGTGGGTTGTTATAGCACTCATCACAGGTTCAATTCCCTTATTTGAACATGTTGACAAAGATGGAGTAACAAAAAAAATATATAGACATTTTAATGAAAATGGAGTAAAAAAAAGAGAAAAATGAAAAATACTACCAAACTTACCAAAAAAAACAATAAAATTATAATAAAATTATCACTAGAAATTTAAATATTAATTATTTTGTATCTTTAAATCTGTTTTTATATATAATTATAAAAATATCATACAAATTATATATAACAATAAAATGATAATAAAACTAACTCTTTCATATAAATTAGACAATTAAATTATACTAAAATTAGCACTTTCATATAAATTATATGACTCTTAAATTTCTATAATTATCTATCCATTATAAACAATAAAATACTTATTTAATAGTACATATTCTTAAAATTTTAAAAATCATAAGAATTAACTAAATTATAACTTTATTTACATTTTCATATTTAATTAATATAATTATAAAATTACAATACAAATTACCCACCTATAATTTGAATTTTGATTTCATGATTTATATAATATTTATATACATTAAAAAAATAAATATAATAAAATTAACTATAGAACTTTAATCAGCCCTACTTTATAAATATATTTTGTTACAATGGATCAATATCATAACTTATCACTATCATGAGAAAAAATAGATAACTCAATTGTGATAATTGTTTATACAATATTTCTTAAAAAAAAAAACACTTTGAAAATAAATTTCAAAACTTAAAAATATTCTATAACAATTAAATTTCTACCATCCACTTAATACTACACCTAGTAATACTAGTTAACACATAAATTAAAATTCAAAAAACACTTCCCAATTAACATATAACGTAGATATAACGTAAACTAGGAAATCACATTTAAAAAACCGAAGCACAAATATTATTTGTACTTACTTCTTTCTCATCTTTTTAATCCTAATCCTAACATACTTTTACTGAAAATCTACGCTTACCGAAAATGTACCCTCATGAGGAGGGCACTTACCTGCTAAAGACTTACCTGCCTCTAGCACTTTCGTACATATTATTTCTACTTATTTCTTTGTTATCTTTTTAATCCTAGAACATAATTTTACTGAAAATCTACGGTTACCGAAAATATACCCTTACTCATGCAGAGGGCACTTACATGCCTATAGCAGTTTCATCGGTTATGTGTTTTGTTTTTCTAATAAAACCATGTTTTCTACTCATTCTTCCTTGTTAGGAGGATATATTTTAAAATGGATAGCTATAGTCTTCTTGCAATTGAAATTCAAATCAGATCCAGCATGCTTCCCATTGAAATGCAATTTATTTATATACAGTTAGAATTCAAATAAGATTTTCCTTTAAATTGAAATGCAAAAAATATGTTGAAATTCAAATCAGATCAAGCATGCTTCGCATTGAAATGGGATTTAAATATAGTTAGAATTCAAATTGTTGAAATGCGATTTAAATGTAATAATGTGAAATTGTTGATTGAGTTAAATTGCTGTGATGCAAAGGCAAGTCTTTAAAGCAAAGGCAAGACTCCGAGGAAAAAAACAAAGATGATATACATTGTTAATTGATGTTGGCATTAAGTTGATCCATTCAATCATTACATATGGCTGAAATTAAATATTGAATTATTTGTGTATTTTGTGGACTAATATTCAAGATATGAAGTATTGAAAAGTCAACAAGAAATGTGTGTCTAATTTATTTTTCCCTTATTTAAATTGAACAATAACATGTAATCTTATCTCATAATCACTTGCAATAGTTAACTGAGTGTGATATACTCAGTTAGCTCATGGAATTTGAGTTGAGGGTGGTTGGTGAGGCATGCATAGTGATTCTATTAGTTATTGAGTCCAAGTTGCAGTTAGTGCATTAGTTTGATGCTTGAGGAATCAGTTAACTCAATTAATTGAGTTAAAGTCAGTTTAACTAGATGTAATTGTTTGTTGCACTAGTGAGAGGCCAAGTGAATTAAATTAGATTTAATTCACATGCACTGATCTGTAAAGTAATGATTTACTATTAATAGCTACATGCATGTCTTCGTGAAATAAAAAAAAGAAAAAAAAGAAAAAGAAAAATAAAAAAAGCTACATGCATGTTAGTTCTGATGAAGGCCCAGTTGAGACAGAGGTTAAAAGGATGTTAACTATCAATTGTATTATTAGCAAACTGCTTTCATGTAGTAATACATCCATAGGATTTCCCATGAGCATTGCGTGGTGTTAACTATCAATTGTATTATTAGCAAACTGCTTTCATGTAGTAATACATCCATAGGATTGCCCATGAGCATTGGGTAGTTTTGGAAGGCTGAAATTCCTAAAGAATAAGAATTGTAATTCAGAGGCTGAAAATTGGCTAAGTGTTGGCCAATTTTGTCCGGATTAGTGTGAGAGAGTTGTGAGAGTGTAGTGGACCCTTGTGAGAAGAGTGCATTGTAATTGTTTTATGATTATTTGGTGAATATACAAAAATTCTTGCTAGAATTTCCATAATTTCAGAAAAAAAACAAAAGCAAGTTAATTAGACTACCAGATTCATTTCAAATTTAGTGTAGAATGAATTGAATTTTTTTTGATTTGACTAGATGTTAATCTAAACTTTATAATTATTTTTTTATTAAAGTTTTCAATTTCAATTTCAATTTTACTGAGATTTTTTTAAATTGAATTTTTATTTTATGGTTATATATTTTTTATTTCTTTTATTTTAAATTATGGAAATTTAAATGTTAATTATTTTGTATCTTTATATCTAATTTTATATTTAATTAACATAATTATAAAACTATCATATAAATTGGAATTTGGCTTCGGTGATCCATAATGTTTAAAAAACATTTTTTTGAGATAATCATATATTATCAAAAAATTGTCAAATTTTTTGATGAAATGCGATTATCTGGAAAGTTGTTTTTTATCATACAAATTATAAATAACAATAAAATTATAATAAAATTATTACTAAAAATTTAAATATTAATTATTTTGTATCTTTAAATCTATTTTTATATATAATTATAAAATTATCATACAAATTATAAATAGCAATAAAATTATATTGAAATTAACGTTTTCATATAAATTAGATGATTTGTAAATTTCTATAATTTTCTATCCATCATAAACATCAAAACACTTATTTAATCGTACATATCATATTCCTAAAATTTCAAAAATCATAATAATTAACTAAATTATAACTTGGTTTACATTTTCGTATTTAATTAATATAATTATAAAATTACAATACAAATTACCCACCTGAAATTTGAACTTTGATTTCATCCTTTATATAATAAATTTATATACATTTAAATAAATATATAATAAAATTAACTATAGAACTTTAACCAACCCCACTTTATAAATAGATTTTGTTACAATATCATATGCCAATATCATAACTTATCAATATCACATGGGAAAAATTCCTTAACTTATTTGTGATACTTGTTTATATAATATTCTTGAAAAAAAAAAAAAAAACACTAAAAAAAACTACTTTAAAAATAAATTTTAAAACTTAAAATATTCTATAACAATTAAATTTCTAGCCAAATTAAAATTTAAAAAACACTTTCCAATTAACCTATAACATCAACTGATAAATCACATTAAAAAAAACCAAAGCACCCATATTATTTCTACTTATTTCCTTCTCAGCGTTTTAATCCTAACATACTTTTCCTGAAAATCTACTCTTACCGAAAATGTATCCTCATGAGAAAGGCATTTACATGCCTCTAGTACTGTCATACATATTATTTGAGAGTTGTTTTTAGTGAGATTTTTTAGAGTTTTCTGTGCCGGTGAAAAAATTTGAGGTAAAATCTTTTGATATTTATTTAAATTGGTTTTTTGACTATATATATGGATTCGGTACCCTAAAAAATTTCTAAGACACTTAGATTGTGCAAAGTTGCCATTCAAACTTATGTTTTCAATGATAAAAAAATTAGACCAAAAAATTCCACCAAAAAATCTTCAAAAAAATCGCACTAAATAGTAAAAACTACTAATATTATTTCTACTTATTTCTTTGTTATCTTCTAATCTTTACATAATTTTACTGAAAATCTACAACTACCGAAAATGCAGATAGAACTTTCATAAGTTATGTATTTTGTTTTTTTAACAAAACCATGTTTTTCTACTCATTCCTCCTTGTTAGTAGGATATATTTAAAAATTGCTTTTATTTTAGACGATATCTATCGTCTTCTTGCAATTGAAATTCAAATAAGATCTTTCTTCACATTGAAATGCAAATTAGCAAAGGTTTTTATTTTGACTTTATGTTTTAGTCAAATAGGCCACAAGTAGATTATTTTTTTAAAGAATGGACAAGTTACTAAGTTCCTATAAGTTAGGACAAATTCCTAAAAGTTATGATAAGTTTACGAGGTAGTTTAACTCATTAAGTATAGTTTGGGGCTCAGTTGTTTGTCTCTCTTATAGCATGCACATACTAAGTTCCTATAAGTTAGGACAAATTCCTCTTAAAAGTTATGATAAGTTTACGAGGCAGTTTAACTCATTAAGTATAGACTTTGGAGGTTCAGTTGTTTGTCTCTCTTAGTGGGAGTTAGAGTTGGAAAAAGACAAGTGACAAAGCTTCAAAATTTATTTGTGACTAAAATGAGTTGTAAGAGTCAGTTAAACTTAGTTAACTAGTCAATCACAAGTCCCAGTTCTTAAAAAAAGAGAGATTTCTAGGCAAGGAAATAGGGTTCAAGCTGCCCAAGGATTCAAGGAGCAGATCAAGGCTACAAGAAAGGTGTTTCCAGCTTTAGGAAAAGAAGGAAGGACAAGTGTGTTGTCATTTTTTTTTCTCAAACTATTTTAATAAAATTCTAAAAAAATAGGTTTTCCGAGTTAGATTTTCAAAAAAAATAAAAAATAAAAAATTAATGGTATTGTGTTCTTTATTTCTACATATGAAAATGTCTTAATGAAAATAAACTAGTGTTCAGATGGTTCATATTCAGATTCTTCATTATAGCAGTTGCAGAATTTCAAAGATTTTCTACAAATTAGTATTCTATTTAATTATTAATTTAATATTGAGAAGAACAATGTTACTTCAAGATTGAGAAGAACACTGAAAATAGTTATCTACCTCTGAAAGTTTTGGTTTGATGTTCTCCCTCAATGTTGTCATGCTGTCCGGAGAAAATATCATCCGCTGTAAGGTTTCTGATACATAAACTGAGTGATGGAAATATCGCCCATTGTGAATTTTCTGCAACATGCACATAGTGATGGAAAATATCATCCGCTGTGAGGTTTCTGTCATCTGATATATGCACATGCAGTGAGTGATGGAAATATCGCCCCTTGTGAATTTTCTGTAAATGCACAGAGTGATGGAAAATATCGTCCCTTGTGAATTTCTGAATGATAATCCATGGATGCACTAAGTCATTTCCCCCTTGTGAATTTTCTGTATATGTACAGGGTGATGGAAAATGACGTCCCTTGTGAACTTTCTGAATGATAATGCATGCATGCACTAAGTCATGACTGTTTTTAGAAGCTGTGAAATTTCTAAATGATGATCCATGCATTGCTTCACTGATAAATGCTACTATAAGCTTCCTACTACTTTTATTTACAGATTGAGCATGAAAAATGTTGGAGGTATATTATGACATATCTCAGATCCACTATTATTATTATTATTGAGGCAGTGTATTGATAATTTTATTTGAAAATTTCATATATATATATATATATATATACATTGTATATATACTATATACTGATTTTGATTTTTTGGTCTTGTATTTTTACGAATAAGAGTATTTTAGTTTCATATAAAACTAATAATTATTAACATAAATTAAATTAAAAATATTTTAAAAACTAATATATATCACCATAATTTTGAAATTTCAACTAATCAAAATATGAGCAGCAAGCTTTAATAATTTACATTTTAAAAAGCAAAGTACATATTTAAAGAATTTATGAATAATAAATATTATTTTTAATAGGTATTATTATTATTTATTATAAATTAATTAATAATATTTTATTTATAAAATTATTTAATTATATATTATTTAATTTTAAAATATTATTATTATAATATTAATTGTTATGTTTTTTTAATTAGTAGTTACAATGAATTAATAATATTTTAATTGTAAAATTGTACATTATTACTATATTAGATTTGTATTATATGGAAAGTTGGTTTCTAAAATTATTGTGATGGGTTAGAAATATACCTTTTACATTATTATTATATTTTTATTTATGATTATACATTATCATTATATTTTTATTTATGACAATGGTAGATTCATGACATTGTAATAAAACTTATTTATAAGTTAAGAATCTCTATAGTAAATTGTAAATTGAAACCCAATCTTCATTTTAATTATAAACATATACCATACATTAATTTTATTTAATAATAATAATAAATTTATGATTTAATTAATTATTATTATTATTTTTTAATCTTAGCAAAGTAAGATGAATTATGACCTAAGTGTTGTGCAAGTGTTAGTTTATATAAATATTTTTATTGATAAGTATAAACTTTTTAATAGTATGAATATTTTTTTACTTTTTTTTCTTGTTCTTTTTTTATTTTAGAGGAGATGGTAGTTTATTAATAATTAGATAAAAATAGAAAATAAAAAGTTTAAATGTCTATATGGACTTTATTAATAGTATTAAATTTAGTTTGATGGTGGAGTGATATGGAACTTCCCACCTCAACTACCAATTTTTTAGCACTATTATTGTAGGAATTTACAGGGTAAGTTCCTTAGATCAAGAACCAAAGGTCACCGCTCACAAATAGATCACAAATAAGTACACCAGTATTATCACGTGGTTAAAACCCTCGAAGGGGGAAACAGTCCACGGCCTGAGCCAACACAGCCACTTCAAGCAATTTATTAATATAAAAAAAGTTACATATGTTTCTCTCATAAATAGTTAACCAACAAATGACCCTCCATGCTCTTTAAATAGAGTTCATGGACAAATCAGGTGTTAAGCCACGGATCAAGTGTCGTTAATACCGAGGAGAGAGTGAACCGTTGGATCACTACAAATCGTGACCGTCAGATTATAAGTTACAAATGTACATGGTAAATAAACACACTTTACCTAACTCTACACTAGACTAAGTTATTCTTAACTATTTCCTATGTGTCGGAATATCCTAACATCCCCCCTTAAGAATAATTTGGGATAGGATTGAAGGATTTACAAATGTGACACAAAAGGAGCCTATTTCCTATGTGTCGAAATATCCTAACATACCCCCTTAAGAAAAAATTGGGATATGATTGAAGGATTTACAAAAGTGACACAATAGGAGAAGGAAGGAGGCATTAGAGCATATCTCCCCTTAATGACAACTTTCCTGAACTCCAATCATGGAGAAAATTTTGGTAAACTTCGCTTTTGTGAGAGCCTTTGTAAATATATCGGCTACATATTTGTATCAACAACGGATGCGGCCCTCAAAATAGCTCTGATACCATGTAGGAATTCACAGGGTAAGTTCCTTAGATCAAGAACCAAAGGTGGACATATCAAAAATCAGTACACCAATATAATCACATGGTTAAAACCCTCGAAGAGGGAAACAGTCCATGGCCTGAGCCAACGCGGCCACTTCAGGAAATTTATTAATATAAAAAGAAAAGTTACATATGTTTCTCTCATAAATGGTTAACCAACAAATGACCCTCCATGCTCTTTAAATAGAGTTCATGGACTTATCGGGTGTTAAGCCACAAATCAAGTGTTGTTAATACCGAGGAGAGAGTGAACTGTTGGATCACTACAAATTGTGACCGTCAGATTATAAGTTACAAATGTACATGGTAAAGAAACACACTTTACCTAACTCTACACTAGACTAAGTTATTCTTAACTATTTCCTATGTGTCGGAATATCCTAACAATTATGGGTCATTATCTCAAGCAAGTTATCACTACTCCCAAGCCTAGAAGCTTATTATACGTCTAGATAGAGATGCTTACCTTCATGAGTAATATTTGTCCTAGGCATATGGCTTCTTGAAAAACCACCATTTATGCATAATTTCCATCTCAAGAAATAGTAGTAACACCACCATCTTGACCATGATACCTGGAAGGTCTAATAGCTTAAAATAAAAATCCATAACTTATAGTTCACCTTTTTATAGTTTCATATATAAACCTATATCCATAAGTAGTGGCAGTGATAGAAGCATAAAAAAATCCAATGGTATAAAAAACAAAGATAGTGAAAGAGGAAAAGGTAGATCCAAACCTCAAATGGGTAGCTAAAGTTCTAGTTCTAGATTAAGCATACCTTCTACCAATTCACTAGTATTGCTTTTAGTGGTTTTAGTTGGGTAGACAAGTGGTTTGAATGCACCCAGTTACCACCTACCAATTTCCTTATGGGTCATTGTTTCATGCAAGTTACCACTACTATCACACTTGAAAGTTGACATATTCTATGGAAATGACAACCTATATTCTTGAAAGAAATTATGTATTCAAAATGCACTAAATGCATAGGAATATATTTTAATTATTGTTGAGAAGTATTCATTTATGTATATGGGATGATATTCATTTTTGAACTTTCTAAATCACTTAATGATTTGGCCTTCTTCTTTATATTTTGTAGGGTCTTTAAAAATGAGGAAGAGTTCAAAGTTACTCATATAAAAAAACAAGAAATAAAAGTTTGACCACAAGCTCATGGAGAGTAATTAATTATGCATCTCTCATGAGTATCATCAAAATTGATAAAATTTAGTTAAGTAAGAATGGAGGGGCCTTATTGATAGCATAAAACTCAAACTGAAACCACAATTGAACAATAATAAATAGAAACTCAAATTCTCATAACATAAACTTCATTCATGAAACCTTGCTACCTTGCCTCAACAACTGAGTTACATTCCTTTTTATAATTGGAGAAAGAAGACTCTAGAATTCAAGAGAGATTTCCGAAGGAATTTGATAGGAAGTCTTTCAATTTTAGGAACTTTTTGACTAAAGATAATTATAGGAGTTTTTTTTAGAGAGATGATTTTTGTTATCTTTTACATAATTCCAAGATTTTCTAGGAATCTACAAAATCTAGAATTTTCTAAATACCTCCTACTTTTAGAAAATTAAATGAAAATTTTTAGGAGGATGCTCATGTGTGAGACTCTCACGGTACAAAAGTTTTAAGAACTCATGTACATGTGTCTCCATCCTTGTTGCATTTTACCTGGATTCCATACTTTGTCCTATTGTTGATCATGGGCTTGTACTAGTTGTTCTGCTTTTGTCTATAGTCTTCTAGGGTCCCACACTTTTCTTTGTTTTCCAATTATATTGTTTTCAAAATCTATTTCAGTCAACTGTCCTTTGCTTTTGATTCCTTTCTTCATTCCACTACATATTTCCTTATGCATCTTCTTCATAAGTTTCTATAACCCGTGAATCTCAATATCTAGCTCTGTCCTTTGCTGACACATATCACTATTGCTCATATCTTGTTTAAAATGTATGTCCTACTCCTTAGTTGCAAATTTTTCCTCCCCTTCATGCTGGCACTTCTTTTCTAAACTTGTCTTCCTCCTTGAATTTTCATCCTTGAATACTTTCTATATTCATTCTTCTTCCTTCTTGTTGGCTATCTTCATTCTTCATAACTTCCTTTGGTCCTTCTGCAATCTTTCACATTGATTTCTCCTTTTCAACATCCATTTCATTAATCTTTTGGGATGAGTTCTCCTTTTCAACATTCTTCAAATTTTTTGGCTCTTGTTTATTTCTTTGTCTCCCTTAGACAAATTTTCATCCTCCAATTGTTTATGGTCTTGCTAATTTATGTCGTTCACTATGGAATTTTCTTTGCCAAGAACACCATCTTCAATACCTGTAAACAAAAATTCAAATAAACAATTAGTTTTCAAATCACGAGACTTCTCTATCTCGTTTGATAATTCAAACATTTCTTCCATATGCTACTCTAAGCAGTCCATGGTATTCTTCTTATCTTATCCTAAGATCAATCCTTGTTCAAGCTCACAAATGTGAACTACTTCGTCGTTTTCCACAAACTTATGCTCAATTGTTCTGAGTTTTTCATGTTTCATCTGAGTGCTCAACACATGCCTTAGTTTCTTCCTCAATTTCATAGATTATAGTTGTCTAACATTCCATTCGACCTTTTCTTCATAGTCCATACACATCTCTACTCTTCTTCCATTTCTTATAGCAACATGCTTATTACACTAAGCCCCTCTTTCAACTCAACCATTTCTGTGTCAAACTCCTCATGAATCATTCTACTTCTCATATCATTTGCATTAGCATCTTCCTTTCCTAATATATTCCTTTTACTATCCATATCTTTTACGATATTATGTACTTTCCAAACGTGAATATCACAATTTATTTGCAATGCTAAAGTGCCGAAATGATACAAAGATATTCATTACTCAACCTTATAACAAAATATTTCACATATATATTAATAACTCATTTATCATTAGACTTTTACTTTATCCCAATTTATTTAACATAAACACACACCAACAAACTCTTAACCTTCAAAATAGACCCCTTTTATATTTTTCAATTTGACTTGAACTCATACTCTCATTTAACTTGATCATCAATATGTTTAAACTTTTGAATTCATATGAATCTCTTTATACTCTAATTTATATGTTGTAAAATAAAACAAATTCCACCATAAACTACTATTTCTCCCTTGTATTTAAACATTTTTTTTAATTCTCGATAAAACCTTTGTTTCATTTTTTAGACACATTTCATGAGATTCCCATTAACTTATAATTTTCGAAACAGACTTATGTGCCCCACTAGGGTTGGAATTTGGATTTCTCTTTACCTGTAATGTAAATTAACCATCAAACAATTCATATAAAAAAAATATTTGCAGCCCCTTTTTACCTTACAAGACTTCTACAATAAAGGATTAATACACATGTACATTAAACAATGTAAAGGGTTAATGATATCATTTATAATTTTCACAAATGCGATTGTACATATTTATCATACCTCTTGTAGGAGTATTTACATATCAACTTAAGTTTTATGTCCATGGTATGCTACTGAAGTCATCTAACATGTACCAAGGGTTTGTTGCTACACCACTTGCAATCAAATTATTTGCCAAGTGGGTGCTATTGGCTTGACACTTCACACTTGTTACATCAAAATCATTACTATTATATTAACTTGGAAATTTAATTTATGCCATAATAAGTACTAAGCTTCTTAATATTTTTTAATGGCGATATCCCATCTGGCAGTCATAATCAAGGTTTCGGAAATGGTGAACGGTGCATGGGATATGAGATATCTGGCTGTAATCTTGACCGTGGATTCAATCCTGATCTAATGGTTCAGATGGATCAAGAGGTGGTTAGGGTATTACCCCCACCAAACCCTCGATCTGTTCGTCATTCGTTTTAATCCACTGCGTCGTTTCTGCACTGCGTCTCGCATGAACCCTTCAACATTCTCCTCCTAGAGGTCATGAGAAACTTCGTTGTTTGTTCCAACGTGTCAAGCTGCTCACAATTACAGTGTGCCCTCAGCCATAGAATTGTCTCCTTGATGTAGACTATAATTGGAACTTATAGTGCACAAATGGCGAAAGCAACACACAAGTAGCTAATTTCCCTAAAGGTTCTGTTAATTTTCTGTGCTGGGTTGTAATATTTCAGCGAGTGGGATCATGCTTTCCAGCTACCACTGCAGGTTTCAAGATTCGACAGGAAACCCTACTACTTCAGGTAAGTTGCTTCGTCAATACCAAAATCTCTTGCAAATTTCTAGAAAACCAATTTATCTCTCTGTTCTTTATGTCTACTATTATCTTATTGAATTTGGGTTTGTGCAAGTATGACCCGCTACTGAGACTTGCTAACGGAATCCTCCATTCTTCCATAAGGGTTTAACACCTATTCCTTACGAGATTCTCCACTAGGTATTTATTTGGCACCATGGGTCCTTGTCCTCTCTGGCCGACATTATACCTGTGCGCTGCATGCTAAAGGAAATCACTCTGTTTGATATCATTTATGCTCCATCAAGAGCCTTCAACTTTGTTCTAATTGTGAAATACATATATATCACAAGGTTTCTACTAGATGCTACTGGGTGTAGATTTATCCTACACCTCATTGAGATTTATTTACTCTTAGTTAGTCCATTATGGGCGGAAATATTCTAGGTTACATTTTCGTTGTTGATATACTCCTTCGGCGACACAATGTAGCGTAAACCTCTGGATATTCTCCATATTTTAGAATGGTTTTTTTTGCTAAAAGATATAATATGCCTCACATGCTGCAGTTCTGGTTATAATTAGGTTTCATATTTATAATACTATGTGCACAAAAATTCTTTTTTCCTTTTACTATGATGTTATATTCAATGAAATTATAATTTATTTATTTTATACCCATTGGGGTTTTTGTCACATTTTTATGGTTATGGTGACTACTTAAATTTTTGAATGTGTTCATCTTGTTTTCCACAGAATTATATACTGTGTATAGTAACTGTTTTGATGGATTTTAGAGGATTACATTTATTATTTGACCTCATGCTTTCCATACTTTATTTTCAAGTTATTCTGCCATGGTCTATTTTTAAGTTTGGTGTGTACGAAGTTACAATCCAGTGATATATAATTCCTTTAGGGATGACCGGACCATCCCTCCTATGTAGTGTAATATTTGACCTTTCTCACATAGTCCGAGAAAGTTTCCTATTTTCACTTATGACAAACAATATAGTCTGGGACCCTTCCCGAAATTGACTAATTGTCCTCTACCTCTCCACTGCAACATTGGTTTTCTGGAGGGTTTTCCTCTCTGTTCATTAATTATATAGAGTTAGTTTTGATATCCTTTACAATTCACAATGATATCTATGTTCTCGTAGAATTCATCTATGCATGTCATGCTAAGTAAATAGAAATCGCAGAGTGTAACATAAATATATACAATCATTTCCTTACTAGAATTAACAATTACAAACTTACTGAGGTAGATAGTTGTAGTTTTACTAAAAGTATATAGTCACAATCCTACTGATATAAAAAATTGCAGTTCTACTGTAATAACATTCACAAGTTTACTAAGATAAACATTTCTAACAAGTATAACAATTAAAATATTTTATTTATACTCTATTTTGAGATTATAATAATGATATCAGATTAAACCAAAACTGATGGTAGCCACCCAACCATGAGAGAGGTGATAACGTCCTCAACTCCCTCCTCAATAGAGCGTAATTAATTAGCAGTTATGCTGGAGAAAGACCTCAAGACTTTTGTCGAGTCTCCTCTCTCGTGTTAAGTTGCAGAGTTCCATTGGTTACCGACCAGCTCTGGACCACTCTCACCTTATATCCAATTGGTTGTTCTTTTCCTTTTTCAAAAAACCCCTTCTCCTCTCTGGGATTTCCATTTTATCCTCAGAGGAGAAGGTAACTGTCAATAATTGCTTTATTCCAACTACTCTAGAATCTTGGAAAAATTTACCCATTAGTTATGGAAACAAAACCATAATGTAATTATTTATTCACAAAAAGAAAAAATTCTTGTTCATCAACTGATTAAACTACTCGTTAATCCTTGTTTACTTAAAAGTCAAATGTATATTTTTAAAATAACATAAAGAAATTAAATTGGGTGTTACATCTTCCCCCACTTCAGGTAAACACTGTCCCCGATGTTTTAGTCCATCCCATTAAATAATTTTGGATAAGCTTCTCGTACAAAGCCTTCATCTTCCCAAGTACCCTCTTTTGGGCCAAAGTTCTTCCAATGCACTTTACCTTGGGTGATGGCTCACCTTTGAAGCGTTATTTCTCTCTACTTGAGACCACGTTGAGGTTCTACTAGAAATTCACTGTCCAGTTCGACCTGCAACCAACACAGATTTAATTCATTAATAGAATATTTATCTCCCTTTTGAGATACTAGTATCCAATTCATCCTACCTGCATTTTTTTCCAATGTATTACATGATTTGGATCATGCACATATCGTTTCATTATAGAGACATGAAACACATTGTGCACCTGTATGTGACCAGGGAAAGCCAGCTGATAGGCTACCGACCCCACTCTTTCTAGAATTTAGAAAGGTCCATAGAACCAGGGAGCCAACTTGGCACATGTATTCCATCTAAGGTGCTCTTATTGGGTCTAATTCTCACATACACATGATCACAAACTTCGAATTCTCGATACGTTCTCTTTCAATCCGAATATACTTTTTTCCTGTCCTGGGAAGATTTTAGATTCTGTCAGATCTTCTTTACTTCATGCTCCATTTCTTCCAACATTTCCGGCCCAAACATTAGTTTGGTTTCTGGGCTGCTCCAATTGATGGGTGTTCGACATTGCCTACCGTATAATGCCTCAAAGGGACTCATCTTGAGGGATTATTGGTACCCATTATTGTAAGAAAATTCCACTAAATGAAAATAATCTTCCCACTTCATGGGATGCTGCATCACATACATACGTAACATGTCTTCTAAAATTTGATTCACTCGTTCAGTCTGACCATCCGTATGCAGATGGTAAGCTATGTTAAATTGGATTTGTGTGCCTAGTCCAGTGAACAGTGCCTTCCAAAAGGCCGAGGTTAACTTCACATATCAGTTTGAGATGACTATTTTCAGATTGCCATGTAATCTAAAATCCTACCTCATGAAGGTATAAGCAATTTGTATTATTTTGTAATTGGACTGTACTGGAATAAAGTGAGCTTCCTTTCTCAGCCGATCAACTACCACCATAATGGAGTCATTGTGTCTCTTTGATCTTGGTAATACTGTAATAAAGTTGAGTGAAATGACTTCCCATTTCCATTCTAGTACATGATCAATAGGTTGCAACAAAACTGCTGGGTGTTGATGCTCCACCTTGACCTGTTGACATTTCAGACATTTGGTCTAGTATTCAATGATATTTTTACTCATCTGAGGCGAAAAGTAGTCCTTTCTGATTGCTGTTAGCATTTTCTGGTAACCAGAGTGTCCACAATAAGAGCTTCGGTGATACTCATCCAATATCAAATCCTTTAAGCTCATTTGATTAGGAATGCATATCTTTCCTTGAAAAACTAATAACTGTTCATTATTGATCTTATAATATGATTATTTTCCTTGATTTTTTGCTTCTTGTGTTTGCTGCCACAAAAACTGATATTTAGGATCTTTTTGCGCTTCCTCCTTCACCTGCTCTTGGAACTTAAATTCCACATGGTTAAAGTAAAGTTCATACACGTAATGCAGTTTCCTACTTAAGGTATCAATGACACAATTTTCATTACCTTTAACGTGCTAAATTTCAAAATAAAATTCACTGAGAAATGTGTTCAACCTTTCTTGGCGAGCATTCAAGTCAACCTGCTTAAAATAGCTAGTCAGGCTGCTGTGGTCTGTTTTCAACACGAAATTTTTTCCCAACAGGTAGTACCTCCATACTTTGAATGCGTGCACTACTACATTCAACTCTAGATCATAAGTGGAATATCACTTCTCATGATCTTTTAACTTTTTAGATTCATATGCAATGACTTTTCCGTCCTGTGACAACATTGCTCCCAAACCTTCCTTGCAAGCACCAGTGTAGACCTCAAACTTATTTTTTGGATCAAATACCTTCAACACGGGAGCAGTAGTCAAAAATTTCTTTAACCCTTCAAAGCTAGTTTGGCATTAGCTAGTCCACTTAAACATTCACCCTTTTCACTGCAAGGAGGTAATAGGAAAAACAATTTTAGAGAAAGCCTCAATAAAACGTCAGTAATAGCCAACCAATCCCATAAAAGAACGTATGTCTGCTATGTTTTTGGGTGCCCTCCATTTCAGAATAGTATTTATGTTCTCAATATCTACCGATATACCTTCAACATAAATTACATGGCCTAAATATTTGATCTATTCTTTGTAGAAATCGCACTTACTGAATTTGGCATAAAGATGATGATCCCTCAACATTTTTAGTACCAATCGTAAATGTTCCTTATGTTCTTCCTTGGTTTTTGAGTAAATTAATATATCATCAATGAATATCAAAACAAATTTATCTAAAAATGGATGAAATATTCCATGCATCAAACACATGAAATTTTCTGGTGTGATGGTTAATCCAAACGATAAAACCACGAAATCATAATGGCCATATCAGGTACGAAAGTGTTAGATCCCTATATTACTAGTATAGTTCCTTATTGTTGTTAGTGTAATCCCCTTATTTTTATTATTGTAGCCCTATAACCCCCATATTTTTATTATTGTGCCCTTAAATTATTATTGTTAGGTTGGCTAGGATTACATTGTGGCCCCATGGTCTCCTATATATAGAAAGGAGGTTTTGTAATTTGTATCATTGAAGAATCATTCATTTATGTAATGTATTGGAGGTTTCCCCCTCGAAGTGGCTGATTTAAAAGGTGTTGATCTCTCTTTTCTTCTATTTTTGGAGCTGGTTTCACAACATTTGGTATCAGAGCTTTGGATTCTAGGGTTTCACTGCTCCAAACAGGTCATCGTGGAATTTTCGCTATAACTTTTTTTTTTCTATGAAGGTTCAGAAGCTAAAATTGTTAGAGCGTGAAGCCAAAATCCTAAGGAACATCGTTGCAAAATTTCAAAGCTTAGTTCACAGTATTTTCGGAGATATGATTTGTGGAAGTCAAGGATTTTGCAGACTCCTGAATTTAGCCTAAACAGGTCATCGTGGAATTTTCGCTATAATTTGTTTTCTATGAAGGTTTAGAAGCTAAAATTTTTAGAGCGCAAATTTGAACTCCTAAGGAACATTTTCACAACATTTCAGATCTTCGTTCACAATATTTTGGGAGATATGGTCTGTGGAAGTTAGGGATGTTTCAGGCTCCCGAATTTCATCTCAAAGAGGTGATCGTGGGAAAATCTTCATAACTCTCTCTCTGAGCATTGGATTGGAATGCTGTAAAAAGTGTCTAGAAGTACACAAAAAGGAGGAAATAGTGACACATGGAAAATCATACAAGTTCGCTCTACTGAACCAATCAATAATTGGGTCATTGTGGGAGATTGGACATAAATTTGTCTTGAAGAATCCAAATCAGGTTAGACCTGTGGAATTTGAAAGAAGCTTCAGAGGGCTACTACAGGGCCAAATTTTAGATATTTAGGATCTGCAATTATAGAGATAACTCAATTTCAATATCGAGCTCCTCAAAAGTAAGTAAAAGGTGTGTATTTATTTATTTTTTAATTTATTTTTTCCAAATTGCATAAGTCTTGTTTGAAGAATCAAGTTGAATTGATTCCAAGGGCATATTGTAGAATAGATATCAATATTGGATTCTAAAATGGCCCCTAAAAAGAATTCAACACCCATTAAGCCTTTAGAAGGCTCTACTATGACTCATGAAGATGAAGAATGGCAACATGACATATCCAAATTACAAGAGCAAGTGTAACAAATTTCGCTCTCGCAAAGAGCAACAAAAAATGACATGGAAGTTTTGAAGAAAGGCATGGAAACTAAGATGGATGGTTTGAAGAAAGGCGTAGAATCTAATATGGATGGTTTGAAGAATGACATGGAAGCTAAGATGGATGGCATGGAAGCTGGCATGGAATCTAAGATGGATGAAATGGAAGCTAAGATGGAAAACATGAAGAATGATCTAAAAGCAGACATGGAAGGTTTAACAAAGTTGATACAAGAAATGTTTCCTAATGGTGAAAAGATAATAGAGGAAACTCATGATGAGAACAAAATAAATGCTAAGCGTGATTTCATAAACTCTAATGTTGGAGGAAAGAACCACCATATTCCAAAAATGGATATGAGGAATTTTGATGGAAAGGATCCTGCAACATGGATACTACATATGGAGCAATATTTTGATCTCAATAATGTGAAAAACACACAAAAGGTACACATTTCAACTTTACATTTAGAACAAAATACATTTATATGGTATCGATGGCTTTTCTCCCGTAATTTTTTTTTCACTTGGTCAATTTTTATGGAGGAAATGATAACACATTATAAGGATACAAAGAGAAACACCTTCTTTAGCCAATTGATAAATCTCAAACAAAAGGGTTCAATGGCAGAGCACATTGAGGACTTCCAAAAATTGAATATAAGGGTAACTGATATTCCAGAGGAACATAGGATTGATCTCTTCATAGGTACTTTAAAGGATAACATTCAACATGAAGTTCGCGTTTTGGAACCTAATTCATTGGAGAAGGCATTCAGGTTGGCAAGAAAAATTGAATGTAAAATTATGACAACAAGGAAGCCTACCACTCACTTCTATAAAGAGGGAAGTGTTGCTACTCCTAGATTTCCACAACCTACAAGGTTGACACCACAACAATTGGAAGAAAAAGAGCAAAAGGGCTTTGCTACAGTTGTGATAGAAAATACACTAAAGGTCATAAGTGTGTTGAGAAGAAATTATTTTACATAGATTGTGAAGAGGAAGAAGAAAATGAACAAGAATCTTCAAAAGAAGAGGATACACACCAGGAACCAACCCTAGAAGAGGAAGAAATGAGTCCGACCATATCGTGTAATGCATTGGCAGGAATTACCACTCATCAAAATCTCAAGATAGAAGGACATATCAATAAGAAAAATGTAATAGTGTTGATTGATTCAGGTAGTACCCATAATTTTATTCATTGTAAGGTAGCCAAGGAATCGAATTGTTTCCTATACCCAACACCAGAATGTCAAGTAATGGTTGCAAATGGAGGAACTATAAATTGCTCTGGAAAATGCCATAATATCAAGCTAACCATGGGGGAATATGTATTGAATAATCCAATGCTTTTCATTCATATGGGAGGTGCTGATGTTGTACTAGGAGTACAATGGTTACAATCTTTGGGGATGGTAGCTTTTAATTTTCAAGAACTTTTCTTGATTTTTTTTTTCAAAAGGAAAGGAAGTCGAATTACGGGGTATTGCAGGGAAGCCGAGAAAGATAATAAGCTCTAATGTCATGACAAAGCTTCTAAAGAAATAACAACGAGGCGTAATTGAAAAATTATGCTCACCAGAAGTTCCAACATCAAAATCATCTATTTCTGCAGATCTCCAAAAAGTCTTGGACAATCATTCCAAGGTGTTTGAAACTCCCAAAGGACTCCCACCTATTTGTGATCAGGATCATGCTATTCATTTGATTCCAAGAAGTGTTCCTCCAAACATCAGGCCTTATAGATATCCTTATGTCCAAAAGAGCGAAATTGAACGTATGATTGCACAAATGTTAGAGGCTGGTATAATTCAACCTAGCCAAAGTTCTTTCTCTGCTCCTGTAGTATTGGTACACAAGAAGGATGGATCATGGCACATGTGTCCAGATTATAGGGAGCTCAATAAGCTCACCATTAAAGATAAATTTCCCATTCCCGTAATTGATGAATTACATGGAGCAATTTATTTTACCAAGTTGGATCTTAATTCAGGATATCATCAAATTAGAATGAAGACTACAAATATTTCGAAAATAGCATTTCGAACTCATGAGGGTCATTATGAATTTTTGGTCATGCCTTTTGGCCTTACCAATGCACCTTCTACATTTCAAGGGTTGATGAATTCCATTTTCAAACCCTTCCTTAGAAAATTTGTGCTAGTATTTTTTGATGATAAACTAATCTACAACATGTCTTGGAAGGATCATGTTCAACATGTTGACAGGGTGCTCAAACTATTGTAGGAGAAACAATTATATGCAAAAACATCCAAATGTTTCTTTGGAGTAAAAGAGGTGGAATATTTGGGTCATATTGTATCTCACAAGGGTGTTAAGGTAGACCCTAACAAAATTAAATCCATTAAGGAATGGAAAGTCCCCACAGCCATAAAGTAGTTGCGAGGATTTCTACGGTTAACAGGGTATTATCGCAAGTTTGTTAAGAATTATGCGAGAATAGCAGCACCTCTAACAAAATTATTGAAGAAAGATGCATTTTCATGGACATCTTAAAGAGGCAATGTGCCTAGCACCTGTCTTAGCTATGCCAAACTTCACAAAAACCTTTATTGTGGAATGTGATGCCTCAGGAAATGAAATTGGTGCTGTTTTAATGCAAGAAGGAAGACCCATTGATTTTGAAAGTCGTCCAATCAAAGGAAAGTATTTATATAAAGCTATTTATGAGAAGGAAATGTTAGCAATACTGCATGCACTAAAGAAATGGTGAACTTACCTAATGGGAAGACACTTCAAGGTAAAAACTGATCATGATAGTCTTAAACACCTTTTGGAACAAAGACTATCTTCAGAAGAGCAACAAAAATGGGTCACAAAGATGTTGGGTTATGACTTTGAAATAATCTACAAAAAAGGGAAGTTAAATGTTGTT
The DNA here is from genome assembly GCA_034641835.2 of Pinus albicaulis. NCBI lineage: Eukaryota > Viridiplantae > Streptophyta > Pinopsida > Pinales > Pinaceae > Pinus > Pinus albicaulis. The sequence continues at coordinate 611,765,710 of CM076578.1, read as the reverse complement.
GTAGATGCACTCTCAAGAAATAATGAAGAGGTGGAAGCATTGCTTTGTGCCATTTCTATCATCCAATCAGATTGGATAACCGAAGCAAGGGATGAATGGAAGAAGGACGAAGAAGTGTGGACACTCATTCAAAAGTTGCAGCAAGATCCTAGTACATCCGATACATTTAGTTGGAAAAATGATTCCTTATGGTACAAAGATCGCTTATATCTTTGTAAGAATTCCCAACTAAAACAAAAGATTCTTCTGGAATTGCACACTTCTCCTTTAGGAGGACACCTGGGATTTTTAAAAACTTACCAAAGGGTGAAGAAAGAATTTTTTTGGGATGGCCTTAAATCCGATATTCAAAATTTTGTGACGGAATGTTTGGTTTGCCAGCAGAATAAAGTTGAGACAATTAAGACCCCGGGACTTCTACAACCTTTATCCATTCCAAGTCAATGTTGGGAGGAGATTTCAATGGATTTTATCACAGGTTTACCTATGTCCGAAGGAAAGAGTGTCATCATGGTGGTAGTTGATAGACTTACCAAGTATGCACACTTTTGTGCATTATCTCATCCATTTAAAGCAAGTACAGTTGCTACTACATTTATGGACACAATTCAAAAGCTACATGGAAACCCAAGGGTTATTGTGAGCGACAAAGATCCCATTTTTACCGGAAATTTTTGGACGGAGTTATTTTCTTGTTTGGGTACTCAATTAGCTCATAGCTCATCTTATCATCCTCAATCTGATGGTCAAACTGAGATAGTAAATAAATGTTTGGAAGGATATCTTCGTTGTTTTTTATTTGATAAACAAACACAATGGGTCAAGTGGTTACCTCTCACTGAATGGTGGTATAACACTTCCTTCCATACTGCAGCAAAAATGACCCCATTTATGGAACTTTATGGATATCATCCACCGTCCATCACATCATCTTTAAGAGAAAATTCGAAGGTTCAAGAAGTGGAAGATCACATTGAGCATCAACAAGAAGTTCTCCAAATCTTAAAGGATAACCTGAATTTGGCACAAAATCGAATGAAACAACAAGCAAATCAACATCGCAGCGAGAGAAGTTTTGATGTAGGAGACTAGGTTTTTTTACAGCTACAACCATACAAAAAAGTGTCCCTCCAGCAAGCTAAAAAGGATAATAAATTATCGCCAAAGTAATATGGTCCTTACAAGGTGTTGCAAAATATTGGTACTATGGCATACAAATTGGAGCTTCCTGCTTCTTCATGAGTGCATCGAGTTTTCCATGTTTCATGCTTAAAGAAGGTTATAGGTGAAAATATTCTAGTTCAAACAATATTTCTAGAACTTGATGAGGAAGGAAAAATCATATTGGAACCTGAAGCGGTCAAGGAAACAAGAACTCAAAAGCTACGAAATCCATCAATTTCAGAGTATCTCATCAAGTGGAAGAACTTACCCACTGAAGATTCTACATGGGAGGATGAAAATATTATACATAAGCACTCATAGCTACTCAAGCATTGAGGACAACACTTTTTTGAAGGAGAGGGGCATGTTAGGTCCCTATATTACTAGTATAGTCCCTTATTGTTGTTAGTGTAATCCCCTTATTGTTATTATTGTAGCCCTGTAACCCCCATATTGTTATTATTGTGCCCTTAAATTATTATTGTTAGGTCGGCTAGGATTACATCGTGGCCCACTAGGATTACATTATGGCCCCATGGACTCCTATATATAGAAAGGAGGTTTTGTAAATTGTATCATCCAAGAATTGTTCATTTATGTAATGTATTGGAGGTTTCCCCCTCGAAGTGGCTGATTTCTAAGGCGTTGATCTCTCTTTTCTTCTATTTTTGGAGCTGGTTTCACAATAGAAAGGCTGTTTTATATATATCCTCATCTTTTATCCGTATATGGTGATATCCAGATCTTAGATCTATCTTTGAGAATACAGTTGCCCCCTTTACTTGATCGAAGAAATCATCTATCCATGGTAGAGGGTACTTGTTTTTAACAGTCAATTTGTTAAGCTTCCTGTAATCCATTCACATCGTAACATCCTTCTTTCTCACGAACACTTCTGATGTGCCCCAGGGAGACACACTATGATAGATGTATCCCTTGTTTAACAATTCCTGCAATTTCATTTTCAACTCAGTCAGCTCAGGTACACTCATTCGATATGGTTCTCGTGACACCGGTGCTACCCCATGCGTTAATTCAATGGTGAAATCAATATCCCACTTTGGAGGTAGTCCCGGTATGCTTTCCGGAAACACATCCATAAAATCTTGGACTACTGGTATATTTTCTAGCGTAGGGGTCTTGTTTGAAAATCCTACTTGAATAACATAAATTTGACCCTTTTATAATTCTTTTACCCACCTGGGATGCAGTGATGGGGCACAATTGGAGTGGTTTCTTAATTCCTTGTAACTCCTAGTGAGTATCATCTTCAGCCTTAAAATGGATGATTTTATCTTTGCAATATACCAGTGAGAAATGCTCGTCTAACCAGTCCATTCCCAACAATATATCATAGGAATCCAACGGTAATATTCAACTCAAAATTTATATGTTGGTTTCCTATTTCCAGGGAACCATTTGAGACTTTAGAATTAACCCTTCTCTTTGCCCCAGTGGCCAATTGTACTAGCCAGGGACACTTATATTTCTAGATTTGAAAATTACATTTTTCAACTATCCAGGGATTTATATAACTTAACCTGGCACCAAGATCAACCAAAATAGAAAAAAATTGGGAATATAACTTACATTCCATTTCTATCATGGTCGGCTGGTAATCTGCTTGTCCATCTTCTAGTGCAGCATTGATCCTTGGTATATTTCGTGCAACATCCCCCACCATGGATTCCTCTTGCAGATTAGACACAGTTTCATTTCTCCCACAGTGAGGATAGTTCTTATAGTAATGTGCCTCACCGCATCCCCAACATTGTAGTGACATTTTTTGGATCTGCCCATGGTCTGGTCTACTAGATGCTTTAGTAGGCCATTCTTCTGTTGGCCATTTGGGCTTTTGCTGGTTTTTTCCATATTGTCTATTTGCTGGGTTTCTTGCAACATTTTTATAATTTCCTAGTCTACTACCTTTAAAATTTGAAGTACCTTTCTGCCCCTTCTTTGGCGGCCAAATCCTTCCAACATCTCCTTTTACCTTGGACTGCTAATAGCACATTCATGCTTTTCGAATCACCTCCTCCATATTCTTTGGATTCACAAATTTGATCCTCTCCATCATGTGAGAAGGTAGGATACTTAAGAATCATTGTAATTTTGCTTTTTCATCTCTCAAATACGGTACATACCTCAGTAAGGAGGTAAATTTAGATATGAACTCATCCATAGACAATTTTCCTGACCTCAAATCATGAAATTCTCAAGATTTTTCATCGTAAAAATTCTCTATTAGATATTTGTATTTAAAATACTACTGGAACTCATCCCCAGTCACATTCTGGTCCTCAATTCATCGCACATTTTAAACTTCCTCCCACCATAATTTGGCTTTTTCTCGCAATTGGTAAATAGCCAAGCAAGCTTTGAGTTTGTTGCTATATTCATAAAATTGAAAATAATTTTTCATGTTAATTATGCATGCTTCCACCACTTCTTCAACCTCTCCATCGAATGTAGGAGGTTTAATTTTCCGGAATTCACCTTACAGCTCTACTTTTTGTTTTTTTCATATCTCTTTGATTTGAAACATTTTCAGATTCTGCTTCGTTGTAAGTTTTGCTTTTGTTACTTTGCTGGGTACAACTTCCTTCTGGTTTATCATTAGCTTGCTATTGCTCTTCACCCTCTTCTCGGGTGTCCCTCTCAGGGCTCAGTTGTGGTGTACGTTGATTCTGCATATCTGAGAGGCTTTTAAGAATCCTCTCTTTTTCACACATTAACCTTTCATTATCGCCTCTTACTCGAACCATTTATTCCTACAACTGTTGCACCGTATCCATGAGTTTGCTGGTCTGACATTTTTGTTCCTCGAGTAGTCTGTTGGTTTGATGATGCTAATCCACACTCAGCTACACCCATGTTTCCAGGTTCATATCTGGGTAGACTGGGGGAGAGCTTCCCTTGTAGCACTGGGTGCTTGATATCGGGACCCTGTCCTCATCGTGTTATATCAATCGTTCCCTTCTTTTCTTCCCGTCTCTGTGCATAATTTTACACACACCCATTGTTATTTAATTGGCCCATCTGGGTCCTAGCGTGTGAACGCTGCTCTGATACCACTTGTAAGGTACATTAACCATCAAACAATTCATATAAAAAAAATATTTGTAGCCCCTTTTTACCTTACAATACTTCTACTGTAAAGGATTAATACACATGTACATTAAAAAATGTAAAGGATTAATGATATCATTTATAATTTTCACAAATGTGATTGGACATATTTATCATACCTCTTGCAAGAGTATTTACATATCAACTTAAGTTTTATGTCCATGGTATGCAGCTGAATTTAGCTAACATGTACCAAGGGTTTGTTGCTACACCACTTGCAATCAAATTATTTTCCAAGTGGGTGCCACTGGCTTGACACTTCACACTTGTTACATCAACATCATTACTATTATATTAACTTGGAAATTTAATTTATGCCACATTAAGTACCAAGCTTGTTAATATTGTTTAATGGCGATATCCCGTCTGGAAGTCATAATCAAGGTTTCAGAAATGATGAATGGTGCATGAGATATGAGACATCTGGCTGTAATATTGACCGTGGATTCAATCCTGATGCAACAGTTCAGATGGATCGAGAGGTGGTTAGGGTATTACCCCCACCCAAACCCTTGATCTGTTCATAATTCATTTCCATCCATTGCGTTGTGTCTGCACTGCATCCTGCATGACCCCTTCGACATTCTTCTCCTCCTGGAGGTCACGAGAAACTTCATTGTCTGTTCCAACGCATCAAGCTACTCACAATCATAGTGTGCTCTCGGCCATAGACTTGTCTCCTTGCTGCAAATTGTAATTGGAACTTATAATGCACAAATGGCGAAAGAAACACATAGGTAACTAATTTCCCTAAAGGTTCCATTAATTTTCTTTGTTGGGTTGTAATATTTCAGTGAGTGGGCTCACGCTTTCCAGCAACCGCTGCAAGTTTCAAGATTCAGCAAGAAACCCTACTCCTTTTGGTAAGTTCCGTCGTCATTACCAAAATCTCTTGAAAATTTCTATAAAACCAATTTATCTCTCTGTTATTTATTTCTACGGTTATCTTACTGAATTTGGGTTTGTGTAGCTATGACTTGCTACCGAGACTTGCTTAGGAAATCCTCCATTCTTCCATAAGGGTTTAACACCTATTCCTTATGGGATTCTCCACTAGGTATTTATTTGGAACCATGGGTCCTTGTCCTCTTTGGCCAACATTATACTTGTGCGTTGCATGCTAAAAGAAATCACTCTGTTTGATATCATTTATGATCCATCGAGAGCCTTCAACTTTGTTCTAGTTGTGAAATACACATATGTCTTCTACTAGATTCTATTGGGTGTAGATTTATCCTGCACCTCATCTAGATTTATTTACTCTAAGTTAGTCCATTATGGGCGGAATTATTCTAGGTTACATTTTCTTTGTTGATATACTCACTCGGGGACACAATGTAGCATAAACCTTTGGATATCCTCCAGGTTTTAGAATGGTTTTTTTTGCTAAAAGATATAATATGCCTAGCATGTTGTAGTTCTAGTTACAATTAGTTTTCATATTTATAATACTATGTGCAGATAATTTTTTTTCCTTTTACTATGATTTTATATTCAATGTAATTTAGAATTTATTTATTTTATACCCATTGGGATTTCTGTCACATTTTTCTGGTTATGGTGACTACTTAAAGTTGTGAATGTGTTCATCTTGTTTTCCACAGGATTATATACTGTGTATGGCAACTGTTTTGCTGCTTTTATAGGATTACATTTATTATTTGACCTGATGCTTTCTTTTCCATAATTTATTTTCAAGTTATTCTACCATGGTCTACTTTTAAGTTTGGTGTATACGGAGTTACAATCTAGTGATATATAATTCCTTTAGGGACGGCCGGACCATCCCTCCCGTGTAGTGTACTATTTGACCTTTCTCACATAGTCCGTGAAAGTTTCTTATTTTCACTTATGACAGACTGTATAGTCTAGGACCCTTCCAGGAATTGACTAACTGTCCTCCACCTCTCCACTACAACACTCGTCTGCTGGAGGGTTTCCTCTTTGTTAATTAATTCTAACAGAGTTAGTTTTGATATCCTTTACAATTCACATTGATATCTATGGTGGAGGGTTTTCCTCTCCGTTCATTAATTCTAACAGAGTCAGTTTTGATATCCTTTACAATTCACACTGATATCTATGTTCTCATAGAATTAATCTACGCATGTTATGCTAAGTAAGTAGACATCACAAAGCGTAATATAAATATATATTGTCATTCCCCGAGATAAACATTGCTAACAAGTATAACAATTAAAATATTTTCTTTCTACTCTATTTTGATATTATAATACTTATCTTAGATTAAACCAAAACTGATGGTAGCCACCGAAACTTGAGAGAGGTGATAACGTCCTCAGCTCCCCCCGTGCTCCTCAACAAAGCAGAATTAAATAACAGTTGTGCTAGAGAAATACCTCAAGAATTTTTTCGAGTCTCTTTTCTAGTGTCAGGTTGCAGAATTCCACTGGTTACCGACCAGCTCTGGACCACTCTCACTTTAAAACCAATTGGTTGTTCTTTTCTATTTCATAGAACCCCTTATCCTCTCTGGGATTTCCCTTTTATCCCTAGAGGAGACGGTAACTATCAATAACTGCCTTGGAAAAATTTACCCAAACAAAACCATAATAATTCTTGTTCATCAAGTGATTAACCTAGTCATTAATCCATGTTTACTTAAAATTCAAATGTATATTTTTAAAATAACATAAATAAATTAAACTGGGTGTTACATTACCCATCATACCAATTTTTTTTGATGTTTTGTGTAGTTAAATTTACCGCCAAGAAATGTTATGTTTAAAATTTTTCCCTTCAATAGCGATGTTCTCATGAATAATAAATTAACCCTTCACTAATAAAAGTTTGATTAAAAGATTACACTTCAATAACATAATTATGTTAAAATTTTTCACATATTTTATATCATTTTAATTTTAATTTTATTTCTATTATTATTATTATTTTTATTATTAATTTAATTTAATTTAATTTAATTTGTTGTTCATTAATTCTATATAGTTAATATTATTATTTCTTTTAATCATTATTAAAAAAAATCTTTATATGATTTACCAATGTAATGTTTAATGTTCTTCCCATTTTTATCAATTTTAATTTCAACTTTACTATTTTTACATATTTTAACTATAGAATGGAATGGTTAAAATTAATAAAGTTGAAAATGTGCCCTATGATTTTGAAATGGATAGATTAAGGTGTAACCAAAATGAATGGACCTATTAGTCATGAGAAGGAGAGGCTTGTCTTCTAGTGAATAGTGAAATATTCTATTCTTGGAAGAAAAGAGTAATCATTCAATAGTTGTTCAATTATTACCATTATTTTACTACATATGCAATTGAGATCAAATTTGTGGATGGTTAAGATTAATTGACACTTGCTGCATTAATTATTTCCATTAATTTCATTATAAAAAAATACAAGGATGCAAAAATTAATTCTCTTTCCCCTCAACAAATATATTACTAAGTCCTAGTTTGAATTAATTTTCACCTCTTGTAGAGAAATATACTTTATTTTCATTATTATAGAATTTGCAACCATAGGTTCCAACTATTTTGTATGAATTCTCTAAAAAATTAAGGTAATTATAAAATTACTCAATCATTTTATAATATGCTTTCAAACCTAATTAATATTTCCAATTATATGGTATTTCCAAAAGGTAAAAATAAAATGGTATTTCCAATCCAAGTTCCACCAAGCATAGATTTCAATATCCAAGTTCTAGCAAGCATAGATTTCAATTATTTACTTTAATCAATCTTGGAGTGTGATTTGGTTTCAAAATTTACTTTAATCGTTCTTGGATTTGTTTTTTCAATCATTAGCTCAAAGTTACTTTGTGTTTATCAATCTTATTTTGTGTGAATCATTTGAAATGGATTGATCATCACATTGTGTTTATCAATCTTATTTTGCATGAATCGTTTGAAATGATTTGATCATCAATGACATAATTAGAGCTTCCAATTTTGATCTGAACCCTCAAGAGTCAAGAATTAACAATGCCATGTAGAGTTTCCACCTTACAACACAAGCAATTACATTTACAATTTGTAACAAAGCATTATTTTAAGTTGCAATCAATCAATATGGGATATTGTATATGAGAAGAAAGTTATATCATGCTAAAAATTTAAAACCATAAGTGAAAATAACTCATAATATGAAAATATATTATGCAAATTGGTGAGTTTCATGGTTTCATTTTGAGAAACACATGTAAAATTTTTATTAATGAAGTTGGAGGGTAATTATAATCTAGGATTACCACTGCCCCCATAGAGGTGCTCATAAGTTGTATTTGAGGCGGAATACTTATAGATTTGTGAGGTGTCATGGACACAAATTATCAGGTAGTTCTTATTGTAATTATCCCCAATGATCCATGATCCATTGCCCAAAGCAGGACCGCCCTTCACATTCGTTACTAAGGAGTTAGCTCAATTTATGGTTGAAAAAACGAGAGGGACCAAGTGGTTGAAAGCCTTTGATAGATTGGTAGTTTTCTAGGGAGGTGAATTTGTTTTGACTCTCTATTATCTGGAACGCATGAAAGCCCATATTCATCACAACGTGGAGGTGTGAGATATTCAATTTATTGAAATTTTTCCTTGTAAACATCAAGATATCAACATAATCAACAAAATCTTTCATCTGTGTATGAATTTCCTCCTATATTTTCCATAACTCATGATCAATATTTGACCACTTCAAACAATTAGAGTAACCCTAAATCCCCTTGCATACATTGTAGGATTGTAATGAAAAATATTATAATTTTAATGTGTATTAAGGATTGGAGTAAATTTTTTACGATAAATATCATTAAAATTTAGTGTGGCAAGGGTCTAGTTATAGTTTCTAAATCCAAGAAGGAAGTTCACAATAAAATCAACGTAGCTATCGATCCAGAGAAAGAAATCAAGTAGGCTATAAAAGGTAAATAAAAAAATGTTCTACTAACCCAACCAAACCCGTTTTTCCAATAAAAAAGGTTGGATAAGTGAGGCACGTAGTGAAGATTGGTTAAAATTCCAAGTTGTTGTTAAGTTCAAACTAATATTAATCCATCCTTCCGGCTTCAAAATGTAAACAACAACGGCTTAAGTTTCCACCCGCACAAAGTGTAATAAGTCTAGCTATTTTGACTAAATCAAAGTAGTTAATCCAAGACTGATAGAAAAAGTTCATAGAAATAATGTTATAAGTTCTCAAGTCAAGCCAACTAGTAAGATATCAAAGTAAAAAAGGTAAGTGAGTCGCGTTGCCAGTTTATGCAAGGGTTGTAAAGACACCAGGTTGTGAGTTGGTTGTTCCTCTGCTATTGGGAATGAAGTCAGGTAGGCTGAACCATTCCCTTTTCCTCCAAAAATGGGCACCTAGGCTTTATATGTTATGATATTCCAGCACATAGGAAATAGTTAAGTATAACTTGGTCTAGCGTAGAGTTAGGTAAAGTATGTTTCTTTACAATGCACATTTTTGACTTATAATTTGACTGTCATGATATATAGTGATCTGACAGTTCATTATCTCCTATGTATTACCAAAAATTGATCCGTGGCTTAACACCCGATTGGTCCATGATCTCTATTTAAAGAGAATGAAGGGTCATTTGTTCGGTGACCGTTTATGAGGGAAGCTTATGTAAATTTTCTTTCTTTATATTAATAAATTGTCTGAAGTGGCCACATTGGCTCAGGTCGTGGACTGTTTCCCTCTTTCAGGGTTTTAACCACGTCAAATACTGGTGTACTGATCTGTGATTTGTTTGTTAGCGGTGACCTTTGGTGTTTGATCTAAGGAACTTGCCCTGTAAATTTCTACATTATAGTGTTACATTTAGGATGTGTATAGGCATGACTGTTCAATAAGTAACTTTGGGGGATGATGATTATTTCTAGCAAGTGACCTTAAAGTGGTGCTGCCAAAAATAGATGTAGGTTGCTTCAAATGCCACTACATGCAATTTTAAATAATTCCCCGTTAGTCGTGAGTCATGAAGGTGACAACCCTACCCCCCTAGTGAAGGAATACCTACAAGATGTATTTATTTCACAAAAATGAACAATCAACACATCTTATAGATGCTCAGTGTCGATAGTCCTTGCGCGAGGGGCCATTCAGTGAGGAACTTGAGCATTTATGCCAACCCCAAGTAGATGACAAGATGCCCAATGTCAACGTACTGGTAGCTAGAAAATATCATGAAAATAAATAGGCATTAGTGAAATTAACGTTTTCAAGCATTTCAAGTACATTTGGAAAACAATTATCCAAAAATTCTAGGTATCAAAAATGACCAAAATGCCATAAATCCAAAAATTGGTGTAAAAAATGGCCAAAATGTCCTAATTCCATCCCTTGTCCTCCCAAAACCACCCCCCCACCCCCACACATATATATAACCCTGTGGGGTAAACGTGACACATATTTTTTAAAGGAAAATTTTAAGGATGGAGATTTATTTGAAAGTTTAGAAATCTTGGTGAATATCAGTACATAATATGCAATTTATAAAATGTTTGGCACTATTTTTGTAAAAGTGTTCAAATTTGCAATAATATTATATACTATCTGTATAAAATTTTTGACGATTTTTAAGATAAATTATACTTTAAAATTTGGACAAATAATTTTTAGAAAACATGAGAAAAATAACTTACTTACAAATTAGCCTCTCAAATTTTCCACCCACCCAACCAAGGACCTTTTCACACAACTACCGATTTTACATCGTTATGTGAGGCAAAATCTCACGCTTAGAGCTCAGATTTCAGACAATGTAATTTTGAAATTCTGGTGCACGCTACAACCTACCATAGGAGCCCTTAAAAGTGCAAATTGCTAACATATCTGACCAACGAACTTGGCCAACATCAGACCCCTGAGGAAAAAAAAGACTTGCAGTTACGGTACAAGTCAATGCATATCCATGAACCCTAGAAACCCTCGATCCTGTTGGAAATACTCCCAACCACCACCATGAGTAAAGTCTGGCAGCAACCCACACTTTATTGAATTTTTGTGCATGGAAGGATGAAGCTCAGGTTTCAAGTTCGAAGGCGTTTCATGAAAAATCCAGAGAACATAGTACTTGACCTTTGCGTTTAAATATTTACCTGCTATATTCACCTACCTTTTTTCCCGCATACCGCAGCCCGTAAATTTTAGTGTTTAATTCTTAATCCCTTCGCCGAAACTTATTTCCACGCCAATGTGATCTGGTGGGACGCTCAACCTCACCACATTACAAGCTGCCACAAACCTTTATATTTTTTCATTCCTTACCTTTCCGCCATTTCGCATTTACCGTTGCTTAACCACCTGCATACCGCACTTTGCAACTTTTAAGTTTTACCTTTTAAACCCCGCACCTAAAATTGCAATGTTGAGACGTGACATTGTCATCGCACATCGCAAGTCATAAATATCGCACTTCGTAAGTTTTTCTGTTTACCTTTTTATCCGCCCCCACTTCACGAGATTTATGTTTTACCTTTTAGCGCACCCATAAGTTCTCACTTCGCATATTTTAAGACTTACCTTTTAGCCACCCACAAGTTATCTTTTTTATGTTGTGATGTGATCGAAAATCACATGTGGCAAACTCAGGAGGATAGCGCACATAAGTGCCCGCAAGCTCAGGAGGATAGCACCCACAAGTTATTATGTTTAAGTTTCTATGCGATCGTAATCACATATCGCAAAGTTTAAAGGGTAATGCTTCAAAATTTAAATAGTTTATGTTGTGATGCGATTGTGCCATCGCACATCGCAATCGCAAGAACTTAAGGTTTTCTCGTATGCGCCAGTTAAAATTTATAATCGCTGGTATGCGATTTGCGATGGAGGACATGGATGCGATGTGGTTTTGCAACTGAAACCTATAATATTTCAAGTCTGAGTTTATGTGTTTTTGTACACTGTGTCGTGTATAAAAAATAGATCAATGCCAGAGGACATTTGGTTGTTATACGTTCATTCCTGTATTGAATTTTGTATTAAAGCAATGTGTTTTGTCATATGTTCAGTGAGATGAATGAATAGAGAAGATTTGAATAAATAAAATAGAATTCCTCTCCTGTGTTTCTCGCTCTGTCTTTCTGTGTATGTAATTTTATTTCTACAATATTGAATTCTTTGTGTTGTGGGGGAAACACATCCATTTGTTGTTTGGTTTATTTCACATTTTCCAACATGGTATCAGAGCAGGTCTAGGCTTCCAGAGAAAAAATGAGAAGCTCTTTACTGAAGAAGCTGACATATTGTTTTGAGAAGCTGATTCTCTAGTAGTGAGAAGGTTTTGTTTACACAGTAAAGATGGTAGCAGCAGGCACAAGGCTGATTGATCCCCAACTACCAAAATTCAATGAGAAGAATTATGATTATTGGGCTATTAAAATGAAGGCCATGTTCTCCTCACAATATATTTGGGAGTTGGTGGAAAATGGTTTCCAAGAACTAGCAGATGCAACAACATATAATTATTTGACACAAGCTTAAAGAGATTTGTTGAGGGATAATAAGAAGAAGGACTCCAAAGCCCTCTTCCATACTTTCCAAGCAGTACATGAGAGTACTTTCCCAAGGGTTGCAGCAGCATCAAAGTCCAAGGAGGTATGGGATACCCTCTAGACAGCCTATCAAGGCATGGAAAAGGTGAAGACAACAAAACTTCAAATGGTGAGAAGAGATTTTGAAACTCTTTGTATGAAAGAGTCTGATAATATAGACTCATTATTTACACATGTGATTGGGTTGGTTACCCAAATCAGGTCTCATGGTGAGACACTTGAAGAAAGGAGAATAGTTGAGAAAGTCTTAAGAAGTCTACCATCAAGGTTTGATGCTATAGTGGTGGCCATCGAAGAGGCAAAGGATCTCTCATAGTTTTCAGTGGATGAGCTTCATGCATCACTGATGTCTCATGAGCATAGACTGAACATAGAAAAAAACTTCTCATTGGAGCATGCATTTAAGACACAAATGAATTTTGGTCAAGGTAGAGGTCGAGGAAGATAAAACTACCGAGGAAGAGGAAGCATCCCACACAGAGGTGGAAGAAGCAGCCCTGCAAGCACAAGTGGAAGGGGCAGCAATAAGAATCCAAGCCAAGGCTCAAGAGAGAACACAACACAAGGACAAAGGTATGATAAATCTCATGTCCAATGTAATTATTGCAAAAAGTATGATCATTTTGCAAATGAATGTAGAAAGAAGTAGAATGACATGGGTAGCAAACCTAGTGTAAATTTTACAAAAGAAAATCAAAACCATGGTAGCGTTCTTTTAGCTTGTAATGTAGCACAATAAAAACAAAAAGATGTATGGTTCTTAGATTCAGGGTGTAGTAACCATATGACTGGAAACATAGCAAATGTTTTCCTATCTAGATGAGAATGTAAAATATGAAGTGACAACGGGGACTGACAGCAAGGTCTCTGTCATGGGGAAAGGAAGAGTAAACATACTGACAAAGAAGGGAGAGAAGAAGTTCATGCCAAATGTATATTATGTACCTGGCCTGAAATGTAACCTTCTAAGCATTGGAAAACTCATGCAAAAAGGCTACAATGTGTTTTTTAAAAATTATGTGTGCACAATCATGGATAAACCTCCAAGTAGACATCTCATCGCAAAAGTGCATATGACAAGCAATAGGATGTTTCCTCTCAAGATCATATTAGACTTGAAGGAATGAGGTGTTGTAGTAGCTGTCACACAAGAAATATTTCAGGAAGAAGTGAAAAATGAGAATTGGTTATGGCATTTGAGATTTGCTCATATCAATTTTGGAGGTTTGAATTTGTTGCATAGAAAAGACATGGTGAAGGGATTACCACTCATAGAGAAACCAGACAGCCTATGTGAAGGCTGCATCTTGGGAAAACAACACAGAGAATCATTTCTAGCAGGAAAGAGTATAAGGGAAAAGGCACCTTTGGAGATTTTCCACAGATTTATGTGGACCAATGCAAACGCCATCATTAGCTGGTAGTCATTATATTTTGAAATTTATAGATGATTACACAAGGAAGACATGGGTCTATTTTCTAAAACATAAAATTGAAGTGTTTGAACAGTTCTACCACTACAAATATATTGTTGAGAAGAAAAGTGGACACTACATAAAAGTGATGAGAACTGACAGAGGTGGAGACTATATCTCCAAAGACTTTCTACATTTCTGCAAGGAGCATGCATACACAATTAGTTTACCACAAGGTATACACCTCAGCAAAATGGTGTAGCAGAAAGAAAGAATAGGACCATCATGGACGTGGTAAGAAGTATATTGAAGGAAAAGCATTTTCCAAATGAGTATTGGGTAGAAGCTGTCTCTTGTGTAGATTATATATTAAATAAATGTCCAACCAAAAGTGTTATGAATAGAGTTCCAGAAGAAGCATGGAGTGGAACAAAGAAATTTGTCACTCACATGAGAGTGTTTGGACGTGTGGCATATGCACATGTCCCGAATCAGTTAAGGAAGAAGTTGGACAACAAGGGGGAGAAATGTATATTTCTTGGATACAACGATGAATCCAAGGCTTACAAGCTCTATAATCCATCAACCAAGAAAGTAATACTCAACATAGATGTTTAGTTCATAGAAGAATAAGCTTGGGATGGAAGTTTAGAGAAGACAGTAAATGTGAAGACATGTATGTCTCATGAAGAGAAAGAGGAATGGACTGCAAAAAGTAACTCCTCCGCCACCTACACAAGCTCAACTAAGCTCACTACAAGCATGTAATATAACAACATTGAGAAACCAAGGAAGTGTTTCTCCAAGCACACCACAGGGATTAGCAACTCCTTTGAGTTCAAGTGAAACTCCAAGCAGATATTCAACAAATACAAGAAGACCAAGATTTAGAAATTTAAGTGAAATTTATGAGCAAGAAGAAGTTGATAATAATGTCGGTCTGAATTATTTATTTGCATTATTTTTTCATGTTGATGACCCAATCCATTTTGAATATGCAGTCAAATAAGAAAAGTGGATTGAAGCAATGAATGAAGAAATAGGAGCAATAAAAAAGAATGACACATGGGTCTATAAGACCAAGAGAAACATTGAAGGCAAGATAGAAAGGCATAAAGCAAGGCTAGTTGTCAAAGGCTACAAGTAGCAGTAAGGAAGAGACTATGAGGAAACCTTTGCACCTGTTGCAAGGATGGAGACAGTGCGGACAATGTTGTCTATAACAACACAACAAAAGTGGAAATTTTATCAAATGGATGTGAATTCAACATTATTGAATGGAGTGTTGAAAGAGGAGGTGTATGTTGAACAACCTCCTGGCTATGAAATACAAGGCCAAGAACACAAGGTGTGTAAGTTGCAGAAAGCTCTTTATGGGCCGAAGCAAGCATCACGAGCATGGTACAACATGATTGATGCTTTCCTGATAGACAATGGGTTCGACAAGTGTGATGGTGAACCCACACTCTACATCAAAGAAAATGACAGTAAGATCCTTATTATTGTTTTGTATGTAGATGATTTGATTTTTACTAGAAATGATGTTTCTCTCATTGCTCATTTCAAAGCAGCCATGAAAAGTGAGTTTGAAATGATTGACTTGGGTTTGTTAAGATATTTTTTGGGCATAGAAGTAAAGCAAACAAAAAAGGAAATTTTTATCTCCCAAGCAAAGTATGTTGTAGAAGTTTTAAAAAGGTTAAATATGCAGAACAACAAGCCATCATCAACTCCAACTGTCATGGGGTTGAAGTTGAGCAAGGAAGATTGCATCAAGAATGTGAATCCGACATTTTACAAAAGCATGGTTGGTAGTCTAATGTATTTGACTACAACTAGGCCTGATATAATTTATGCAATAAGCTTGATATCCAGATTCATGGAGACACCCAAGGAGACACATTGACAATCAACCAAGAGAATTTTAAGGTATGTGAATGGAACAAAGGAGTATGATGTTCTATACTCCAAAACTAATGATTTTAAGCTGATTGGTTACAATGACAATGATTGGGCTGGAAGTGTTGATGCCAGAAAGAGCACATCAGGGTATTTTTTTTCATTTGGGATCAGGAGACATTTCATGGGCTTCCAAGAAGTAGCCAATAGTTTCATTATCAACAACAGAAGCTGAATATGTAGCAACAACAACAGTAGCATGTCAAGCAATTTGGATGAGAAGGATACTGAGGGATTTATGTCATGAACAAGACAATGGAACCACAATTTTTTGTGATATCAGTTCAACAATTGCATTGTCAAAGAATTCTGTTTTCCACAAGAGAACAAAGCATATTGATGCCAAATACCATTTCATAAGGGAATTAGTTAACAATGGTGAAATTGTATTGAAGCATTGCAGGTTAGAGGAACAATTTGTTGATATCCTCACAAATCGATTGGGACATAAAAGTTTTGTTTATCTCAGATAGTGTCTTGGAATGATTAATGGCGGCAGTTGTGATTAAGGGGGAGTGTTGGAAATAATCCCAACCACCGCCATGAATAAAGTTTGGCAGCAAACCACACTTCATTGAATTTTTGTGTAGGGAAGGACGAACCCCAGGTTTCAAATCCGAAGGCGTTTCACGCAAAATTCAGAAAACATAGTACTCGACCTTACTCTGCGTTTAAATCTTTACCCACCATATTCACCTACCTTTTTACCCACATACCACAACCCACAACTTTTAGCGTTTAACTCCTAAGCCCTTCGCCGAAACTTATTTCCCTATTGATGCGATCTGGTGGGACCCTCAACCTTACCGCATTACAAACTGCCACAAACCTTTGTATTTTTTCATTCCTTTCCTTTCCGCCATTTCACATTTACCGCCACTTAACCGCCCGCATACCACACTTCGTAATTTTTAAGTTTTACCTTTTAAGCCCCGCACCAAAACTTGTGATGTTCCAATGCAACATCGTCATCGCACATCGCAAGTCATAAATATCGCACTTCGCAAGTTTTTCTGTTTACCTTTTTATCCGCCTGCAATTTGCAATATTTAAGTTTTACCTTTTAGCGCACCCGCAAGTTCACACTTCGCACATTTTAAGACTTACCTTTTAGCCACCCGCAAGTTATCTTTTTTATGTTGCGATGCGATCACAAATCGCACGTGGTAAGCTTAGAAGGATAGCACACATAAGCGCTCGTAAGCTCAAGAGGATAATTCCCACAAGTTATTATGTTTAAGTTCGCGGTCGTTAACAATCATATCAAGTTTTAAGACTGCTTTATACCAAGTTAAATAGTTTATGTCTCTAGCATGATCGTTGCCATCATACATTGCTATATGGAAATAAGTTTTCCCTTATGTGCAGTTGTTATCACTCGGGTTTTCATGAAGTTGTGGAAAAGGAAAGTACGGGTAACCAAAAACCAACCTTGAATCTGAGAATCTGCTTGATAAAATGGAAGGAAAATATCTTTGTTTATAATTTATCTTTGTTCTTAGAAAGTTTAGGCTAGTTATGATTCAAAGTTTGTTTGAAAATGGTGGAATTCACCAACTAAGGGCAAGGTTGAATATTTTCAGGCCATTGGGCTATGGAGTCAAAGGATGGATTTACTGGATTTCTATTCTACAAACAAGATGGCTTTGCAGGGCAAGATAGCCAAACAGAGAACAATCCTTAAAATTTAAAGTGGATGGAATGGGTTTGAAGGGATGAAAGGCAGTTAAGAATCTTTCAGCATGTTCAAAAGAAAGAAATGAAATGATTACAAATAAAGAGCAGTGAAGAATTCTTTACTATAGTAATCAAAATGTTTAAATTAGCGAAGCAAGAGCAATTAAGAATTCGTTGCTTATAACCAATTTAGAGGAAAAAATTAAGAATAATCACAACTGAAATCAGAGTACAATTAAGTAAATTATGATTTATTCTTTTATGTCAATTATTCAGAAATGGACACAATGATATTATAAACAGATATAGAACTTAAGACATAGGATAGAAAGACTTATTGAACTGCAATCCGACACATGAATCCTGCAAAAAGTCCTGAGCTTCAAATTGTCATCCAGCAAGCCACAAATAAATTTCTCCGAAACACTTTTATTCCAAAAACATCAATGTCACAGCAAAGTAGTAGAATCCACCCTCAATACTCTCTATGAGGGTTTATTTATACAAAAAATGATTGAAAATATCTTACACTAACCTAGCCAATAATCTAGGGTGACTAATGAATAAGTTACAATAAAAAGGAGACAAATGGTCTCGTAGATAGGACAAAAAGTAATTGCTGATGTGCTGTTTCCTCCTTTTGAGGATGTGCTGGAGGCAGGTGCTATAATAGGGCTCGATGCTGTCCCTTTGAGTAATTCTTTTGCTTGCCTGATACTCTTCGTTTCTACTGATACTCTTTCAACTGTCCAACTGATACTCTTTAACATGTGCTCATTATTTATCCTTTACATGATGGTAAAAGACAAAATTCTCTGCCTGAAGATAAATTTTACAAAATTTCCAATAAGTCTTCCCACCATTGATCTTCTGCTATTATGGTTCTTTTAAGTTTTCTCAATGTCTCATCGGCCTCTGTGTATCTGTAAAAAGTGGGTTGACTAGGGAACAAATACTTTATTTCATGCTCAAGATAGAATAAATTCTTCAACCTGTCGTAGAGATTCCTTCCTGTTGGCAATGTTGCTTCCGACGAACCGACAGAAGAAGCAGTTACGTTATGAGCATGGATATCTATTTTAGTAACATAGGTTTCCAGGTCCATTATCTTGTCCTCTGAGAGCATAGGACTGGGTAACCCATTGTCCAATAAAACCTGAAATTTTCCTTTGAAAGCATTAATTTCTTCCAGAATATCTGAGAATTTCCTTTCCAAATTCTGCATAAGAGTTCTTTTGGTAAAAACACTTTTTATTTCTAAAATGGTGCCTGTCCTGTCATCAATTCCAAGTTCTGAAAGCTGTTGCTTAGTCTGGGTGTTCAAAAACTGTATAAGTTGATTGGATTGCTCGGGTCTGCCTCTTAATTCATCTCTTGTTTTGTCTATTTCTTCCTGAGCTACTTTGATTAAGTCATTTTGTTCAAAGATTGTTTGAACAAAAGACCAAATACTTTTTATTGCTTCAATTATATTATCCCAAAGAATTTCATTTATTTCTCTCAAAGGCTTTTCTAATGAAAGATCTTTTTCTAAAGCCTTAACCAATTTTTCCAACCTTTTAATTTCCCTGGTATTATCAGCAATAGTCTTCTTAGACATATCATATTTCTGCTCCAAATTTTCTAACTGCAATTTTGTGGTTTTGAGTTTTGTGACTTTGAGTTTTAAACTTTCCATTTGTTTTACCAATTCATCAGAATTCAAACCAGAAGTGTTTACCTGCGCTGGCTCTGTTTGTTGATCTGCTGTTATGGTACCTGTAGTGATCTCTGCTGTAGATGTTTGCATGATAGCCTGTTTTTCTTGTAATGCCTGCTCCAATTCTTTCTCTGTTTCACTCAGTTGCTCAGTCATTTTCAAGAGCAACTCCATCATTTCTTCCTGTGAATTTTCCTTCAAGACTTCTTGAGTCTGGGGATGCCTTGAGGCTGGAAATTTCAGCTGCTTTCTCAGTGCAGCAATATCATCATCTTTCTTTTTAATTAGTGCTTCAATGCTTTTGATATATTTGGGGTTGTGACCCAAACTGATGATTATGTCTTCCAGAGACTTTATTCTGTTATCTTTGGCCTGAGAAGAGGCCTTCTCAATTTTCAATTGGGTGTTTGTATTATTTAAAGAATCTTGCAGCCTTAGGGCTGCCATGGCCTTATCAGTAAGAGTGGAATATACCATTTCCCCAGTTTGTTTATGCAGCTCTATCTGGTCCAAGGGAGGAATGTCTTTTGCTAGGACCTCAAAATTGGTCCTAATATAATCAACTGTTGTCATGGGTTTTGGCACCTTGGATTTGAAATGGCTCATCATCATTTTGCCTTGTTGAATGTCAAATGCTGACATTAATCTTTCCTGATTATGTGGAGCCATTTTCAGATATTGATCATATACCTTCATTCTCAATGGATCATTCTTTGCCTTTATATTAATGAAAGTTCTTTTTATATCACCTGTATCTATTTTTGGTGGCTTAAAAGAAGATACTTCAGTACTCAAATGCTTTTGCAATGCTTTTCCTTTGTGGCCTGCGTGTGTTTCACTAACTGTGCCAGTTAGTTGACTGTCTTCTCTTTCATCATCAATTATTTCGTCTATAATTTCCACTTCTGGGAGTGGATTGAGTTTATGTTTTTTATCTTGATGTAGCTCTGAAGATTCTTTGGGAGGAGTGGGGTCTGGAACATGCCTTTTCTTGCCTATTTCCATATTAGATGGAGTCTGTAATTCTGAAACCTCGGGATGATTAACTTGAACAGGGGAAACCTGTGCTTGATCTAGTGTTTTGGAGGTTTGAGGCTTTTCTGACATAATGAAAGTTTCAATGACCTGTACCTCAGGTTCTTTGCCTTTACCCTTAGATTCAACTGCAATTGGTGAACTGATTTCCTGTAATCCCTTTTGGAGATTTCCTACTGAATAAGTGTCAATATGAGGTACCTGCACTTGTGCAAAAGATTCTAAGTCAAAGTTTTTCTCAAGGTCTTTCATAATTTTGTTCATTTTGTCTTCTTCACTATCTTCCTCAACTAGTGTTTCTTCCACCCACTCATCTTGATTAGCATATTGTTCTATTTCAGGCCTCCTGTTGTGAAAGTATGGGGATGATTTGTTCTTCATTCTTTTATCACAGATAAAACCAAATGGATCATAAGGAACCCAACGAAAAATTCTTTGGAACTTGCAATGGTTTTGTAGTATATCTTCTGCTTCTCGCTCAGCATCCCTAGAGTTGCATATGAAGGGACCTAATTGACTTTTGATCCTGAGTTGGGCTTTCTTTTTCACACTACAAAAATGAATCATGTCAGAATTATTCATTTGCCTGAAATATTCCAAGGCAAAAATTCTCATGGGCACATACTTTGGCAACTTGAATGGATGTAATTCACATCCATAGATTCTAATGACTGAATGGTTTTGATATAAATACCAATCTCCAACTTTATATGTCCTTGAAAGCTGCAAGGTCTTCTTGATTTCATTACTGAGCCTTGGAGGAGGAATTCCTGTCAACAAGGTAGTTGCAGGATATACAAAAAGATCGATGAACTCAACATAGGAATAGGGAGACTCATAGGAAGAATGAGTTATGGCAGACCAAAAAATAACTGATCTAGGATTTCCCTTGGCATCAAGCTTTTTAACAGGGAAGGGAAACTTCTCTGATTGATAATAGATGAGGAGATGATAAATAACTGAGGAATATTTGAACACTTTCTCATTATCTAGCTTCATGAACTGGTCATGGATTTTATTGGAAATGAAGGATGCAAAATCATATTTTACTGCAGGAGGTTGCCCAGGAGTAAAGATAGACAGCAATACCAAGGTTATTTCATCAACATATTCACTTGTATTGAAACCCATGACAAAGGATATCATATTCAGGATGAGTCTGCCTAAATTATTAAAGTAAGCAAAACCATAGGGAGGAGGCCCCTTAGGTTGATGTTCAGGTAACATAAAAGTCTGGCAAATGCATTTCAATTTTTCTGGGGACAGTTGGGTAGACTTTTCAAGTAGTTCTTCCATGGACAAAGGAGTAAGATCTTGATCAAGTTCAAAATGAAGCATTGTATTGATAGCTTGAGGAGTGATGGGGAAAAGGATACTTTGGTCAGGAGACAACACTTCACTTTGAGTTGAATCATAGTTGGAGTGACAGTAGTGGATTATTTCTGGGAAAATATAGACTGAGGGGATAATATATCTCGAGAAATTGGATTCCCACAATTCAATGACATCCAGACCCTTCGAATAATCGTCTCTGCAGCGACAATAACTTCGAAGGGGACTTTCATCGAAACCTAAGTCTTTAATTTGGAAGTCTTTATCCACTAATGGTAAGTATTCTAACTCTCTGTGAGGGGCATTCAATGGGGTTACATTCAGGGCTGCCGGAGCTTCCATTTTGGTTCTTGTGTATTCAAAATGGAAGTTTCTGGGTTTTTTTCACAGACCGGGCGCAATTTTAATTCTAGGAGCTTTGATTTTACTCGTAGGAACTCGAATAGACTGACATTAACCCTTTTTCAGACTCTGGCATGAATTTTAACACAGGAAAGTGGATTTTTCAAAGAGTTTCGGCAGGAATTTGAATAAATACCTGTTTAATGGAGAAATTTGAATTTTACAGGCACTGGCCAATGGCGGATGGATGCTTGAGCACTGGTTTATCAATGGCGTTCGGCAATTTGGTCGGCGGCGTCTCAAACAACGGAATTTTCAAAATTTTCAAAGGAGGACGCAGTCATTTTCAGCAGTGAAAATGATAGAAAACCACGATTTTTTGTTTTATTTACAAGTCAACGGGGATTTTGATTTTTTCGAGGATGACGTCACCCGGTACGGGAGGACACGTCACTGGGACCGGGCGGTAAGCGGTAATTTCCGCACCGCTCTTTGGGAGATGGTGGTATTCAACGCGGGGGCAACGATTCCATTAATCGCTTGACATGTGGTCGGAGGACTATTCCAAAACCACCGTGCCCCTGCTCGTTAACTTCCGGACGCAAGACGGCCAGCGGAACGATCCTGAGCCGTTGATCTTCGGGAGGACGATCTGACGGTGGAGGGGACATGGAATTGGCAGAGGTTTAATGTGCGGGCCCGACGGGGTTTTAAAACATGATTAACTTAATTAAATATCTCGGGGGGCGTTTGATTGGCGGAGGGATTGGTTATTAATTAATCCGGTTGATTAATTAATCCCAAAGTTTATTCATGGTTGCGGGAGGGTTAAGGGTTTAACTATGGTTAAAGTGTCGGGCGGAAATCCAAAGGCTAAGGGAATGGGTCACAGAGGTTTGGGGGATTTTTTGAAGTTTTAGTTTAAATTAAAACTTCAGTTTTATTTATTTTTTCTTTCAAACATATAAAACTATATGTTTAAACCTTTTCCGATATTTCTTATTATATGGTAATAAATAAATGTTATTTATCAACCATAGGGGTAGGGAATAACTTATATGGGTATTTTTAGCCAAAGGGATTTTATTGGGGGTTTTTCATTAATCAAAGGGGATTTAATAAACTTTGGCCAAAACTTATAATAAGAGGGGTTTTTGGGATATTTATGTAAAAAGGAGTTAAATACTATAGGATAAGGTCTTTTTACTAGGGATTTAATAAATAAATCAGAAGTTAATATGACAAAGGACAAGGTAAACTCAAAATACTTAACTATAACTAAGAAAGTGAAGATTTCTGAAGTAAGTTACATCATCTAAATTTCAACACTTAAACATAGAATAGCAAGTAATTTTGAGGGGATTTTATGAAATATGACATGTTTTTCCTAAGTAAAATTGGATTTTACTTAGGAAAAGGTTAAAGGTGAATGATTATAATGATAAACAACTTCAAGTACTTAGGTCTTTTTGATCATTAGGCCGAGGGTCCGGTCCCTCCAAAAGTCAAGGAAATGCCTTGAGCCCCTTTAATCTCCAAATACCTTAGCACTTTGGGGAAATTAGTAAAAATCTTAGGGAGAAAGTGATGTGGGAAGTTAATGATTTTGACTTTGCTTTCTGTGAATTTTCCAGTGCATTTTCTGCTTCAGTACTTGTGATGAAGGTAAAAGATTAAACATATTTAGCACTATCATTCATCACATAAAACTTTGCAACACCATCTACCTACCCTATCTACTTGACACTACCATTTTCTCTTCTTTATTAGGGTGCATTTGGACTTGCAAACCCTTATCAACCTTTTTCTTTTTACATGGCAAATCTATCTAATTCTACCCTTATTACATCCAAGGGCTCAGATTAAACTGTTGAGCACCTTTTATTAACTCTACCTATCTACTTATCTGCCAAGATTAAACTGTTTGGTCAGATATTTATTCTCTATTCTACGACATAAAATTGAAAAATGAATGAGTCAAGTTTAAACAGTTTGACTCTTCATGAATTGTGGCAAAAGTTTTGACAAGCTGCACACAATTTTGCTTATTTACAAAAAATGAAATAGTAGTGGCATTTGGACTTGCACACTTTCCTTGGCCTTTGTTTTTGTTTGGGGTTCATTTCTTTCACTTTTTTCGACCATTTTATTCTTTTTACCCTTTGATTTTCTTTTAGGGTATACTCTCTTTACATTTTTTAAATTTTTTGATTTTTTGGTTTTTCAAGAATATGGAACACCTTTGCTCAAGAAAAAGGTTTGAACATATTCCATAGTTCAATCAAGACAATCATGAAAAATGACACCTATTGGTATAGGAGTCTAACACTGGCTCCACTTGTGGATGGCTTTTCTTTGTGAAAAGTCAAGAACAACAGGTCAGATGCCTCAAAATGTTTTCAAACTGAACCATGTAATCTCCTTCTTCTGGTAGCTTTATTGTACATATGATAGTGGAACTTTTTGAAGCTTAGGGCCTTCTCTTTGGGCTTCAACTCCAAGAAGTCACCATCCAATCAAAACTGATGCATTAGAAAAGGATATATTATATACAAGTTAGAAAAAATCAGAATATCCTAGTAAATAGGATCAAAATAGTGCTTTAGCATTCGACCATTGACTGGTCCTTCCTCAGCTTCTGAATTGTCCAAGTTCTTTAAAAAGTATGTGTTGTTCCCCTGTAAGGCATGAATGATGTAAGGCCCTTTCCATAAGAAATCAAATTTCCCATGTTTCCCTTTTTCTTCTCTTCTGGAATCCCATCTTAGGACTTTATCTCCTAGTTGAAAATCTTCTGCTTTAGTTCTTTTGTCAAACATTTTCTTTAAGTTTTCCTGCAAGACTTGGGATCGTTGATACACTTCTTCTCTGGTTTGCTGCAAGTGAATTGTTTGGTTAATTCTTCTCTGAATGTCATTTGGTTCCACTTGAGCCTCCTGAAGTAACTTCATAACAGGAATTCCTAAAGATGATGGGAATCTTGCTTCAATCCATAAACTAATTCATATGGACTAGTCCCAATTGATTTCTTAGTTGTAAGTCTGTCTGCTCACAATGCATTGGTAAGTTTCTTATGCCAATTCTTTTTATTTTCTTCCAATAAATTTTTGATGATATTAATAAGGCTTTTATTGGAGGATTCTGCCAGTCCATTACCCTGGGGGTAATAGGCTGTTGAATGGCCTAAATTAATATGATATTTATTGCAGAAAATAATCATTTTATTTGACTTAAATGCAGCAGCATTATCTGTGATAATTTTTTCTGGACAGCCAAATCTTGAAAGTATATTGGTTTCTAAAAACCCTATAATTACAGAATCATTGGCCTGTTTGCATGGGATAGCTTCGATCCATTTGGTAAAGTAATCTGTGGCAGTTAGAATCCATCTGCGTTGCCCAGAGGAAGAGGGATGAATTTCTCCAATAAAATCTAATCCCCATTGTTGAAAAGGTCTTTCTGTGGAAATTGGTCTTAATGGTAAAGGTAACAACTTTCTTTTACCCTCAAAGATCTGACACTTATGACAAGTTGTTACAAATTTCTTAACATATGAAAACAAGGTTGGCCAGTAAAAACCAGCCCTTAAGATTTTATCTGTAGTTGACTTCCAGTAGAGGTGTCCACCACAATCCCCTGCATGAAATTCATTAAGTACCTTGTCAGCTTCATCTTTCAATAGACAATTCAATAAGATTCCTTCATGATTTTTCCAAAATAGAGTGCCATCTAAAATACAATATTTTAAAGATGTCATTTTCAAAAATCTTTGTTTCGTTCTGGAAAACCCTCGAGGAGCTTGCAGGTTTAATAAAACATGAATGATATCAGTGTACCAGGGTGAATCTAAGAAAGTTTGACTGATCTGTGGAGTCGCCATCTCCTGTTCTTCATCCAGTTCGTTAATGTCTAAGGCTTGGCAATTAGTTTCAGTCATGAGTTGAGCCAAACCTTGACCTTTGATGAGTTTTGTTGGTTTAATTTCG
The DNA here is from genome assembly GCA_034641835.2 of Pinus albicaulis. Lineage (NCBI taxonomy): Eukaryota > Viridiplantae > Streptophyta > Pinopsida > Pinales > Pinaceae > Pinus > Pinus albicaulis. The sequence continues at coordinate 611,739,420 of CM076578.1, read as the reverse complement.
ATATCATATTCTAAAATGGTAGGTATCCATTTACCTCTTTTGCCTTCAATACCATCTTGAGTCAAGATGTCTTTAACTACAGCATTAGGCACATAAGCTATCACATGAGAATATAATATATAAACTCTGAAATCTTTAATTGCTTTCACAAGTGCAAAAGCCTGTTTCTCCATGATATTGTATTTCAAAGATGCATCTCTAAGTGCTTTACTAAAAAATGCTATTGGTTTTTCACACCCTTGATCATCTTTTTGTAGTAAAACAGCTGCAACTGTATGTTCAGAAGCAAATGAAAAAATAATGAAATCTCTATCAAACTTTGGACTGGTAAGAACTGGTGTTCTTGTTAAAGCCATTTTAATTCCTTCAAATGATTGCTTGGCTTCTACAGTCCAGTCAATGCTTGAATCTTTTTTAAGCATGTTAGTAAGCAATCTAAGTAATTCAGCTAAACTGGAAATAAATCTTCTCAAGAAATTAATTTTTCCTATGAAAGCTTGAAGTTCTTTAATATTTCTTGGATGAGGTATCTGCAAAATTGCTTGTATTCTTTCAGGGTCAATTCGAATGCCATCTTTAGAAATAATGTGACCTAAGAGCTTTCCTTCATCCAAACCAAACAATGAATTTTTAGGATTTAAGGAAATGCCATATTTTCTGCACTTTATAAACACTTGCCTTAGATGATCTAAATGTTGCTGATCTGTTTTGGAAAAAACTGTTAAATCATCTAGATAAATTACCAGAAAATCATGTATTTCTTTAGCAAAAGCAATGTCCATTGCTCTCTGAAATGTAGCTCCTGCATTCTTGAGTCCAAATGGCATCTTGACATATTTAAAAGTACCCCATGGTGTTGTAAATGCTGTTTTATCTTGATCATCAGGATGAACCAGAATCTGGTTATACCCTGAAAATCCATCCAGAAGAGATATTCTTGAAGATCCCACTACCCTCTATAGAATATGGTCCATTTTAGGCAAAGGATAGTTATCTTTTAAAGAAACTTTATTCAAATTTCTCAAATCGACACACAGTCTAATTTCTCCAGTTTTCTTTCTTGTTGGTACTAGATTAGAAACCCATTCAGAGAACCCAATAGGAGCTATAATCCCTGCTTCAAACATCCTTTTAATTTCTTTTTCAATTGAAGGTAGTAAAATAGGATTGATCCTTCTAAGTTTTTGTTTAAAAGGTTTCTGATCTGATTTCAAAGGTGTTGTATGCTGAATGATTGTTGTATCATATGATTTAAGATCTTCATAACTCCAGGCAAAAACATCCTGGAATTATTTAAAAAGTTCAACATACTTAACCTTTTGATCTTCTGGCAGAGATTTAGACAGTTTAACCATTTTGGGATTTTCTGGGGTTCCTAAGTTGCATTCTTCAATATCATCTTTAACAGGTTCCATTTTAGGTCTAAATGGAATGTCATTTGAATCAAAAAGATCTTCCAAAGGAGTTAATCCTTTGGGCAAATGATTGTCTTTCAGATTAATGATTTCAGTTTCATCTTCTATGATCTCATCGAATTCCATTTGTATCAAATCCTGCATATCTTTTTCAGTGAATGTGGTTGGGTGAAGCATGTGAATTGCAGTTTCTTTTGAAATATCTGTTTTTTGTTCTTTTTCTTGATCAGATTCATTGATTGTTATGTCCTCATCGATATCACTGTTAGAAAACTCATTTTATAGTGTCAAAAAACTATTGATTTGATTATTATTTACAAATACTTGCCAATTCATTAGGTTGTCCGGTATAGCAGGTCTATGTCTAATCTCAGCTGTGAACTGATGATTAGGTCCAAAAGGCAATTTACATGCGCTAGCGAACATTGCAAGACTGTGAGCATGCAAATTTTGTTTCCTGGGAATCTTGGCAAGTTGAGCTTGTAGAAATGTGTTGAGAATTTCCACAACTGTTTCTCTGTATTGTTTCAATCTGGGATCTTTGGTTGAACATTCACCATTAATCTGTTGGATAATTAATTCAGAGTCTCCTATGATTGATACCCTAATTGCTCCTAACTTTTTGACATGTTTAAGCCCTAGCAAAAGGGCTTCGTACTCAGCCATGTTGTTAGTGCATTTAAAATTCAATCTATAAGAATGACCTTCAGCATGATCGTTTTCAACATTATGTAACCAAATTCCAGCCCCTGCTCCTAACTTGTTTACTGAGCCATCAAATTCTAAATGCCACAGAATTTCATTGTCATAATCTTCATCAACTGTTTTAACATATTTCTTAACAGGGGCTAGTTGTTTAGATTTTTCTGGTATTTCTTGGTTGTCTGGTGTTTCTTGGTTTTCTGAAATCTCTTCAATCTGAACAGTGGATCTAGTTGTAGTTTCCTTTTCAGGTGCTTCTAGTTCAGTTGGAAGGTCCTTGTCAGCATTATAAAGGATGAAAGAATCCATATCAGAATGTACTGAATAGACAGGGAAGTTTTCAGGCTTCTCATGACTACTGACTAAGTATTTCATCAAGGTTTCTCTATATAATCTTTTAGGTTGACCAAATACTGAAATAGTGGCATATGACATGTCTAGTTGAATAGATCCTCCAAGTTTAGCACCCCAGGATCTAGACAACAACATACCATATTTAGGAGGGATATCAGCCACTACTATATCCATCAAAACAGACTTCGCAGGGTATTGCACCAAAGTAACACACAAATCTTTAATCAAACCTAAACATCTTACCTGACTAGAATCAAAAGAAAACAAATCTTTATACGGTCTGGTAATGACTAAATTTAATCTTTCCATCACAGCTTTTGGCATCAAATTGTGGGATGCTCCAGAATCAAGCATAGCATTGTGGAGTATTTTGTCATGAACGTTCAGGCTCACATAAAATTGAGGAGTTCCTCCACTTTCTGGTTTGCCATTTACCTCGGGGCCAAAAAGGAGTTTGGGTTGATCATCAAGAATATTTACTGAATCATCTATCCCAGTAATGTTAATGTTTAAGGATTTTCTGATTTGACTTCTATAGACATCATGTTTAGCCAATTCTGATAAAGGAACAACTATCTTTAGTTTGCCTATTTCAGCCTCTAGATTGAACGGTTTTTCTGTTTTAACTTTAGTGTTTTGCACAGTTGGGTTTTCTCTATTTTTTGGGTCTTCAAAATTTTTCTCTTTTTCATGAGTGGAATTTTGTTTTGAAGGTGTTTCTGAACTAACTTCTACTGCTTCTTCTACGTTTCCTACAGGAGGAAAAGTATTAGATTGTTGTTTATTGTTTGGTTGGTTGTCAGATACATCTTCAATTATTGGATCTGAAGGGTTAGGAGTTGTCCTAGAAAGAATTTGTACAGGGGGAATGTTTTGTACAGGAGGGATGTTAACTTTACCTTTGACATTTTGTTTTGCAGTTTTCTGTTTGCTATTCTCTGGCACATCAATCCGTCTGCTTCTCAAATTGTACTGTTTATGAACCTCATAAATTGTTGTGTCATAGCCTTCCTTAAAATCAAAAGTTTCTCCTGAATGAGTTTGGAATGTTTCAAGGATGTGATTCTCCTGATCATCCTGAGATAGGAAAACTTCTGGTTCATTTTGTTTTTCAGTCACATTATTTATTTCGACGTCCTCAGTAGGTTCTTCAGAAGTTGAACCTTCAACAAAGTTTTCTTGGAAAGGTGGCCTGATATTTTGGTCAGGGACATTCTTCCCAATATTTTGGTTCTGATTTCTTCTAAAGTTTGGGTTTCTCACAACATTTTGATTATCACCAGTAGACTTTCTTTTGATTGTCTCCACTCTATCTCCTAATCTTTCCATACCTTTAATGATTGCATCCAGCTTTCTTTGAAAAGCTGAAGGCTCTTCATTCATAGGCATTCTTCTTTCTGCCCTAGCTCTGGCTCATTTTTCTATAAGATTTGCTTCTACACTAACCACTATGCTTTGCATTTCCTCTAGGGTTTGGGGAGCTCTTTCCCTGAGTGAATAGGCTATGTCAGAGTCAAACCATCTGGGAATTTGACCAATACAGAGTCAGGAGGGGGTCTGAGGTTCTGGGGAACAGCGTTATATGCTTCGTTGAATCTTATTATGTAATCTTGCACTGTTTCAATAGGTCTTCTCCTTAATTTTTCAAATTTTGATAAGATCTGAAGAGGGTCTTTCTTTTTCTCCCATCTATTAAAAAATGCCCTATACAAAGCTGGTAAATCAACAATACTGTTTGGAGCAAGGGCCCTAAACCATGTCCTAACTTCCCCAGTAAGACTCTGAACAAAAATTCTCATTCGGACATCATCAGTGTCAATTTCATATAACTCAAAGTAATCAGTCATCCTTTTGGTATGTTGTTGAGCCGTGTAAGTACCCGAGCCATCAAAAGGTGTGATCTTACTCTGATAATCTTGAGGCAAGGCAGCAGGGTTGGCTGGCAACTGTAACGAAGCATATCTATTGGCCATTGGAAGGTTTAATGGAATAATAGGTGAGGGTGGTCTAGGTGGAGGAGTAGAAGGGGTGGCTGGTGTTTGAATAGATTGAGGAAATGTAACTGAACTTGGGGAAGCTTCGGTAATTACAGAAATGTTTGAACTTTCTTCAAAGGTCTGTTCAGATGAAATGGAGTTTTGTAACTGTCTGTCAAGGTGATATGAAACAAATCTGAATTGCAAATCTTCAAAAAACAATGGATCTGGAACTAATCTTGATAATTCGGTTTCAGAAAAATTCACAAATAAGGATGTTTCAAATCGCTCATCAAAAGGAATTTCGTCAAAATATATAATCTTCACGGGACAGGAATGTGATCTAGAAAGAGGTCTGGAACTTCCAGAACTCTCTTGACTTCCTCTTTCAGAACTTTCTTGGCTTCCTTGTCTTCTAAGAATCCTAGGAATCAGATTCGGATTTTCGAATATCGGTGGTGGATTAGGGTCAGGATTTGACCTAGTATGACGAATCCTTTCTGAGGCCAGTTTTCCTAGATGATATATGTTTTTGGATTTTTTAGTTTTAATTGAAATGAAAGTACAACTTCTACAAATTCTTTAAGAAATAATGATTTATGATTAAAATTTTCTCAAAGATTTTATTGAACTAGAGAGTCTGATTAAACATTTGAAACTAAGGTTCAAATTATAAGCTAAATCAGAGATAGACTGAAGCAACATTTATTTACTATGCAGTTGCAAGGCAAAAGCATTTCAAAGGCTACCTGGCTGATCTTTAGACTCTGTCTATAACTTATAAGTGAACAATATTAACAATAAAAATGATTCAGCTTTCCCAGTATGGTCGCCACTATGTTATCACTCAGGTTTTCCTTGAAGTTGTGGAAAAGGAAAGTATACCCGAGGTAACCAAAAACCAACCTTCAGATGCATAATCTAGCCAATCTGCATCCAGAGAGGGCTCTCTCTTTATAATTTATCTTTGTTCTTAGAAAGTTTTAGGCTAGTTATGATTCCAAGAGTTTGTTTGAAAATGGTGGAATTCACCAACTAAGGGCAAGGTTGAATATTTTCAGGCCATTGGGCTATGGAGTCAAAGGATGGCTTTGCTGGATTTCTATTCTACACACAAGATGGCTTTGCAGGGCAGGATAGCCAAACAGAGAACACTCCTTAAAATTTAAAGTGGATGGAATGGGTTTGAAGGGATGAAAGGCAGTTAAGAATCTTTCAGCATGTTCAAAAGAAAGAAATGAAATGATTACAAATAAAGAGCAGTGAAGAATTCTTTACTATAGTAATCAAAATGTTTAAATTAGCGAAGCAAGAGCAATTAAGAATTCGTTGCTTATAACCAATTTAGAGGAAAACATTAAGAATAATCACAACTGAAATCAGAGTACAATTAAGTAAATTCTGATTTATTCTTTTATGTCAATTATTCAGAAATGGACACGATGATAATATAAACAGATATAAAACTTAAGACATAAGATAGAAAGACTTATTGAACTGCAGTCCGACACATGAATCCTGCAAAAAGTCCTGAGCTTCAAATTGTCATCCAACAAGCCACAAATAAATTTCTCCAAAACACTTTTATTCCAAAAACATCGATGTCACAGCAAAGTAGTAGAATCCACACTCAATACTCTCTTTGAGGGTTTATTTATACAAAAAGTGATTGAAAATATCTCACACTAACCTAGCCACTAATCTAGGGTGACTAATGAATAAGTTACAATAAAAAGGAGACAAATGGTCTCGTAGATAGAACAAAAAGTAATTGCTGGTGTGTTGTTTCCTTCTTTTGTGGATGTGCTGGAGGCAGGTGCTATAATAGGGCTCGATGCTGTCCCTTTGAGTAATTCTTTTGCTTGTTTGATACTCTTTGTTTCTACTGATACTCTTTCAACTGCCCAACTGATACTCTTTAACCTGTGCTCATTATTTATCCTTTACATGATAGTAAAAAGATAAAATTCTCAACCTGAAGATAGATTTCATAAAATGTCCAATAAGTCTTCCCACCATTGATCTTCTGCTATTATGGTTATTTTAAGTTTTCTTAATGTTTCATCAGCCTCTGTGTATCTGTAAAAAGTGGGCTAATTAGGGAACAAATACTTTATTTCCTGCTCAAGATGAAACAAATTCTTTAACCTGTCGTAGAGATTCCTCCCTGTTGGCAATGTTGCTTCTGACGAACTGATAGAATGAGCAGTTGTGTTATGAGCATGTATATCTATTTTATTAACATAGGTTTCTAGGTCCATTATTTTGTCCTCTGAGAGCATAGGACTGGGTAACCCATTGTCCAATAAAACCTGAAACTTTTCTTTGAAAGCATTAATTTCTTCCAGAATATCTGAGCATTTCCTTTCCAAATTTTGCATAAGAGTTCTTTTGGTAAAAACTCTTTTTATTTCTAAAATAGTACCTGTCCTGTCATCAATTCCAAGCTCTGCAATTTGTTGCCTGGTCTGGGTGTTCAAAAACTGTATAAGTTGATTGGCTTGCTCTGGCCTACCTCTTAATTCATCTCTTGTTTTATCTATTTCTTCCATGGCTACTTTGACTAAGTCACTTTGTTCAAAGATTATCTAAACAAAGGACCAAACACTCTTTATTGACTCAACTATATTATCCCAAAGAATTTCGTTTATCTCTCTCAAAGGCTTTTCTAATGAAAGATCTCTTTCTAAAGCCTTAACAAATTTTTCAAGTCTTTTGATTTCCCTAGTATTATCAGCAACAGTCTTTTTAGACATATCATATTTCTGCTCCAGATTTACTAGCTGCAATTTTGTGGTTTCAAGTTCTGTGACTCTGAGTTTTAAACTTTCCATTTGTTTTACCAATTCATCAGAACTTAAACTGGAAGTGTTTACCTGTGCTGACTCTGTTTTTTGATCTGCTGTTGTGGTACCTGTAGTGATCTCCGTTGTAGATGTTTGCATGATAGCCTGTTTTTCTTTTAATGCCTGTTCCAATTCTTTCTCTGTTTCACTCAGTTGCTCAGTCATTTTCAAGAGCAACTCCATCATTTCTTCCTGTGAATTTTCCTTCAAGACTTCTTGAGTCTGGGGATGCCTTGAGGCTGGCAATTTCAGCTACTTTCTCAGTGCAGCAATATCATCATCTTTCTTTTTAATTAGTGCCTCAATGCTTTTGATATCTTTGGGGTTGTGACCCAAACTGATGATTATGTCTTCCAGAGACTTTATTCTGTTATCTTTGGCCTGAGAAGAGGCCTTCTCAATTTGCAATTGGGTGTTTGTATTATTTAAAGAATCTTGCAGCCTTAGGGCTGCCATGGCCTTATCAGTAAGAGTGGAATATACCATTTCCCCAGTTTGTTTATGCAGCTCTATTTGGTCCAAGGGATGAATGTCTTTTGCCAGGACCTCAAAATTGGTCATAATATAATCAGCTGCTGTCATGGGTTTTGGCACCTTGGATTTGAAATGGCTCATCATCATTTTGCCTTGTTGAATGTCAAATGCTAACATTAATCTTTCCTGATTATGTGGAGCCATTTTCAGATATTGATCATATACCTTCATTCTCAATGGATCATTCTTTGCCTTTATATTAATGAAAGTTTTTTTTATATCACCTGTATCTGTTTTTGGTGGCTTAAAAGAAGATACTTTAGTACTCAACTGTTTTTTGCAATGCTTTTCCTTTGTGGCCTGTGTGTGTTTCACTAACTGTGCCAGTTAGTTGACTATCTTCTCTTTCATCATCAATTATTTCATCTATAGTTTCGACTTCTGGGAGTGGATTGAGTTTCTGCTTTTTATCTTGATGTAGCTCTGAAGATTCTTTGGGAGGAGTAGGATCTGGAACCTGTCTTTTCTTGCCTATTTCCATATTAGATGGAGTTTGCAATTCTGAAACTTCAGGATGATTAACTTGAACAGGGGAAACCTGTGTTTGATCTGGTGCCTTGGAGGTTTGAGGCTTTTCTGTCATAATGAAAGTTTCAATGACCTGTTCCTCAGGTTCTTTCCCTTTACCTTTAGATTCAACTGCAATTGGTGAACTGATTTCCTGTAATCCCTTTTGAAGATTTCCTGCTGAAGAAGTGCCAATATGAGGTACCTGCACTTGTCCAAAAGATTCTAAGTCAAAGTTTTTCTCAAGGTCTCTCATAATTTTGTTCATATTGTCTTCTTCACTATCTTGCTCAACTAATGTTCCTTCCACCCACTCATCTTGATTAGCATATTGTTCTATTTCAGGAATCCTGTGGTGAAAGTATGGGGATGATTTGTTCTTCATTCTTTTATCACAGATAAAACCAAATGGATCATAAGGAACCCAACGGAAACTCCTTTGTAACTTGCAACGGTTTTGTAGTATATCTTCTGCTTCACGCTCAACATCCCTAGAGTTGCATATGAAGGGACCTAATTGACTTTTGATCCTGAGTTGGGCTTTCTTTTTTACACTACAAAAATGAATCATATCAGAATTATTCATTTTCCTGAAATATTCCAAGGCAAAAAGTCTCATGGGCACATATTTTGGCAACTTGAATGGATGCAATTCACATCCATATATTCTGATGACTGAATGATTTTGGTATAAATACCAGTCCCCAACTTTATATGTCCTTGAAAGCTGCAAAGTCTTCTTAATCTCATTACTGAGCCTTGGAGGGGGAATTCCTGTCAACAAGGTAGTTGCAGGGTATACAAAAAGATCGATGAACTCAGCATAGGAATAGGGAGAATCATAGGAAGAGTGAGTTATGGCAGACCAAAATATAACAGATCTAGGGTTTCCCTTTGCATCAATTTTTTTAACAGAAAAATGGAACTTCTCTGATTGATAATAGATGATGAGATGGTAAATGACTGAGGAATATTTAAACACTTTCTCATTATCTAGCTTCATGAACTGGTCATGGATTTTATTGGCAATGAAAGAGGCAAAGTCATATTTCACTGCAGGAGGTTGCCCAGGAATAAAGATAGACATCAACACCAGAGTTATTTCATCAACATATTCACTTGTATTGAAACCCATGACAAAGGATATCATATTCAAGATGAGTCTGCCTAAATTATTAAAGTAAGCAAAACCATATGGAGGAGGCCCCTTAGGTTGATGTTCAGGCAACATAAAAGTCTGGCAAATGCATTTCAATTTTTCTAGGGACAGTTGGGTGGACTTTTCAAGTAGTTCTTCCATGTACAAAGGAGTAAGATCTTGATCAGGTTCAAAATGGAGCATTTTATTGATAGCTTGAGGAGTGATGGGGAAAAGGATACTCTGATCAGGAGACAACACTGCCCTTTGAGTCGAATCATAGTTAGAGTGACAGTAGTGGATAATTTCTGGGAAAACATAGACTGAGGGGATAAGATATCTCGGGAAATTGGATTCCCACAATCCAATGACATCTAGACCCTTCGAATAATCGTCTCTGCAGCGAAAATAACTTCGAAGAGGACTTTCATCGAAACCTAAGTCTTTAATTTGGAAGTCTTTATCCACTAATGGTAAGTATTCTAACTCTCTGTGAGGGGCATTCAATGGGGTTACATTCAGGGCTTCCGGAGCTTCCATTTTGGTTCTTGTGTATTCAAAATGGAAGTTTCTGGGTTTTCTTCACAGACCGGGTGCAATTTTAATTCTAGGAGCTTTGATTTTACTTGCAGGAACTCGAATAGACTGACATTAACCCTTTTTCAGACTCTGGCATGAATTTTAACACAGGAAAGTGGATTTTTCAAAGAGTTTCGACAGGAATTTGAATAAATACCTGTTTAATGGAGAAATTTGAATTTTACAGGCACTGGCCAATGGCGGATGGATGCTTGAGCACTGGTTTATCAATGGCGTTCGGAAATTTGGTCGGCGACGTCTCAAACAACGGAATTTTCAAATTTTTCAGAGGAGGACGCAGTCGTTTTCAGCAGTGAAAATGACAGAAAAACACAATTTTTTGTTTTATTTACATGTCAACGGGGATTTTGATTTTTTCGAGGATGACGTCACCCAGTACGGGAGGACACGTCACCGGGACCGGGCGGTAAGCGGTAATTTCCGCACCGCTCTTTGGGAGATGGTGGTATTCAACGCGGGGGCAGCGATTCCATTAATCGCTTGACACGTGGTCGGAGGACTATTCCAAAACCACCACGCCCCCGCTCGTTAACTTCCGGACGCAAGACGGCCAGCGGAACGATCCTGAGCCGTTGATCTTCGGGAGGGCGATCTGACGGTGGAGGGGACATGGAATTGGCAGAGG